>CM051234.1:562233542-562682104 GCA_027917425.1 Gastrophryne carolinensis
GGCAGGGCCCTGGCTCTGTGTTTTTGTGGCACTGGCATCCCATTCTGTGACTAAAGCAGCCTCTATTTAAGTAGCACAATAAACATTTGCACTTATTCTCATAGAAATCAGGCCTGATAAAGACACTTTTGCTGTGCATGCTCTCTGGTTTTTGTGGCACTGGGCATCCCATTCTGTGACTAAAGCAGCCTCTATTAATAGCAAAATAAACATTTGCACTTATTCTCATAGAAATCAGGGCCTGAATAAAGACACTTTTGCTGTGCAATGCTCTCTGGTTTTTGTGGCACTGGCATCCCATTCTGTGACTAAAGCAGCCTCTATTTAATAGCACAATAAACATTTGCACTTATTCTCATAGAAATCAGGCCTGATAAAGACACTTTTGCTGTGCATGCTCTCTGGTTTTTGTGGCACTGGCATCCCATTCTGTGACTAAAGCAGCCTCTATTTAATAGCATAATAAACATTTGCACTTATTCTCATAGAAATCAGGCCTGATAAAGACACTTTTGCTGTGCATGCTCTCTGGTTTTTGTGGCACTGGCATCCCATTCTGTGACTAAAGCAGCCTCTATTTAATAGCACAATAAACATTTGCACTTATTCTCATAGAAATCAGGCCTGATAAAGACACTTTTGCTGTGCATGCTCTCTGGTTTTTGTGGCACTGGCATCCCATTCTGTGACTAAAGCAGCCTCTATTTAATAGCATAATAAACATTTGCACTTATTCTCATAGAAATCAGGCCTGATAAAGACACTTTTGCTGTGCATGCTCTCTGGTTTTTGTGGCACTGGCATCCCATTCTGTGACTAAAGCAGCCTCTATTTAATAGCACAATAAACATTTGCACTTATTCTCATAGAAATCAGGCCTGATAAAGACACTTTTGCTGTGCATGCTCTCTGGTTTTTGTGGCACTGGCATCCCATTCTGTGACTAAAGCAGCCTCTATTTAATAGCATAATAAACATTTGCACTTATTCTCATAGAAATCAGGCCTGATAAAGACACTTTTGCTGTGCATGCTCTCTGGTTTTTGTGGCACTGGCATCCCATTCTGTGACTAAAGCAGCCTCTATTTAATAGCACAATAAACATTTGCACTTATTCTCATAGAAATCAGGCCTGATAAAGACACTTTTGCTGTGCATGCTCTCTGGTTTTTGTGGCACTGGCATCCCATTCTGTGACTAAAGCAGCCTCTATTTAATAGCATAATAAACATTTGCACTTATTCTCATAGAAATCAGGCCTGATAAAGACACTTTTGCTGTGCATGCTCTCTGGTTTTTGTGGCACTGGCATCCCATTCTGTGACTAAAGCAGCCTCTATTTAATAGCACAATAAACATTTGCACTTATTCTCATAGAAATCAGGCCTGATAAAGACACTTTTGCTGTGCATGCTCTCTGGTTTTTGTGGCACTGGCATCCCATTCTGTGACTAAAGCAGCCTCTATTTAATAGCATAATAAACATTTGCACTTATTCTCATAGAAATCAGGCCTGATAAAGACACTTTTGCTGTGCATGCTCTCTGGTTTTTGTGGCACTGGCATCCCATTCTGTGACTAAAGCAGCCTCTATTTAATAGCACAATAAACATTTGCACTTATTCTCATAGAAATCAGGCCTGATAAAGACACTTTTGCTGTGCATGCTCTCTGGTTTTTGTCGGCACTGGCATCCCATTCTGTGACTAAAGCAGCCTCTATTTAATAGCACAATAAACATTTGCACTTATTCTCATAGAAATCAGGCCTGATAAAGACACTTTTGCTGTGCATGCTCTCTGGTTTTTGTGGCACTGGCATCCCATTCTGTGACTAAAGCAGCCTCTATTTAATAGCACTAATAAACATTTGCACTTATTCTCATAGAAATCAGGCCTGATAAAGACACTTTTGCTGTGCATGCTCTCTGGTTTTTGTGGCACTGGCATCCCATTCTGTGACTAAAGCAGCCTCTATTTAATAGCACAATAAACATTTGCACTTATTCTCATAGAAATCAGGCCTGATAAAGACACTTTTGCTGTGCATGCTCTCTGGTTTTTGTGGCACTGGCATCCCATTCTGTGACTAAAGCAGCCTCTATTTAATAGCACAATAAACATTTGCACTTATTCTCATAGAAATCAGGCCTGATAAAGACACTTTTGCTGTGCATGCTCTCTGGTTTTTGTGGCACTGGCATCCCATTCTGTGACTAAAGCAGCCTCTATTTAATAGCATAATAAACATTTGCACTTATTCTCATAGAAATCAGGCCTGATAAAGACACTTTTGCTGTGCATGCTCTCTGGTTTTTGTGGCACTGGCATCCCATTCTGTGACTAAAGCAGCCTCTATTTAATAGCACAATAAACATTTGCACTTATTCTCATAGAAATCAGGCCTGATAAAGACACTTTTGCTGTGCATGCTCTCTGGTTTTTGTGGCACTGGCATCCCATTCTGTGACTAAAGCAGCCTCTATTTAATAGCATAATAAACATTTGCACTTATTCTCATAGAAATCAGGCCTGATAAAGACACTTTTGCTGTGCATGCTCTCTGGTTTTTGTGGCACTGGCATCCCATTCTGTGACTAAAGCAGCCTCTATTTAATAGCACAATAAACATTTGCACTTATTCTCATAGAAATCAGGCCTGATAAAGACACTTTTGCTGTGCATGCTCTCTGGTTTTTGTGGCACTGGCATCCCATTCTGTGACTAAAGCAGCCTCTATTTAATAGCATAATAAACATTTGCACTTATTCTCATAGAAATCAGGCCTGATAAAGACACTTTTGCTGTGCATGCTCTCTGGTTTTTGTGGCACTGGCATCCCATTCTGTGACTAAAGCAGCCTCTATTTAATAGCACAATAAACATTTGCACTTATTCTCATAGAAATCAGGCCTGATAAAGACACTTTTGCTGTGCATGCTCTCTGGTTTTTGTGGCACTGGCATCCCATTCTGTGACTAAAGCAGCCTCTATTTAATAGCATAATAAACATTTGCACTTATTCTCATAGAAATCAGGCCTGATAAAGACACTTTTGCTGTGCATGCTCTCTGGTTTTTGTGGCACTGGCATCCCATTCTGTGACTAAAGCAGCCTCTATTTAATAGCACAATAAACATTTGCACTTATTCTCATAGAAATCAGGCCTGATAAAGACACTTTTGCTGTGCATGCTCTCTGGTTTTTGTGGCACTGGCATCCCATTCTGTGACTAAAGCAGCCTCTATTTAATAGCATAATAAACATTTGCACTTATTCTCATAGAAATCAGGCCTGATAAAGACACTTTTGCTGTGCATGCTCTCTGGTTTTTGTGGCACTGGCATCCCATTCTGTGACTAAAGCAGCCTCTATTTAATAGCATAATAAACATTTGCACTTATTCTCATAGAAATCAGGCCTGATAAAGACACTTTTGCTGTGCATGCTCTCTGGTTTTTGTGGCACTGGCATCCCATTCTGTGACTAAAGCAGCCTCTATTTAATAGCATAATAAACATTTGCACTTATTCTCATAGAAATCAGGCCTGATAAAGACACTTTTGCTGTGCATGCTCTCTGGTTTTTGTGGCACTGGCATCCCATTCTGTGACTAAAGCAGCCTCTATTTAATAGCACAATAAACATTTGCACTTATTCTCATAGAAATCAGGCCTGATAAAGACACTTTTGCTGTGCATGCTCTCTGGTTTTTGTGGCACTGGCATCCCATTCTGTGACTAAAGCAGCCTCTATTTAATAGCATAATAAACATTTGCACTTATTCTCATAGAAATCAGGCCTGATAAAGACACTTTTGCTGTGCATGCTCTCTGGTTTTTGTGGCACTGGCATCCCATTCTGTGACTAAAGCAGCCTCTATTTAATAGCACTAATAAACATTTGCACTTATTCTCATAGAAATCAGGCCTGATAAAGACACTTTTGCTGTGCATGCTCTCTGGTTTTTGTGGCACTGGCATCCCATTCTGTGACTAAAGCAGCCTCTATTTAATAGCATAATAAACATTTGCACTTATTCTCATAGAAATCAGGCCTGATAAAGACACTTTTGCTGTGCATGCTCTCTGGTTTTTGTGGCACTGGCATCCCATTCTGTGACTAAAGCAGCCTCTATTTAATAGCATAATAAACATTTGCACTTATTCTCATAGAAATCAGGCCTGATAAAGACACTTTTGCTGTGCATGCTCTCTGGTTTTTGTGGCACTGGCATCCCATTCTGTGACTAAAGCAGCCTCTATTTAATAGCATAATAAACATTTGCACTTATTCTCATAGAAATCAGGCCTGATAAAGACACTTTTGCTGTGCATGCTCTCTGGTTTTTGTGGCACTGGCATCCCATTCTGTGACTAAAGCAGCCTCTATTTAATAGCACAATAAACATTTGCACTTATTCTCATAGAAATCAGGCCTGATAAAGACACTTTTGCTGTGCATGCTCTCTGGTTTTTGTGGCACTGGCATCCCATTCTGTGACTAAAGCAGCCTCTATTTAATAGCACAATAAACATTTGCACTTATTCTCATAGAAATCAGGCCTGATAAAGACACTTTTGCTGTGCATGCTCTCTGGTTTTTGTGGCACTGGCATCCCATTCTGTGACTAAAGCAGCCTCTATTTAATAGCACAATAAACATTTGCACTTATTCTCATAGAAATCAGGCCTGATAAAGACACTTTTGCTGTGCATGCTCTCTGGTTTTTGTGGCACTGGCATCCCATTCTGTGACTAAAGCAGCCTCTATTTAATAGCATAATAAACATTTGCACTTATTCTCATAGAAATCAGGCCTGATAAAGACACTTTTGCTG
Organism: Gastrophryne carolinensis; assembly: GCA_027917425.1. Classification (NCBI taxonomy): domain Eukaryota; kingdom Metazoa; phylum Chordata; class Amphibia; order Anura; family Microhylidae; genus Gastrophryne; species Gastrophryne carolinensis. Next base: position 562,238,382 of record CM051234.1, read on the forward strand.
TGCATGCTCTCTGGTTTTTGTGGCACTGGCATCCCATTCTGTGACTAAAGCAGCCTCTATTTAATAGCACAATAAACATTTGCACTTATTCTCATAGAAATCAGGCCTGATAAAGACACTTTTGCTGTGCATGCTCTCTGGTTTTTGTGGCACTGGCATCCCATTCTGTGACTAAAGCAGCCTCTATTTAATAGCATAATAAACATTTGCACTTATTCTCATAGAAATCAGGCCTGATAAAGACACTTTTGCTGTGCATGCTCTCTGGTTTTTGTGGCACTGGCATCCCATTCTGTGACTAAAGCAGCCTCTATTTAATAGCACAATAAACATTTGCACTTATTCTCATAGAAATCAGGCCTGATAAAGACACTTTTGCTGTGCATGCTCTCTGGTTTTTGTGGCACTGGCATCCCATTCTGTGACTAAAGCAGCCTCTATTTAATAGCATAATAAACATTTGCACTTATTCTCATAGAAATCAGGCCTGATAAAGACACTTTTGCTGTGCATGCTCTCTGGTTTTTGTGGCACTGGCATCCCATTCTGTGACTAAAGCAGCCTCTATTTAATAGCACAATAAACATTTGCACTTATTCTCATAGAAATCAGGCCTGATAAAGACACTTTTGCTGTGCATGCTCTCTGGTTTTTGTGGCACTGGCATCCCATTCTGTGACTAAAGCAGCCTCTATTTAATAGCATAATAAACATTTGCACTTATTCTCATAGAAATCAGGCCTGATAAAGACACTTTTGCTGTGCATGCTCTCTGGTTTTTGTGGCACTGGCATCCCATTCTGTGACTAAAGCAGCCTCTATTTAATAGCACAATAAACATTTGCACTTATTCTCATAGAAATCAGGCCTGATAAAGACACTTTTGCTGTGCATGCTCTCTGGTTTTTGTGGCACTGGCATCCCATTCTGTGACTAAAGCAGCCTCTATTTAATAGCATAATAAACATTTGCACTTATTCTCATAGAAATCAGGCCTGATAAAGACACTTTTGCTGTGCATGCTCTCTGGTTTTTGTGGCACTGGCATCCCATTCTGTGACTAAAGCAGCCTCTATTTAATAGCACAATAAACATTTGCACTTATTCTCATAGAAATCAGGCCTGATAAAGACACTTTTGCTGTGCATGCTCTCTGGTTTTTGTGGCACTGGCATCCCATTCTGTGACTAAAGCAGCCTCTATTTAATAGCATAATAAACATTTGCACTTATTCTCATAGAAATCAGGCCTGATAAAGACACTTTTGCTGTGCATGCTCTCTGGTTTTTGTGGCACTGGCATCCCATTCTGTGACTAAAGCAGCCTCTATTTAATAGCACAATAAACATTTGCACTTATTCTCATAGAAATCAGGCCTGATAAAGACACTTTTGCTGTGCATGCTCTCTGGTTTTTGTGGCACTGGCATCCCATTCTGTGACTAAAGCAGCCTCTATTTAATAGCATAATAAACATTTGCACTTATTCTCATAGAAATCAGGCCTGATAAAGACACTTTTGCTGTGCATGCTCTCTGGTTTTTGTGGCACTGGCATCCCATTCTGTGACTAAAGCAGCCTCTATTTAATAGCACAATAAACATTTGCACTTATTCTCATAGAAATCAGGCCTGATAAAGACACTTTTGCTGTGCATGCTCTCTGGTTTTTGTGGCACTGGCATCCCATTCTGTGACTAAAGCAGCCTCTATTTAATAGCATAATAAACATTTGCACTTATTCTCATAGAAATCAGGCCTGATAAAGACACTTTTGCTGTGCATGCTCTCTGGTTTTTGTGGCACTGGCATCCCATTCTGTGACTAAAGCAGCCTCTATTTAATAGCATAATAAACATTTGCACTTATTCTCATAGAAATCAGGCCTGATAAAGACACTTTTGCTGTGCATGCTCTCTGGTTTTTGTGGCACTGGCATCCCATTCTGTGACTAAAGCAGCCTCTATTTAATAGCATAATAAACATTTGCACTTATTCTCATAGAAATCAGGCCTGATAAAGACACTTTTGCTGTGCATGCTCTCTGGTTTTTGTGGCACTGGCATCCCATTCTGTGACTAAAGCAGCCTCTATTTAATAGCACAATAAACATTTGCACTTATTCTCATAGAAATCAGGCCTGATAAAGACACTTTTGCTGTGCATGCTCTCTGGTTTTTGTGGCACTGGCATCCCATTCTGTGACTAAAGCAGCCTCTATTTAATAGCATAATAAACATTTGCACTTATTCTCATAGAAATCAGGCCTGATAAAGACACTTTTGCTGTGCATGCTCTCTGGTTTTTGTGGCACTGGCATCCCATTCTGTGACTAAAGCAGCCTCTATTTAATAGCACAATAAACATTTGCACTTATTCTCATAGAAATCAGGCCTGATAAAGACACTTTTGCTGTGCATGCTCTCTGGTTTTTGTGGCACTGGCATCCCATTCTGTGACTAAAGCAGCCTCTATTTAATAGCATAATAAACATTTGCACTTATTCTCATAGAAATCAGGCCTGATAAAGACACTTTTGCTGTGCATGCTCTCTGGTTTTTGTGGCACTGGCATCCCATTCTGTGACTAAAGCAGCCTCTATTTAATAGCATAATAAACATTTGCACTTATTCTCATAGAAATCAGGCCTGATAAAGACACTTTTGCTGTGCATGCTCTCTGGTTTTTGTGGCACTGGCATCCCATTCTGTGACTAAAGCAGCCTCTATTTAATAGCATAATAAACATTTGCACTTATTCTCATAGAAATCAGGCCTGATAAAGACACTTTTGCTGTGCATGCTCTCTGGTTTTTGTGGCACTGGCATCCCATTCTGTGACTAAAGCAGCCTCTATTTAATAGCATAATAAACATTTGCACTTATTCTCATAGAAATCAGGCCTGATAAAGACACTTTTGCTGTGCATGCTCTCTGGTTTTTGTGGCACTGGCATCCCATTCTGTGACTAAAGCAGCCTCTATTTAATAGCACAATAAACATTTGCACTTATTCTCATAGAAATCAGGCCTGATAAAGACACTTTTGCTGTGCATGCTCTCTGGTTTTTGTGGCACTGGCATCCCATTCTGTGACTAAAGCAGCCTCTATTTAATAGCACAATAAACATTTGCACTTATTCTCATAGAAATCAGGCCTGATAAAGACACTTTTGCTGTGCATGCTCTCTGGTTTTTGTGGCACTGGCATCCCATTCTGTGACTAAAGCAGCCTCTATTTAATAGCACAATAAACATTTGCACTTATTCTCATAGAAATCAGGCCTGATAAAGACACTTTTGCTGTGCATGCTCTCTGGTTTTTGTGGCACTGGCATCCCATTCTGTGACTAAAGCAGCCTCTATTTAATAGCACAATAAACATTTGCACTTATTCTCATAGAAATCAGGCCTGATAAAGACACTTTTGCTGTGCATGCTCTCTGGTTTTTGTGGCACTGGCATCCCATTCTGTGACTAAAGCAGCCTCTATTTAATAGCATAATAAACATTTGCACTTATTCTCATAGAAATCAGGCCTGATAAAGACACTTTTGCTGGCCAAAGCCCTACTGGACCCTGCCAGGTCGATTCCTGCCCGGGGCATCCCATTCTGTGACTACAGCAGCCTCTGTTTAAGACCATATAAGCATTTGCTCTTATCATATTTGAAATTAGCCTGATAAAGACACTTTTGCTGGCCAAAGCCCTACTGGACCCTGCCAGGTCCATTCCTGCCCAGGGCATCCCATTCTGTGACTAAAGCAGCCTCTGTTTAAGACCATATAAGCATTTGCTCTTATTATATTTATATTATAAGACACTTTTGCTGGGCATAGGCTTACTGCTGCCTGCCAGGTGCACTTCTGTTGAGGCATCCCATTCTGTAACATAGCATACCCCTCTTTATTTACACTAAGCAGCTCTCTTATTTACACTAAGCAGGCCTGTTGGAGGCTGAGTGTTACTGCTCACTTTTGGTGTGCATTATATTCTGTTTTATATAGACCCACTGCTGCCTGGGGGTTCTTAAAATATCACCTACTACCACGCCAGTTAGACTATGTCGGGCAGACAAGTGCCTGGAAGTGAAAAGAGGAGTGGCAGAGGCCAAGATTCCGCAGGCAGAGCTCGCATCAGACTGGGGGCCAGTAGCAGCAGGAGTCACGCTGAGAGACCTAATCTGCCAGTATCTGCTAGCGGTCGGGTCTCCACCAGTAACGCATCTGCCGTGGTAGATTGGCTGACGCGCTCATCAACAACATCATCACAACTTACATCTGAGACCCCCAGTCTAGGGTCGGTAGGTTCCTCTGACACAACCCTGAGTTGGCATGCCCCGAGAGCAGTCCCTGTCCTCCCATTGCCTCTGTCCTACGCCGTTCCCTCCCCCAGCGACGTATCCTATGCTTTGGGTTCAGCTCCACTCTTTAGTGAGGAGGACGATCAGATACAGGAGGACAGTCAGCAGCTACTGCCCAGCCAAGAAATGGAGGTGGCTTCTTTAGCTAGGCAGACAAATAGTGATGTGGACAGTGTCGTGGGTGCTGCGAGCGTTCCAGCTCCTGCGCCAGACACTGTTGACGAATCCACGAACATCAGTGACGTACAGCCACAACCCGGTGATGATGATGATGATGACGATGAAGCCGATCGCACTTGGGAGCCGGGTGATGAAGGGGCTTCATCGTCATCATCAGGAGAAGAGGGGCGCAGGTTGCCCCGGAGTCAGCAGCTGAGGCAGCAAGGTGGTAGCAGTCAGCATGGGGGCACAATTCCAAAGGCTGGAGCCGGCCGGGGCCGGGGCCGGGGTAGAGCACCTGCTGTGCGGCAGTCTACCTTATCGGGAGGTAGTGGAGCAGGGGTTCCTGGAGTTGGCAACAGCAGCAGTGAATCAGTGAGGCCAGGGGGTGGGAAAAGTAGCTACTCGGCAGTGTGGCAGTTTTTCCTGAGGCATCCGCAGGAGGGTAACATGGCCACATGCAAGATATGTAGGCAAAAGGTGAAGCGTGGCCAGGGTCCAAATGTTGGCACCACGGCCCTGCGTCAACATATGATGCGTCACCATAAAACGACCTGGGAGAACCGAGGCTCCCAAGGGGTGGTCCAGTCTGCTTCCTCACCAAGTGAGCTCCCAATTTCTGCCAGCCAAGGCTCCAGCACCTCAGCCGAAGGCAGCTGTGCGTCACACCCATCCTCTGTCGCTCCTGCTCCTCCTCCTCCTCCTCCAAGTCATGCATCCCGCCAGCAATCCATCAGCGAAGCCATGTCCAAGAGACAGCAGTATGCGCCCACTCATCCTACGGCGCAGAAGCTGAATGTGCTCCTGTCCAAGTTGCTGGTGCTGCAGTCGCTCCCTTTTCAGGTGGTGGAATCTGCACCTTTCAGAGAACTGATGGCTTGTGCCGAGCCGAGGTGGAGAGTCCCAAGCCGTCATTTCTTTGCCAAGAAGGCAGTACCAGCGCTGCACACTTTTGTTGAACAGAAGGTGGGCCAGTCCTTGAGCCTGTCGGTGTGTAGCAAAATACATGGCAGCGCCGACATCTGGAGCTGTAACTACGGTCAGGGGCAGTACATGTCGTTTACGGCCCACTGGGTGAATGTGGTCCCTTTGCAGCAGCAACTTGGACAGGTCACGCCGCTTCGGCCTCCGCGCTCTCTGCCCATTGGGCCTGTGACACCGTGCGACTCGGCCTCCTCATCCTCCGCCATCTCCTCACCCTCCACTGTAGGCTCAAGTCTCAGTGCCCCTCCAGTCTACCATGTGTGCAGGGCACGGAGGTGTCACGCAGTGCTTCACATGGTTTGTCTTGGCGAACGGAGTCACACAGGGGAGGAACTGCTTAAATGTATTCATCAGGAAATCCAAACATGGCTTACTCCGAGAAAACTTAAAATGGGAATCATGGTTACCGACAATGGGAAGAACATTTTGTCTGCGCTGCGCCAAGGAAGCCTGACCCATGCCCCCTGCATGGCTCACGTCTTCAATCTGGTTGTCAAGCGGTTTCTGAAGTGTTCCCCCCATCTGCAGGACATCCTAACAACTTCACGGAAACTTTGCATGCACTTCAGCCACTCCTACACCGCCAAACACACCCTTCTTGAGCTACAGCGTCAGAATGGTATCCCCCAACATAGTCTGATTTGCGATGTTTCCACCCGTTGGAATTCCACCCTTCACATGTTGGACCGATTATATGAACAGAGAAAAGCCATCACGGATTTCCTGATGATCCAAGCAGATAGGGGGACTCCCCTGTGTAACTTCAATGTCAACCAGTGGCAGCTCATACGTGACACCTGCCGTTTGCTCAGGCCCTTTGAGGAAGCCACTTTATTTGTCAGTCGGCAGGATTACGGGATGAACGACGTGATTCCACTGCTTCATGTACTACAGCACATGTTGGAAACCATGGCTGGTCAGGGCACTGGAGACATGGCGTTTACATCTTACGGCCACATGAACCCCGTTGGAGCTGAACTGGAGGAGGAGGAGGAGGAAGAGGAGGAGGAGGAGTTGCCCAGCGAAACACAGTTTAGGCTTGGCGAAATGGCTGGTTTATCTAGTCAGCGGACAGGAGAGGAGGAGCAGGAGCAGCCAGAGGAGCTAGAGGTTTTTGAGGAAGGAGAGACAGAGGACCCGGGCACACCGTGGCAGTATGCAGTGGAGATGGAGACAGGTAGTCCATCCGAGTCACTTGCGCAAATGGCACGAAGCATGCTCACATGCTTGCGTAGTGACCCCAGAATTGTTTCCATCTGTCGGCGGGATGACTTCTGGCTGTCCACCTTATTGGACCCTCGCTTCCGGCACAAAATGGGGGCATTTTTTAAACCCACCGAGAGGGAGGACAAACTCAACTACTACAAAGACATTCTACGTAGGCAGTTGGCCGATGCCTATCTGCGCCATGGTCCATACTCTCGCAGGTCTGACTCGAGGGGACCTCTGCGCTCACCTTCCACTGCCATGGCCGCTGGGGGGGTTGGCAGCAGCAGCAGCAGAAGCTCCATCAGCAGCAGCAGCCTCAGTCTTCAGTCGCTAATGAGTAGCTTTCTACACCCGCATAGTGAGGCTACTCATGAGCAGCAGGAAGACCTGGAGCAGGACCTGAACCAGCAGGTCATGTCATACTTTGACATGACCATGCCAACACACCTTGAGGATCCGCTGGACTTCTGGGCAGCCAAACTTGATTTGTGGCCGCAACTAGCAGAGTTTGCCCTGGAAAAGCTGTCCTGCCCGGCAAGTAGCGTGCCATCTGAGCGGGTGTTTAGTGCGGCGGGGGCCATAGTTACGGCGAGGAGAACTCGTCTGTCAACTAAAAATGTGGAGAGACTCACCTTTGTCAAAATGAATCAGGGATGGATCAGCCAGGATTTCCACCCACCAATGCCTGATGCATGCGACTAGATTCAGCATGGTGCCACGTTTTACACTTTACAAATGGTGCAAAACATATTTATGTCTTTAGGCCATTTTTTGGGCTCCTGCTGCTGCTACTGCCAACTTCTGCCAACTCCAGGGTGTGATTCATCCAATTTTTGGGCTCCTGAAGCCAACTCCAGTGTATATTTGGGCTCCTGCTGCTGCTACTGCCAACTTCTGCCAACTCCAGGGTGTGATTCATCCAATTTTTGGGCTCCTGAAGCCAACTCCAGTGTATATTTGGGCTCCTGCTGCTGCTACTGTCAACTCCTGCCAACTCCAGGGTGTGATTCATCCAATTTTTGGGCTCCTGAAGCCAACTCCAGTGTATATTTGGGCTCCTGCTGCTGCTACTGCCAACTTCTGCCAACTCCAGGGTGTGATTCATCCAATTTTTGGGCTCCTGAAGCCAACTCCAGTGTATATTTGGGCTCCTGCTGCTACTACTGCCAACTTCTGCCAACTCCAGGGTGTGATTCATCCAATTTTTGGGCTCCTGAAGCCAACTCCAGTGTATATTTGGGCTCCTGCTGCTGCTACTGTCAACTCCTGCCAACTCCAGGGTGTGATTCATCCAATTTTTGGGCTCCTGAAGCCAACTCCAGTGTATATTTGGGCTCCTGCTGCTGCTACTGCCAACTTCTGCCAACTCCAGGGTGTGATTCATCCAATTTTTGGGCTCCTGAAGCCAACTCCAGTGTATATTTGGGCTCCTGCTGCTGCTGCTGCTGCCAACTTCTGCCAACTCCAGGGTGTGATTCATCCAATTTTTGGGCTCCTGAAGCCAACTCCAGTGTATATTTGTGCTCCTGCTGCTGCTGCTGCTGCCAACTTCTGCCAACTCCAGGGTGTGATTCATCCAATTTTTGGGCTCCTGAAGCCAACTCCAGTGTATATTTGGGCTCCTGCTGCTACTACTGCCAACTTCTGCCAACTCCAGGGTGTGATTCATCCAATTTTTGGGCTCCTGAGGCCAACTCCAGTGTATATTTGGGCTCCTGCTGCTGCTACTGCCAACTTCTGCCAACTCCAGGGTGTGATTCATCCAATTTTTGGGCTCCTGAAGCCAACTCCAGTGTATATTTGGGCTCCTGCTGCTACTACTGCCAACTTCTGCCAACTCCAGGGTGTGATTCATCCAATTTTTGGGCTCCTGAGGCCAACTCCAGTGTATATTTGGGCTCCTGCTGCTGCTACTGTCAACTCCTGCCAACTCCAGGGTGTGATTCATCCAATTTTTGGGCTCCTGAAGCCAACTCCAGTGTATATTTGGGCTCCTGCTGCTGCTACTGTCAACTCCTGCCAACTCCAGGGTGTGATTCATCCAATTTTTGGGCTCCTGAAGCCAACTTCAGTGTATATTTGGGCTCCTGCTGCTGCTACTGCCAACTTCTGCCAACTCCAGGGTGTGATTCATCCAATTTTTGGGCTCCTGAAGCCAACTCCAGTGTATATTTGGGCTCCTGCTGCTACTACTGCCAACTTCTGCCAACTCCAGGGTGTGATTCATCCAATTTTTGGGCTCCTGAGGCCAACTCCAGTGTATATTTGGGCTCCTGCTGCTGCTACTGCCAACTTCTGCCAACTCCAGGGTGTGATTCATCCAATTTTTGGGCTCCTGAAGCCAACTCCAGTGTATATTTGGGCTCCTGCTGCTACTACTGCCAACTTCTGCCAACTCCAGGGTGTGATTCATCCAATTTTTGGGCTCCTGAGGCCAACTCCAGTGTATATTTGGGCTCCTGCTGCTGCTGCTGCCAACTTCTGCCAACTCCAGGGTGTGATTCATCCAATTTTTGGGCTCCTGAAGCCAACTCCAGTGTATATTTGGGCTCCTGCTGCTACTACTGTCAACTCCTGCCAACTCCAGGGTGTGATTCATCCAATTTTTGGGCTCCTGAGGCCAACTCCAGTGTATATTTGGGCTCCTGCTGCTGCTGCTGCCAACTTCTGCCAACTCCAGGGTGTGATTCATCCAATTTTTGGGCTCCTGAGGCCAACTCCAGTGTATATTTGGGCTCCTGCTCCTGCTGCTGCCAACTTCTGCCAACTCCAGGGTGTGATTCATCCAATTTTTGGGCTCCTGAAGCCAACTCCAGTGTATATTTGGGCTCCTGCTGCTGCTGCTGCTGCCAACTTCTGCCAACTCCAGGGTGTGATTCATCCAATTTTTGGGCTCCTGAAGCCAACTCCAGTGTATATTTGGGCTCCTGCTGCTACTACTGCCAACTTCTGCCAACTCCAGGGTGTGATTCATCCAATTTTTGGGCTCCTGAGGCCAACTCCAGTGTATATTTGGGCTCCTGCTGCTGCTACTGCCAACTTCTGCCAACTCCAGGGTGTGATTCATCCAATTTTTGGGCTCCTGAAGCCAACTCCAGTGTATATTTGGGCTCCTGCTGCTACTACTGCCAACTTCTGCCAACTCCAGGGTGTGATTCATCCAATTTTTGGGCTCCTGAGGCCAACTCCAGTGTATATTTGGGCTCCTGCTGCTGCTACTGTCAACTCCTGCCAACTCCAGGGTGTGATTCATCCAATTTTTGGGCTCCTGAAGCCAACTCCAGTGTATATTTGGGCTCCTGCTGCTGCTACTGTCAACTCCTGCCAACTCCAGGGTGTGATTCATCCAATTTTTGGGCTCCTGAAGCCAACTCCAGTGTATATTTGGGCTCCTGCTGCTGCTACTGCCAACTTCTGCCAACTCCAGGGTGTGATTCATCCAATTTTTGGGCTCCTGAAGCCAACTCCAGTGTATATTTGGGCTCCTGCTGCTACTACTGCCAACTTCTGCCAACTCCAGGGTGTGATTCATCCAATTTTTGGGCTCCTGAGGCCAACTCCAGTGTATATTTGGGCTCCTGCTGCTGCTACTGCCAACTTCTGCCAACTCCAGGGTGTGATTCATCCAATTTTTGGGCTCCTGAAGCCAACTCCAGTGTATATTTGGGCTCCTGCTGCTACTACTGCCAACTTCTGCCAACTCCAGGGTGTGATTCATCCAATTTTTGGGCTCCTGAGGCCAACTCCAGTGTATATTTGGGCTCCTGCTGCTGCTGCTGCCAACTTCTGCCAACTCCAGGGTGTGATTCATCCAATTTTTGGGCTCCTGAAGCCAACTCCAGTGTATATTTGGGCTCCTGCTGCTACTACTGTCAACTCCTGCCAACTCCAGGGTGTGATTCATCCAATTTTTGGGCTCCTGAGGCCAACTCCAGTGTATATTTGGGCTCCTGCTGCTGCTGCTGCCAACTTCTGCCAACTCCAGGGTGTGATTCATCCAATTTTTGGGCTCCTGAGGCCAACTCCAGTGTATATTTGGGCTCCTGCTCCTGCTGCTGCCAACTTCTGCCAACTCCAGGGTGTGATTCATCCAATTTTTGGGCTCCTGAAGCCAACTCCAGTGTATATTTGGGCTCCTGCTGCTGCTGCTGCTGCCAACTTCTGCCAACTCCAGGGTGTGATTCATCCAATTTTTGGGCTCCCGAAGCCAACTCCAGTGTATATTTGGGCTCCTGCTGCTACTACTGCCAACTTCTGCCAACTCCAGGGTGTGATTCATCCAATTTTTGGGCTCCTGAGGCCAACTCCAGTGTATATTTGGGCTCCTGCTGCTGCTGCTGCCTACTTCTGCCAACTCCAGGGTGTGATTCATCCAATTTTTGGGCTCCTGAAGCCAACTCCAGTGTATATTTGGGCTCCTGCTGCTACTACTGTCAACTCCTGCCAACTCCAGGGTGTGATTCATCCAATTTTTGGGCTCCTGAGGCCAACTCCAGTGTATATTTGGGCTCCTGCTGCTGCTGCTGCCAACTTCTGCCAACTCCAGGGTGTGATTCATCCAATTTTTGGGCTCCTGAGGCCAACTCCAGTGTATATTTGGGCTCCTGCTGCTGCTGCTGCCAACTTCTGCCAACTCCAGGGTGTGATTCATCCAATTTTTGGGCTCCTGAGGCCAACTCCAGTGTATATTTGGGCTCCTGCTCCTGCTGCTGCCAACTTCTGCCAACTCCAGGGTGTGATTCATCCAATTTTTGGGCTCCTGAAGCCAACTCCAGTGTATATTTGGGCTCCTGCTGCTGCTGCCAACTTCTGCCAACTCCAGGGTGTGATTCATCCAATTTTTGGGCTCCTGAGGCCAACTCCAGTGTATATTTGGGCTCCTTCTGCCCCTCATAGTGATGCCACTTCAACTCTCTGCAATTGTGCCGCTCTGCGATTCTATTAGCGATGCCTCTGATCTGCATGTGATATTTCTTCAAAGTATTATTTAACAAACCCAGCACGCATCCTGTGCGTGTTACAGCAAGGCTGAATGGTTTACAACCCTATTGAGGCTGTAGGAGGCTCAGAAATAGCCGTTTTTAATAGCGATTCGTCGCGAATTTATTCGGGTCGAAACGATTTTTGTCGGAAAATTCGGCGAATCAGTCGAATCGAATTTTTCAAAAGTTCGCTCATCTCTAATTACGGCAAACCGACTGAGTCGCTATCAACTACCGAACAATGGCCAAGCACAGCGGCTACTAGCGGGCGCTCTGAAAATGCCATTACAGTCGCTCTACTGTCGCTACCTGCCGCTATTAATGAATCGGCCTCTAAGCTTCAAAATGGCTAACTCTAAAGTGAACCTGCTGCACCCTGTAGAACTATGAGGGATAGAACCTGCAGGTCAGGGGTTAAGCATCATTTTTTTATATGCTAGTCAGTCTCTTTAGCGCTACATGCTAACAATTTCTTTTCTGATGCTAAACCATTTAGCCCCTTCATTCTAAATTTATCTTATTGACATGGGAGTGTGAACAATGAATGTGTGGGTTAATCATTTAGATGTCCTAGGGATACTAGAGATTGACAGAAGTATATGATTAATGCTTAAACAGAATCTTCATACAATGCAAACACCAGTCACAGGGGATTTCAAGATGTTGTAAATATGTGAAATCAATGGCTCAAGCAAGCTGCTGAGGATGTTGCTGCAAAGAAGTTTGGAGCTTTTTTCCGTTTAAGTTCACGAGAAACAGTGGATGATGAAGCTTATAATCTCAGCTTGTTGTTGGCAAGCATTACATGTGCAGTGCAATTAAATTAAATAATTTCCAGCAAGGAGTAAAATTGCTTAGTAGAGGAAGAAAAAAAAATCTCTCTGCAGCATGAGTCCTGCCCTACGGCTAGATTAGTGATATTTGTGTTCTAGGAGATGAAAAAGATCTCCTACAGTATAAGGGATATTGAAGGTATCAATGAGATTTTAAACAAATGTGATAAAATTTGTCATTAAGTATATTGTATACAATACAGAGTATTCTCTAGGTCAGTGATTCTCAGCCTTTTTACGGCAAGTACCACTTAGCAACAAGAAGTTTCAACCAAGTACCCCAAAGTACCCCAAAGGGGGTGATCAATTACAAATAGTACTAAATGAAGTAGGCCACAACCTCATGCTACTTTTCCAGCAAGGGACCCCTAAGTTCAGAGGGTAGTAATGGCCAGGCTATTGTATTCGGGAGTACCAAATGCTGGATACTGGGCTTCTGAACCAGATTGTCCCTGCTCCAGGGCATCACTAGTCTCTTAAATATGGTCATCCTTAACACTGTATTTATCATCTGATAAGTCTTAATTCAAAATATCACCTGATATGTTTACCACAGATTAAAGTAATACTGTTAACGGTAAATGGAAGCTGGAAAGAATAGTCCTTCGCATTTAACCAATCATTTAGGAGCCTTGCTCTAAAGCACTTCAGTTAGGTCCTGGCTGGGAATTGAACCTGCATCCCTTCAATCACAAGATCAGGCACAACTGCCCCTTAATTTTCATCTTGGTAGGAAAGTCATCTCTGGTGGTCCTCTGCAAACAAACCCTAAAGCCTTGCAGTTTATAAAGCCACCACTAGCTGGTAGAACAATCAATGTAACAGCAGCAATCTACTGAGGCTTGTAAGAACACTGTACCAGAACAAAATGGCTGGTTTCACTCATTAGTACCACAACTCAACCCAGTGCTTGATTATTTGACTTACTATTTGACTTACTGGTATTTGAGCCAGAAATGTTCTGTTTGTATTTGTTCAACTCCATTGTCTTCCTTGATACACTACCTACTGTTGGGGTTGAGTTTTTTTGTGTTTTTTTTATGCTGTCTGTCTCTTGTTCTAAGTCTTATATATGGGTTTGGTATCCTCTCTTCTCTGTTCCCTTTAAAAGCTTGTGTGTAATTATGCCATCCTTGCTTGTTAATTGTCCGAGTTTGTAAGTGTTCCATGTGGTCTCTGCAGCTGCACCATGAGCTAGACCTAAGGTCTCCTGATCTATGTGCTGTGCTCAAGTTGTGTGTGCCTAAACCTGGACCCATTTTCCATGTTTTTTTCTGCCTTCTGGTCAGCTGCTTGCCTCTCTGGTGGCACAAACAGACTGTTTCTGTATATCCTCCATTGTCTCTCCCAAGTCAATGCCTTTATCGCCTGTTCCTAGTTTGTGATTCTCTTGCTCATCTGTTTCCAGTCCATGACTCTCATGTGTGTTGCTCAAGCCTATCTTGCCCATTCCCAGTCTGTGCTTTAGTTACTCAATTCTTGTCAGTGTTCCTAGTTTCTTTCTTGTACTGATAACATGTTACAGTCTTGTCCCTCAGTATTCTCTGGCTCATTATACCTTTTGCCATGGTGTTAAATTATACCCAGGAAGTTCTTAGACTCTCCCGAATGGCTGGTGATCTTGTGTGGCTGACCCGACGATTTATAATGTATCTAATTTATATGTACTTATAGTCCTATGCATTTATATTAAGCCATGCAACCATATTTATTTGAGTTGATCTAATTGCTGGAGGTAGGGTTTGCATAGAATTGGGAGAAATCTTGAAGAACGAGAGTGAGAGGTCAGGATTATGGTGGTTGTTAGTCACAGGTCATATGCAGAGAGTAGAGCAAATTTCATGAACGTGAAATACTGACAACAGACTATTGGTTTGGGAGCACTCTGGCATCCTTTACAAAAATACCTTGTTCCACCACTGCCATGAGTTTGGATATTTTGTTGCACGTTTTATATTGGCCCTATGAACAGCTGAACAATTAAAAAAAGATTCAGCAACAAATGATCTAGGAGGATCTCAATAACTCCTTCCCGCCTAAGTAAGATTTTGGATTACGTTAGGTTGAATGACTCTAAGGGGTCTATGAGGGTGATGCTAAATACTTGGTGAAGCCAAAGTGACTTGCAGTGTGCATTGCGGTGTGGATTGCAACCTGCATCCCGGTGAGCTTTTAGAGATAACACACAAAAAAGTGCAAAAAAAGTCTTTATTTCAAAATAACAGCACCCTATGGGCTATAATAAATATTTCACCATTCTGCATAGGCCATAGGGTTCTGTTGTTTCCAAACTAAAAAACAAATATCATTACCTCGTTGGATACATGATCCCCTCGATTCAAAATGCAAAAGTTAATTGATTTCGGATCGAGAATCGTAAGTTTGGGTGAGTGTTAGTCATTTTTTCCTGTTTTTTTGGCCATTTCCGACTCGCACGAGCCTACGTACGATTTCGTATATGCTCTTACGATCATTGGAAGTTCGTTCCTAAATTGTAGGATCAAAACCTAAAACTTAGGATCAAAACCTAAAACTTAGGATCAAAACCTAAAACTTAGGATAATCGGATGTGTTTCCGTGTAATCCAGAGAGCAGTTTCCCAACTTCTAAATCCGTTTTAAAAGAAAGCCACTTCCGACACCTTTTAGCAGTCGGATTGCTGTTCTTGAACAGGTTTTTTGGCTATGTGGAGGAGTCTGCGCGTCTTGAGCTCCAATGAACTGCATGTATCAGCATGGCCGAGGCCATAAATTGTATGGTAATGCATACCTGATTCATGTATGCCTTATAAAAGCATTTTAATGTGGACCTTAATTAGTCCTTTGCATGTAAACCTTTATTTTGCAATACATCCATATATTTGCGTTATTTAAAGAAACTTATGTCCTTTGTTATTTATTTTTAAATTGATGTACTAGAATAATATTTTTAATTTGAATTTATTGGTGTAGTTGTTTACCTTTGCTTTGTTTAATTATTTTAGCTCATCTTTGGTCAGATGCATCACACTTACTGAGGAGAGGAGAGCGGGATAAAGTGCAGTAGTGGGTTACTGCTGTATTTTGCACAGACACAGCAGAGCTGGGGGCACGGAAAGGTCAGAAATCAAAGAATGCAGAGCAACACAGTCACAAGGCCCTTTCTGTTTGCAGGCTGCCCGATAATACCTGACCCGCCATCTTGGCTGTTTCTAGGCTCATAACATGCAGAAGTTGCTGGGTGTTTTTTAATTTTTGAGAGCAATCTGTATGTAGAGGGTGTGGGTAACCACACAAAAAATTTTAAGTTGTACCATTTGAAGCCAAAATATTAAAATTAAATCCACAAGTAAAAAATGCAAGTTAACTAAAAATTAAACAAAGTAAGATTTACTTATGCAAATGCATTCATTAATGGTTGGTTACTACAAAATGAATGAAATAAAGAAAAAAAAATAAATTTAGAATGCACTTTAATGAGGTAAGTTTGTAGTGCGCAGGCGCAAGATCAGAAGGATTTACGTCCAGACAAAAAAGGAAAAAGGGCAAAACCAATGTTGCAACCTGAGAAATGAAACGGAAAATTCAGGATGGAAACTGACATAGGTCTGATTCGCGAACTGCCATACGAACGGACGGACATTTTAGGATAGAAACGTATTTGCTTATAGAATCACTCGCAAGTTCATACGAGCGCACGAGCGTTCGGGAAAAATAGGATGATCGGCACCAAAATCAAAGCTGTAACATGTTTCTTTGAATCGACCCAGATGTGCCTAACTTGTAAAAATGCCTGATCACAGGTACAGGTGATTTTGGGGGAAATTGGTAGAAAAAAATTATTTTTGCACTTTTTGGTTTCTAAACACTAAAAAGCTCATTGAGATGCAGGTTGTGATCCACATCGCAATGCACACTGCAAGTCACACTGGCTTCCCCAAATATTTAGCATGACCCCCCAATGTGTCAGAAAATCCCCAAACAAGACCCTATTTTAAAACTGCAACATATGCAAAACTTGGAAAGCTTATTAACCCTTTAGATTCTTCACAGGAATCTGCATTGTGGAAATCTCCATTTGAACATACATAATAGTATCTCATCTGTCAGGAAGGGGTTAAACATTTAAATCCCATAGCAATTAGTACTGTACCTGGTTTGTGAAACTGTTAAAAAAAATTCTGTTTCACAGTTGAAACTTTTCCTGTTTCAAAAAGCATATAACCTTACTTGAAAGTTGCTTGGTGAGTTTTAAATCACCACACATATTAACACAATAATTATACCTTAACTATCACAAAGAGCTGCATGACAACTGTATCCAGCTGTTAAGATGTTTAATCTTTCGAATCTGTGTGATCCTCGAAGAGCAATCACAGATGGGCAATGAAGTCATATCCGTTCAGTCTTAAGGTTCTTCAACAGCTGGTGTCACTTTTTTCCTCTTTCATTTGTTTTTATTTTCTCCTTTACCATTTTTTATGTGGCTATTTTTTAGGGAGACAGGGTGCCTAATGGGGCCAGACCATTATAGAAATACAGAGCTTATACAGTACTTGATTTTGCACTTATATATATACTTGCACTTACAATATATACTTGTGAAATTGGACAAGATGACCAGTTACTGCGCTGTTTATGAAAGAAATACTATTAAGTTACCTTAACTTACTGTTAAGTTAAAACCATATTTAGGTTCTTCAATATTAGAATCTAAAATAGGAAATTCTTCACACAATTCATCATGGATGTCATAAATAAACTGAGCTTTGAACTTTCAAAAACCTTTTACAACTATGATTTACTGTAAAAAAAAAAAAAAAAGAAGAAGGAAAAAACTAAATTATAACTCAACAAAGATTAGGTTGGACTATTTCTCAAGCCATACTACTGTAATTTACACAATTTGGACTATCTCTGTCCACATACGCTGTTTTAGCCAGTACTCCCTGTGGTCAATTTATTGTAGTTGAAGTTGCAAGTGAATACATTTTCATAAAACATCATAGAAGGATTTATCTATACAACCTTGAGAGAGACCACTATTTAAAGTGGCTGGTGTAGACAGCAAAGACTAGGCTAAAAGTTTCCATTAATTGGAGATAGAGGCTGGTGGGATCAACACACACCTATACCATTTGCATATAGAGATAAGCAAACTTTCTAAAAATTTGATTCGGATGATTAACCGAATTTCTCCAAGAAATTTGTGTTCATCCAAATCGAACCTTTGAGAATCGCTCATCTCTAGTGGAATACATACAGCATGGTGGGAGCGCGGGGGGGGGGGGGGGGCGGCTGCACTCCCATCGTGCTGTGTGTATCGCACACTTATATTTGCTTGCAAGCCAACTTTACCCGCAGCCAGCCTCTGGGCCAGAACAATGGGGAAGCCGGTATGCCACATAGCACGGTGGGAGTGGCAGAACCGATTTGCACAGTTTGGCCGGCTCCCCCCACTCCCACTGTGCAATGTGTATCGCACACTTACCTACATGCCGGCTTCCCTGTCATTCTAGTCCATCGGCTGCCTACGGGCACAAGCCAACTTGCGCCTACAGCCAGCCACTGGGCCAGAATGACGGGAAAGCTGACATGTTACACAGCATGGTGGCAGCGGGGACAGCCGGCTGCACTGTAAGCGGGTGGCGGAAGCTGACTTGCGCAGCTGACAGTGCAGCCGGCTCCCCCCTCCCGCGTTCCAGGGAATAGTGGGGTGGTGGTGAGTTTTTTTTTTTTTTTTTACCCACTGCCCAAGGTGCCAGTGAATTTCAGGGAAAATTCGGTCAGCACGAACCCCCAAAAATCCAGCTTCGTGCTGAATTGAATTTTTACTGAAATTTGGAACAAACTTGGGTTCTGACGAACCAGTTCACTCATCTCTGTTGGCATAGCATTGGCTTACCATCATTTCCCATTGTGTGAAAGATTATAGAAAATGTAATACAACAAAGTTTATACAGTAGGTACTCCACAATACTAGCACTTATGTATGTGTACATTTATACTACTAGAGTCTGAACATCATAATATTCCATATAATAAGCAATGTACAATATCTGCTGTGTGCTAAACAAAGTGTCTGTATGCACTGTAAAATGCCAACAAAATATTGTTGTAAGTTCAATTATTGTTGAAAAATTGTGTAATTTGCAGCATAATATAACATTGACAATGTTTACTTGAAAATGGCCATAAATTTTGAACTTGTCCACCTTGATATCTTACTAATTTGTCGGTTCCTCTGCTCTCTTTATAAAAGATCTTCTCTCAATTTTAATATAAAAACACCTTAGACAGTTGGCTTAATAACTCGCTACTTCAATTCTGATATCTACCCACATTTAAAGCTATTTCAAGCATCTGTCAAGCAAATGATGTCCCTCCATAGTTACATCAGAATCCTGGGATAGACCATTTCATTTTAGCATACAAGAAGATGCAATAAAATGTTGTATTTTTTCCTTGGGGGATTTTAAAATAATTTGTCCACTTTTTTTCTGCATATCCCATAGGGCCCTGTTTTTTTTTCTAAATTCTTAATCATGTATCTTATCTGGAAAATGCTTCATCACAGGTACAGAAGATTTTGGGGGAAAAACTGGAACAAAAGTGGAACAAACATTTTTTATTGCACTTTCTTGTGTTTATATTAAACCCCCACCCCAGCCCCCGAGACACAGGTGCATGCTTTACCAAATAATTAGCATGACCCCCAAAGGCACATTCTTGACCTCCACTTTCTTGTTAAAATAAAAAAGCTTACCTACAGTAAATACAGGTTATAATGCACACCACAGGGCTCACCACTGGTTTGCATGACTCCCAGAGAGCCGTTAAGCTTTCCATGATATAAAAGTAGTGATTCCAAGAAGATAGAACATTACTGGGGTATAAGTGCACATAAGTTAACACCTAATACGTTTCACTTTGAGCCAGTAAAAATCCACTGGCTGTGAATTTCCATGTTTATTACTAAAACAAATTGTATAAATTGTCCCATTTTTCTTAAAAGGGTTAAGAGCAAATCATATTCTAACTTCCTCCTTTTACTGAATCACACCTTATTTTAACTCACGTATTTTGGAGTAAAGCTAAAAACAGTCCTAATTTTCACAAGATGAGCTGATCATTCATTGTAGCAAATTCTACTACCACTGCCTGTAGTAAATGTAGCTGCAATTAATGTTTAAACCCAATATTGTAATGTCTTAAATCATAATGTGGAAATAACAGTGGGGACAATAAATTAGAATCTAAAGAGTATTTGAACTACATCCATCAAGTTAGTCGTGGATCCACAATTAAGTTTGATAACATGTTTAAGAGATTAATATTTACTCGACAACCTTTTATAACCCAATCAGTTTAATGCAAAATGCAAAAATGATGATTGCTTTATTGAATCTATGTTTTAAACTAAAGTTAGTCTGTCAATACCAGATATAATATACAAGCAGAAATTGACTGGACTTGTTGAGAAGTGTCTTAAAAAATGACGGCTTCTTTCATATGTACTTAAATCATTTTTGAGGGACACACAAGGGTGCACAGGGGTGGAAACCAAAGGTTTAAGGTAGCAACATAAATTAAAATCATAACTTAAGCCATGCAAAACGTATTCTAGGTATTTGTAATTGTCAGCTATGTTTATCAGTGGGACGATATTCACAATGGCCAAGATTGCCTACTAAATATTTCTAACCAAGATCGAACTTTGGAGACTAACCATTGAAGCTATTGTATTGTTCAGTTGACATGTCCTTCTTCTGAAACACAATACCTAGCACCTATCAACACCTGAACCAGGGATGGATTATAGGCAGGGCCAAAGGGGTGCATGCCCTTGGGTCCCTACTATTTACTATGTCAAGAGGGCCTCCACCACTTTTTTATTGTGATCATAGGGAGGCAAAGACAGGAAAGATGCCAGTGGTGGCATGCCTACTTCAGTTAAACATTAGGCAATAGAACAGCAGTGAATGTTTCTACTGCACAGCAGCAAGATCAGCCCGGCCTGCAATGATATGACCAGGATCAGCGGCAGTGGGGCCTTTTCTAACCTGCAACATATGCAAAGATTGTGCAGGGGGCAAGGAATCTGGACTCAGCAGGATGGGACAAAAATGGTGCTAGCTTGTTCCCACCACATGCAACAAAGAATTTCCAGGATTAGGCCCAATCCTGATTTCCAACTGGGACCCAGCACATCCACCACACCTCTGAATTGGTTTAAAACATATTTTTATTTAAATTATCATTTAAAACAGAAATTCATTGGATCACTCAAAGAGTGTTCTCCTTTGTCACAATCTCATGAAAAACATGATTTGACATACAATACACTTTTTTTAACATCTAATATACAAATATTCATAAGGCATGATTGCATTTGTAAAAGTTTTTATGGGTGGCATACTATATCGCAGCTGATTTATCTTACTGGTATGGCGATCTGTGAAAGGGCAAACATGTTTCGCCAGAATAGCTTCCTCAGTGCCCTAATATAAATATCAGAAAAAAAATTTACATATATACAATTATATTGCTTTCAGATAAGAAGAAACAACAGCAATCAAAATATTAGGTTGTGACAGCATGATTAAATAATTTCAATTACTGACATATGTATAGATCTTATGTATTTTTTATTATATATATTTTTTAATATATTCTCTCTAAATGGGTGCTGTCTAATAGCCCACCTGGTTTCCAACAGTGCGGGTCGTGACTTGTAACCCTGGAAGGGATGGAGCACCATAAGTCATAAGTGGATAGAGGTCCTATAATTGTGTAGTAATTGGCCCTTTAAGAAAAAATGATTAATCATTAGGAGCGCTGCCATGAAAGGGAACCACAGCCCTATCTTCCTACATCAACATTTCTATCCTGATTTTTAAAAGGAAAAAAAAAGGGGGGGGGGGAAATTGTCATTACCTTATTGTTAAGGGTATATTGCAGTCGCTCTGTATGGAGATATATGGGGTATATTGCTGCGTCGTCCTGAAGTTGAATTTACTTAGTGTAGTGATAGAGCCGATTGTGTAAGTCTTCTATAAACAAATAGGATCAGCATTAGTGTTGCATGCTCCATCTGGAGCGTAGGGAAGGGTATAAACCACCTTAGCCGGTACCTTAAAGACTATTGTTGTTGCCAATACCGCAATGAGGCCAGCGCGTCCTGCACCGTGTGAATGCATGTTAATCCAAGTTTCCATCTCCAATGAGAACTGGCAGGTTTAAAACAGGCTGTATAGGTCCGGTGCCCCTGTGTGTGCGCACTGGCGAACGGAGCGCGCCTGTCAGCGCAGCAGAAATTAGAGCGCTGATATCGTACCTCCGGCTCGCCGGCCGAAAGTGACACCGCACGCGCCGTCCTCTCAGCAATAATGTCTGCGCTTCGCCGCCATTTTGTTTTGTTCCCTCCAGAAATAAGCTACCAGCATCTCTTCAGCCAAAGGGGCCTGGGGCAGCAGTGGTGAGGATTGGAGCTGAGGACAACTGCCGAATCCAACAGAGTTGAAGAAGAAGAGGTTCAGTGGCTAAGGCAGCAGTATTCCTCATATCGGCACAGACTGAGCAAATGACAGACGGCAGATACCACCATGGCAGGCATGTTCAGAGGGGGCTGGTGATTGGGGAGTTTTACTGAACTATTACTATTTGCAGATTTTCGGCACAGGGGCATTCACCACACTCAATCGGATCCTGTGTTTTCCAGTTGACATCTGATCATTAGTTCCACAAATGTTCAGACCCATGGTCAACTTTTATTTGGAGTACAGCCCTGGAATGTTGGGTGGATCACTTGCTTGACCCCTATTATGCATTGTACAGGAACAGTGATATTTTTTTTCTTTTCAGAAACAAGAGTTCTTAAACTTACCACCATCTATGGTTCAATTCTCATGCAATACTACATTAGTGCTATTAGGCTCCCCAAGTGGCCAACTTTTTTCACATGGTGCACGGTGCATGACCAATAGACACACAGGTAGACAACATTTAAAGGCGCCTCATTACTCAAACCCTGTCACTCAGCAACAAGTCCTATGCGCTCCCTTTGTATACAGAGGTTGGTTGCACACATCTGTAAATGCACTACTATGTCAGTGCAGCCCTACTCTAACTGATGCGAGCCACACTTTTTGGACATACAAAAGATCTGGACTGCACTGACATGGGGAAGATTGATGTAGCATGTGCTTTGCCAATTTGTGCAAACCCCATTTTATTTTTCCCCCCAGACACAGGCAGATGCGCTTCCGCTGCTTTAAAGTGAACTCGCAGTGCAGGATTGCTTTAAGTGTTGTCATCAAGGTTAATTTTATAGCATGGCAACATCCATTTTAGACTGAACTGCCTAAATTCCAATTGCTGAAGCCCCCTACCCATACCCCCACTGAAAGCCTGGTCCACCTTACATGCATTGCACACCCTTGGAAAAACTGGGCCCCTATGATTGGCTGTTCGCAGTCACATGATCCAACTCCCCTGTCGGCCTATAGTACTTGATCCAAGTAGATCAAATCCAGGATAATTGGTTTATAGCCAACAGGCTATATTCTAAAACTGCCATTTTAAATCAATATTAAACAATTCAATAAGCACTCCCCAGATCACATGCTGAAGTACCTCCAACTGAATAGGTAGGGATGTGCCACCCATAGTTAGATAGCGATTTTGACTTGCTCCAAGCAAAACTTTTAAAATTATTGTCGTACAGGGCTCAGACCCCTTTCTGGGAGCCATGTGTATGATTACTCAAAAAAAAGACCTTCTATACAAGTGTTTCTCAACCTCAGGCAGCTGTGTAGTACTGCTAAAGCTCTAATTATTTCATCTGTGTATCTGTCTGAATAACCAAAAAACAGGGCCTGTTGGGGTTACTTGAGGACAGGATTGAGAAACACTCTTCTGTCATTTAGTAGAAACCAGACATCAGTCAGTTGAAGCTTGTGGTGACTTTTTGAACAACTGAAGCAGTGAATGCCACCAGGAATTCTCACTATGCATATTGTCATTCTGCACCTAAGTGAATGGTCTTTAAAGTATAATAAAACAAACCTAAATCTGAATATGGTGTAAAGAGGTTAAATACGGGCCAACTGGAATGGTGAGCTCACCACATAAGGAGACAAGCTTACCCGCATTTTAATGAAATGCCCCCCCCCCCCCACCCAAGTCCTAACTCCCTGGATGAGTTTGTGGTGCGACACACTGGCTCCAAACATATTAGTGATTTACTCACTCGGCTATTGGTACAAGGTTTTTTAAATACCTCCTAGGATTTCCAAGTAATGAACAATTCTGGCAATTAAACAAATACAATAAAATTTAATTAATTGTTACACTGTATATTTCCTGTATTCATTAAAAGAGCTCTATTGCGAAATTGTGTAATATTAAACATCCATATAAACAAACTTGTAGTTTATTCTCTCATGGTAGCAATAAATTCCAGGGGTGACAAGTTTAGTGTATCAGGGGTGACAGAGTCTGTCATGCCTGATTTCCTCTTCCTCCAATTAAAATAAAAAACATGAATTAATTAATTAAAATAAAAATACTCCCAACCAGTTCTGCCCATTGTTCTCTATGGGATCTAGTACTACAGCGGCAGGTTTCATCTGATGCTGCTTCAACCAGAGTTCACGGCACTGTGTCATTTTTTACCATTTATTTCTTTCTTAAATCCCAGTGATGGTGCTCCTTTAATTTTAGGAGCATCTAGGTCTAGGCAATTGCATTATTATAATTCCCTCCCTTAGTTCTTATACAGCCCTTTCTTTAGTAAAATCAGGTGAGACAAAAAGAGAGAGACATAGTTTTCTAAGCTATTTTCTTTTGTTATTTTCTTTATCACTTGCCTCCCATCAGAATAGATTTATGTAAGCGAATGGCTTTTAACAGGCCTGAGCACTAAAAACTGTTTTTCAATCTAAGGAAAGAATGTTAATGAGGTAAATAATTTTTTTTTAACAAGCTGCACAGTTGTGACAAGTGAAATGTGTTCTGTAACTATGATTTTAAGTAACATTGATACTTTGATGCTTTGATGTCACTAGAAAGGTGTTTCTAAATCAATTTTGGGGCCATGCAATCAAATAGCTGGAACCTACCAGGATGGGGACTGCTTGCGACATTTTAATTTTATATTTAAATCTATCTCTTTTTCCCTCATTCATTCCAAAGCAGGATGCAGCTTTCCTGATTATTACCTAATAAAAACAAACATGGGCTTTTTGGTTTGGACAAATCTGTAATCTACAAAGGCCTGGAGTGGTATGATTAGCAGGTTATAAATTCCTAATACATATTAGCCGGCATTTACAACTGTATGGCATGTCACTTGTATCTTACAATTAACAAATTATTTGTACAAAGCTAATTTGTCTCCTAACTCGAATATAGAGTGTAGGGCCCGGTGGGACACCCACCTTCAGGTGAGTTGGCAATCCTTAATCTATGCAGCTGCTTCTGCCTTTAGACAAGCCCCTGTGTGCCAGGATGCTGAATACACTCCACTGGACACAGCTGCCCCCAGGTCTTGTGTAGCACAAAGGATGCCAACTCATGGTTAAAGGTAGATGAACCAAGGGCACACTGAGAGCCAGTCCAGACTAGCCGGGGTCCTAAACAGGGTATCAATCCAACAGGTGTCAAGGCACGGGGGATTGATAAGACCGTGTGGTTGAGAATAGTCAAAAGGTCAGAGCCAGGGAGTCAGAGGTATTGAGGTATCCTGAGGGTCAAGCAGAATCGTAGTCAAACAGCCAGAGGGTGGTCTAGGCGGCACGTGGAGAGTGGTCGGACGTAACAGAGGTAGGTAACGGATAAGCTGTCTCTAAACACAGCGCAAAGCCTAGCAGGAAACTCTATCGCCGGCAATACATGCAGGGAGCGGCCTGGTTTTATGTGGCCATCAGCCAATCAGAGACGGAAGACAGAGTCAGCCCACTAACATTAACCTGTGGAAATGCTGACCTGTACTGAGCAGCAAGGCACATCCAGAATGCATTCTAGGGAGACAGCACATCTAGAAGTATGCTGGGGATGTGCAGGGAAACAGACAGCCAGAGAACAGTACAGCTGATAATCCAGCATATGGAGGATCTGAAAGCCTGATAAAGAGGTGTAATAGCGGCCTGACAATACCTTTGTGAGATTTTGTGAATATTTAATCATTCATATTTGAAGTCATGTAAAAGCTCTTGACATAACTGAAACAATGGTGGATGTTCCGAGGCTGCATTGGGGTGAATTATTAGAATGTTCACAGAAGGTTATGAAGACAGAAAAAATGGCAGAACATTCCCTCCCCTCCCCATAGTGTGATGTGTACAACCCCTTCCTCCCACTACCTAGAAGTGTTAGTATATATATTCCTCTTCCTCTCTCATCCCCTAGCGAGTAACAGTAATTCAATTAAACCTAAACCTTCAGGACTGCTGCATCCCTAACTCCCAAGGCCTCCTCATTCTTGCCTGTATTTCAGGCATTATGGTGGGTCAGGGTTGAACAGAGGATTGGAATCTCAAGATGCCTGGGGCATAGGGGCCCTTAGGGGACACTTTTGGGTTTAGATGCTCTTTAACACTCTCCCTCCCCATTGCTGGGTGGCTGCTTTGCTCTAGTGTGATTCCACCGCAATGTGAAGGAGCACCGCTGCACAGCATGGGGTCCAGCCTGGTCCCTTGATGGAAGCCAGATTGTGCTGACATGGTCATTTTGAGTGAATTCAAGGATCATGACTGACCCTGTTACCACCCAATCCCTATAGCAGCTGCTAACAGTGACTGCATGACAAAACATTTTGTCAGCAGGGTTCAGCTGCAGTTAACATTCTGCTGGAGTAGAAATACTGTACTCCACTGCAAGTATGTCCATTGAAACATGGCTACATCCCATGAATGTGTTTGGTTGTGACGTATATTGAAATTCATTGCACATCTTTACCTAGTGTGATGTGGTGCAGTAACCTACTCACTGTTGCCTCCTAGTCTATCGCCGCTAGTCTTTGCCTATGGGTCCTCCATATTTGCCAGTGCCTCCTGGTGTTAATTTGGGTGTGCATTGCTGTCACCACCCACTGGCCGGTGGTTGTACAGAGGAATCAAGGAAGTAGGTAGCGCATTTCCCCCGTTAAGCCGAGAAATCTTTCTCCTCGGTTCTCCCAGCAAAATCAATCACTGTGATTGTCCACCATGGTCACATGATCCACTGGCAACAGCTTAACCGTGCTGGCCAATCACACTCTTGGTTTCACCAGGAAACCAAGGAGAAAGGTAGGATTTCTTCAGTTTAACAGGGGTAATGTGCAGGGGGGCATCGGCAATTGGCATTCCCTGCTACACTAGAAACATCTATTTTTTTTTTTTAAATGGGCGTTGCATCAGTTTAAAGCAATATCCAGTCTTGTTTGACTGAAATATTACCTTAATAATCTCTCTTCCCATTTTACACCCAGCAAGTTTAATTAAACATTTTAGTTTCATAGCATTACATTGATCACACCTGTCCCTCCAACCCAGAACACTATTCAGACTCCTCATCTTCCAACCCTGTGATTCCCCGGGAAATCCCCATACATGTCCTTCCCCTCCACTGATGTCGTTAGTCACATAAGGGTATTACACAGAGACTCCTCCTTTGTGATATATAAATTCTCCCTGGCAACCTGGCAATACCTTTGCGGGACAGCAAAGAAGGAGCGGGGATGCTAAAGATGCTCGGTGGGGGGGTGGATATAATAGCGGCTTCCCGACATCAGCAGACCAGTACATGTCCTACCTGAAGGAAGGCCCAACCCACCAGACTAGAGGAGTGGATGCCATCTGGTTGGTGAAAGGATAATGAATATGCAGAGCGTGAGTTTTTTTTTTAATATATGTTGTCACAGCCTGTGAACTAGTCAAAGGTCCAATATCGGTTCACACATTGTAGTGGCTGGCATAATAGCTGCTGACCCTGATGGGTTGCATGCGGGATGATTTGACACAGATCTTGCCGGTATTCTGGCATCTCTGGAAATTTAAGAATGTGCACTTTCATGGCTGTTACCTTTCTGATCACACATTTAGTTAGACTAATCAAACACGGTTTCCCTGCCCCATCCTCTGTCAGTTGGCGTACCACAAGTCTCTGTTCATGGGATGCTTCTCGTCTCAGTACACCTATGGACTTGGACAACTCATAAACTCGTAACAACCCTGTTCCTGACTGACATAATTCATGTCATCTCAGGTAGGGCATCAAAATAAATATGGACAAGACTGAGTTTGCTGTTTTCCCACCATCAAACTCTCCTACTGCCTCAACACCAACTATGGGAGTTATTTAAGAAGGGATTGCGCCAGGTAGTGCTTTGTAGCGGCAGGCAGCGTCTGGTGAATGCCGGGCTCTGTAAGCAATACCACATTTAATAAAGGGAATCTGGTGAGCGACTCTAACAGCGCCATGTAGCGTCACATGTATTATTACAGGCGGCTCAGCGTATAGTGCCGGCGCTTTAGGCTCATCATACCAGAATGAGACAAGGCTTGAAAAAGGGACCGTTGGCTCCGGAACGTGGGCGTGTTATTTGCGATCAGATGCTATTGTACTGCCACTTGGTAATACCTTTTCCACATTTTGCTTAAATGATCTCATGTTGACGTCATGATTTAACTCTTGTTTTGCATGATGTATTGTACTGTAGGTCTCATTCTGGTATGATGCAGGGCTATATGTGGTTTTACTGACCAGAAACTTTTACTCATGTAACATATATTGTTCCTATATACTGGCTATTTTTCTTGACACATTAGACAGCCTGCATCAAATACCTCTCATCAGGTTCGTGACAGTATCACCTCATAGATATATGGTAATATGTGGTTACCTTTACATAGCAGCAGTTGGTCTAGTCAAGGTACATGTTAGTGCTAATGCTATAGTCTCCTTTCTTGCTGAGGTGGTCAAACGTCCCTGATGACAATTTGACCTTCGCCTATACAGAGCGACCCATTGTATCCTTTTTTGCTACTGATGTTGTATACTTGCATTCCTTTTTTGTATATCTGTATATATGTATGTGTTTACTTGATACCCAATACAATATTTTATTTGCAAAGTAACCTTTGTGTTTTGGTGTGCCTTTGATCAAAAAACTTTTCTTCTATGAGTCTATATAGGGGTGGTAATGTGGTGGGACACCCTGAATCTTATGAGCACCCTCTCTGACTATTATTTTTTCTTTTTACTGTGTGGTGTGCCGATTACCAACTACTAATATTACTATACATTATTATAGTGCCACAAAAACAAAAATAACACACACACACACACATTTTAAGGAATGAACCCAGATAACACAATGAACTGAATTAGGTAATACTGTAAACATGATCAACACTTTTAACAAGCTGAGTTTGATTGTCTCCTAGTGGGGTTGTCACATTTAATTTATTTTCTTTGGGATTCTCTCATATTGGATCAACTGCTAACATTCAATTTTATGGGGAGGTGTGTGCCAAAATGTAAGTGCCATGTTTGGGCTCTCTCCAAATCATAGTAAATTTTGTACAACTTTCTTGGCTGTCATCTGGGTCAGCATTATAAATGGCATTACTAATAGGAAAGAGGAAAATGGCAGCTCAATATTCATATGATAAACTGTGACACTCAATCACAGTTCATAATTTGTATAATATTTAATAAATAAGTTAATAGTTATTATTATAAACACCTAGGTACCTTTGCAAAGTGTTGGTGAAAACTAGAGGGTGAAACTAGAGCCTCAGTATTGCAAGTGTAAAATATTACACATACCACGGGTCTTCAATAAGTTATCAAGCTGAATATAAAAACAAATTTTTCTTTGAAAGAATTTAACTTTCTTCTTTAATGTTATGCTCCTTGACTTCAGCACATGTATTCCACTGTGTCTCCAGTGATTGGATGCCCTCAGAATAGAGGGAAACTTCTGGATGCTACAGGAATCCTGTTACTGCCTCTTTGACTGCATTAAGATCAGGAAATTGTTTACCATGCAGAAATATCTTCAGGTTATCTGAAGATATTTCTGATTTGCGGAATCACTGGGAGCCAGGTCTGTACTGTAGGGTGGATGGTTATGCTCCTTGAACCTGCATTGCCTGATAGCATCTTGTGGTTTCCAAGACATGTGAGCATGCCCATTGTTGTGAAGCAGAAACACATCTGCAGAAAACGTCCCACAGCGTTTCTCTTTGATCGCCTCTCTTATTGCCTTCATTGTTGAAGTACAGTACTGGTGTCTCCAGTGATTGTTGTCTTGTGTGGCATGAATTCTAGTAATAAAGCACTTTCTGTATTTTGAAAACCTGTTGACATGACCTTTCCAGCTGACTGCTATACACAAAATTTCTTGGTGGCCCCCTTGTACTTCCATTACAGTGACTCTTGTTTGGTCTCAAGTTTATGGTGGTGGCCCCATATTTCATCACCTGTAACAATTTGAGAATAGAAGTCTTGTTTTTCTCTGAACATTGCTATATTCTCTAGAGGTAAGGGAATTGGGCTTGTGGTCGGAAGGTGACAGGTTTGATTCCCAGCCATGACTGAAGTGCCCTTAAGCAAGGCACCTAATCTCTAATTGCTCCCCGGGCACTGAGTCTAGGGCGGCCCACCACTCCTTAGCGAGTTATTCACCTGTGTGTAATCACTAATATAGCGTTTATTCACTCGTGTGTTCATGGTAATGTGTTGTTCATAAGTGCATGAAATGAGAAAAAAACGCAGAGAAAGAATTCCATGTGTGCATTAGCATGCAATGGCCACTATTTGTACTATTACTAAATTAATAATACTGAAAACCTGAATGGATGAGTTGTAACACTGAATTTCTAATAACCTGACCTCCACTTACCTGAAGATGCTTTAACCGAGCCCCCATGAATGGGGTCATCTTTCATTGATTGTCTAGCCCATTTAAACTGCTTGCCTCAAAACTTTACTTACCAGTAGGAAAGCCATATACAGAAATCATTTTTGCATAGATTTATTTAGGAATGTAATGATGGAATAAAGCTAAAAGTGTTTGCTGTCCTGTCACTTCCAGTGTTTTCATCAGACTGAAGTACTACTGTGTGTATTGCATGTCCAGACATTTCTCAACCTATACATATAAGCTCAGCTCTCTAACACTGTCAGAACATACTGGAGTAGACTTAGGCCCTTATTTATGAAGGAATAGCGACAGGTAGCGACTGGTGAGCGGCCGGTAATGACGGGCCCCGCCACGAGAACGCCGGCTCCCCACCACAATCACACATTTATCAAGCCGATCCTGCTTAGCGACTGAGATAGCGCCATATAGCGACTCATTCATCATTATTCCAGCCTCAGCCCACAGCGCCAGCGTCCGACCTTGAACAGCGACAGGTATGACCTCTCGCTACCCGGCGCGCTCCAATGCATTTCAATGGAACAATCTTTAAATATTCATAATTAATTGTTATTAATAGTTTTTTTTTTTTTTTTTTAATGTGAAAAATTCTGTGACCACTTCTGCCATTTTAGATAAATTTTAAAAAGGTAAAAAAAAAAAAAAATGACAGAATTGATATTACAGGTCTGATATTAATGTATTCATATTACCAAATTATTTAAAAAACTTGTTTTATTTGGTTTCCAAAAATATGGTTGTTTGGGGGTTAAAAAACTACTTTTAACCCATCGCCTCCAGCGCTCTGGGGTTTAAACATGCATTTTACAGCGCGAGAATTTTTTGAGCGTGATTTTTTAATTAATATGGTGGGAGCCGGTCGCTAGGGCCAGTCGCTATCATGAGCTCCCATACAGCGCGGAACCTGTCAAATAGCGACTCCTCACCCAATATTCAACATTACGGCAAACCGACTGAGTCGCTATCAACTACAGAACAACGGCCAAGCACAGCGACTACTAGCGGGCGCTCAGAAAATGCCGCTACAGTCGCTCAACTGTCGCTACCTGCCGCTATTAATGAATCGGCCTCTAATTGAAGAGCCCTTGTAGGGAAATCAGTTATAATTGCAAAACACACATTTTAAACTTGTATTCACCTAAATGAACAAGTAGCATGATTTGTTCCTCATCTAGCAATTTTATCCCCATCGGTGTTTCTTCCAATTTTTTGGATATCATTTTTATGTGCTTACTGTAAAAGACTTAATGTTGCCAGCTGAAGACATGGCTGTACCACTCAAGGTGCTACTGCTTGGCTTCACATTGTAACACATAGTTCTGCCAAGTGGATTCTCACAAGATCTAGCAGGTTTAGGCTATAGTTTGCTGAAGATTCTCCAAAGACCATTACACTAAAAATTCCAAATACTCATTTCACTATGTTCAAGATATTGCCAGAAATTGTATAGCGAACATTTCACACATTTCATATTTTATGTGCTGCTTGTAAATTTATATTTTTTACATAGTTGTGTAGATGTTTCATTTTGTAGATGTAGAAACTCTTATTTTAACCCTTTCGCTGCCAGCCTACCTGCAGCATTTGCCACTCCCTGTTGCCAGACTGAGTTTGACTGTTTTGCGCTACACATGTTCAACTGTCATTTTCGAAGGGATTTCCAGGGATTTCCCAGGAAAATTATATATTGTTTTTTTCAACAGAGTCTGGGCTTTAACATGAAATGTCTTGTTTGTGTTTTTTAGGTGTATTCTCAACATTTTTGGGTGAAATGTGTGAAAAAAAATAAAAAAAATATATTTTTTTACAATTTGTAGAGTTTTTTTGTAATAAAAAATGTAAGTTTGTCAATAAAATCTTATTGCGTGAGAAACCCCAATTTCTCCCGCTTACAGCGATACCACATATGTATAGGTAGACACCCTTTCCTGCCCAGAAGTCTTTTATAGCTGCTGGATGACAAATGGTTAATTAAAAAAAAAATGACATAGGGTCCCCCTTCCCGGGGAGGGGGACCCCATTTTTTTTTGGATTTTTAAGGGTTAAAAACCCTTAAAAATCCAAAAAAAAAAATGACGTGGGGTCCCCCTTACCCAAAGTAACCAGCCCGGGACCAGCTATGGGGGCTTGTAGGCACAGAGTGGGGGGGCCAGCTTTGGTGGCCCCCCCACCCTGCAGCCTACGAGCCCACATAGCCTATGTGGGCCCGGGCTCTTCTGCCCCCCCCTGGCCTTTGGGGAGGCAGGTAATGGGGGTGCGGGGGTTAATGGCAATGCCACCCCCCCAGCCATGTGAACTGGTATAAGGGGTCTCATGGACCCCTTACCAGCTCACAAAGGGTTAACTGTAAAAAAAAAAACACCACACAATAAAAAAAAGTATTTTATTAAAAAAAAATAATTTTTTTTTACTGTACTTACCTTCGATTGCAAGCTCTTGTCCCTCGCCGCTCAGCTGACAGATGCCTGTGATCGGCATCCAGAGAAGGAGAAGGCAGGAGATCAGAGGATCTCCTGTCACCTCCTTCCAGGGCACCGATCACCGGCATCTGAGAAGCTGAGAAAGCTGAAGCCGGTGATCGGGACCGGGATGACGTCATAAGCCCCGTCCCCAAGGGGGCGGGGCTTAGAGGCAAGATGGCGGTCGCCATCTTGAAGAAGAGAGGAGAGAGCCTCCCAGGCTCCCTCCTGAAGATCGGTAAGTCCTGGGGGGGGATCGGAGGCCCCCCAGGTGAAGAGGAGGGACAGCGGGAGCCAGTGCACATGGAGGTAAGTGAATGTCATTTTTATTTTTTATTTTTTTTTACAGTTAGCAGCTGCTGCTGCAGAAGCGGGGGGGGGGGCGGCCTATTCCGGGGGCTCTCCTGGAGCCATCCGACCCCCCACGGGGGATCGGATGGCACCAAATTAAAGAGGAGACCCGGCCGGATCCAACAAGGGGTCAGGTGAGTATTTTTTATTTTTATTTTTTAAACTAGAAGCGATCAAAGTCAAGCACGTAACACCTACGTGCTTGGCACTTAAGGCCCAGCCAAGCCAGCACGTAGGTGTTACGTGCTTGGCAACAAAAGGGTTAATGTAGCAAAACAATACAGCATTTCCATTGAAATTATATTTGTGTTTTTTTTGTTTTATTTTCAAGATGCCTAATATAACCTGGCCTTTGTTTGGACCAAAACCCACACTGATAGGCCCGTGAATTTATAAGATTCCCGGGCCGATCGATTCCCTCCCCGGGGCATCCAAAATCGGGATGCCCCGCTGTGTGAAACCCCCCCAGGTCGCCCCATGCACTTACCTTGTTTCCCGATCCAACGGCACATGCGTGAGCTGCGGCCGCATCCCCACTATCCATCTAGCAGGGGGCTGATTGGACGAGCAGCCGAACACACGAGCCGTTGGACCGGGAAGAAGTGAGTTGGCATCGGCAGTGCCCCGGGGAGTGCCCCGGGGAAAAAGACCAAAACCCAGGATAGTCGAAATCCTGGGTTTTGGTCCACTTTAAAGAGCACCAAAACCCTAACTTTACCCTACCCATTATTGGCAATCCAAACATGACAGCTAGTAGACATTTCCAAAACTAAGAGCTAGACAGGTAGCAAGTGCCATGTGAGTATTTTTACAACAAACTGAACTTTGAGGGGTGAGTAACAGGGTCATTTTATGCAGGAAAATTATTGCTGTAGGATTGTTTTAAGTGGGTCCAATAAAGAATGGACTGCAAGTTGGGTTAGTGCCATAAAATAGATTCAAATCAGGGTTTCACAATCTTTTTTCATAAGGTACCAGTTTCCTTTTCCAGCTTTCTCAAGTACCACACTACCACCACCCATACAACTACCCAGGAGGGTGGAGGTCCCCTTTAAAGAAAATACTGTATGTAGTCCAAATGGTCCAGTGGCACATGCTCTTTTGCCAGCAATGCCATCATGCAAGATGCTCCATGTCTGCAGCTTGTTGACTTGACCAATTCAAAAAATCCTATTGTAGCAGTAGCTTGTCTTCAGAACTTTTGATCCTCACTTCTCATCTTTGATGGCTTTGAAGGCCTGATTTATTAATATTCCAGCAGCAACTACTTGCACCATAGGAAAAACAGTGCGTGTTTTTTTGGCGCTCGGTGTGGCATAAGTGGCTCAGCATGAAATAAAGTGGCATAGTGTGCCTAACTAGTAACAATGAGACAGCATCTACATAGGATGCGTCAATGTTGCACCATTGCATTTCTGGACAATCCATCCATATTTATTGGATGTTTTGAATTTCCACAGAGTGGATCAGACTGGCACACATAAAACACACACCTCTGATGAGAGAAGTTGTTTAATTGTACTAGAAAAATTCTAGCCATAAAACAATAATGTTATAATTGCAATAGATGTGCCAGACACACACACACATATATATATATATATATATATATATATATATATATATATATATATATATGCCTTTTTAAAGGGATTACCCCAATATGGCAGAATAGTGAAGAAGAATTTCTAGTACATCGTCAGCTGGGAGCTGAGCACTCGCCGTTACGTTCGCTGTTACAATGTAACACAGTGGGATGGCGGCCAGCTTATTACTTATTATTGTAACAACGGGACTCCATACTGTGTGTTACATTGTGCAGCTTGAGGTATAAAACTCCCATCACAAATTTTATAACTCTAAGCAATGATGCTTGGGTCATTTAGGCTGCCCTTTAAATCATATAATACTGTACAGAGAGAGTGGCAACAATCTTACACAGTTCCCCCTCATCACAGTAACAGCACTCCAATCACTACCAGGAGTGGATACGCTGTATTCTCCTGCTGCAGAGATATTCAGCATTACCTGCACCAGAACTATACACAGGGCTGAAATAAAAAAAATTCCTAATCATGTTGTTCCCTAATGCTCTATAGACAACGCCATGTCAGCACTGTACAAACGTGG
Organism: Gastrophryne carolinensis; assembly: GCA_027917425.1. Lineage (NCBI taxonomy): Eukaryota > Metazoa > Chordata > Amphibia > Anura > Microhylidae > Gastrophryne > Gastrophryne carolinensis. Next base: position 562,273,755 of record CM051234.1, read on the forward strand.
GCCCCAAGTCTAGGAGCCCACAGCGGTAGATCTTGGTACCCTTTTGCGCTAGCCATGCCTTTTGCGGTAGCCATGCCTGAATCACACCATATTACCTTAGGTACTACAATGTGCTTTTGCCATCTATACTGGCTGGTTAAAGTGGGCCTGAATGTTCCCTGGCAACTCTGTTTTAGGTGTGGTCCAGTTCTGCAAATACCCTAAGCCCCCTACGCACGCTGCCCATGAGCCTGATAATTAGGACATACTCCCTTTTTCCTCCTCTGTATGACCAGTAACGAACTGCACACTGAGCATCACCCAAATGCAGGGCTCACCAATAGCATGAGTGAGTAGGTTATATTAGTGTAGCTGTGGACCAGGACCCTCCCTGGTACAGAGATGTCAGGGAAGGTTTAGGTTTACTTTAAACTCAATCAGTATTAAAGTGTGCATATATACAATTTTGTGTGGCAGTGGTAGAAACCTACTCTACCTGAGGCTGAGTTAAATAAGATTAAAGACCCTGCCATGTATTTTTAATCTTCCTACAGCTCTTTGGGTTTTTTTTTGCTTTTTAATTTCTACTAGAATATAGAAGAAATGTCTGTTTGCCTTATCAATTCAGCCTGTTTGTATCAGTCTGGAAGGAAAATTGCGATGTTTAGACTATTTCATAACAGTGCCACCTTGTGGGCCTTTCATACATTACAAGAGTCTTATGATCAAATGCAGTTATTTCTATTTTTTACTGTATATTTCAATATGTATTTAGAGGTGCCCACAGTTGGTTCCACTTCAATGGGCTGCTATAAAACTTAAGCAGAGAAAACACAAACAGTTTACTGCAGTAAAGCTGTAATCCTAATGAATTGTATATGTTTTCTATGTATATATAGAAGTTAGCAGATGTAGGCAGAGGCAAATAGGTAGAGGTGGGCAGAGGTGAGACAGCAAGAGGTGACGAGGAAGAGGGCAGGGGTCATGCTCTAAAAGATGAGGTGAGAAGAAGTGAGCAGGGGTCAGGCAAGAAGAGATGAGGTGGGATAAAGTCAGCAGGGGTCAGGCAAGAAGAGATGAGGTGGGATAAAGTCAGCAGAGGTCAGGCAAGAAGAGATGAGGTGGGAAGAAGTCAGCAGAGGTCAGGCAAGAAAAGATGAGGTGGGAAGAAGTGAGTAGAGGTCAGGCGAGAAGAGATGAGGTGGGAAGAAGTGACTAGAGGTCAGGCAAGAAGAGATGAGGTGGGATAAAGTCAGCAGAGGTCAGGCAAGAAAAGATGAGGTGGGAAGAAGTGAGTAGAGGTCAGGCGAGAAGAGATGAGGTGGGAAGAAGTAAGCAGGGGTCAGGCGAGAAGAGATGAGGTGGGAAGAAGTCAGCAGAGGTCAGGCAAGAAAAGATGAGGTGGGAAGAAGTGAGTAGAGGTCAGGCGAGAAGAGATGAGGTTGGGAAAAAGTGAGCAGGGGTCAGGCAAGAAGAGATGAGGTGGGAGGAAGGGAGCAGGGGTCAGACAAGAAAAGATGAGGTGGGAAGAAGTGAGTAGAGGTCAGGCAAGAAGAGATGAGGTGGGAAGAAGTGAGCAGAGGTCAGGCAAGAAGAGATGAGGTGGGAAGAAGTGAGTAGAGGTCAGGCAAGAAGAGATGAGGTGTGAAGAAGTGAGCAGGGGTCAGACAAGAAGAGATGAGGTGGGAAGAAGTGAGTAGAGGTCAGACAACAAGAGATGAGGTGGGAAGAAGTGAGCAGGGGTCAGACAAGAAGAGATGAGGTGGGAGGAAGTGAGCAGGGGTCAGGCAAGAAGAAATGAGGTGGGAAGAAGTGAGCAGGGGTCAGGCAAGAAGAGATGAGGTGGGAAGAACTGAGCAGAGGTCAGGCAAGAAGAGATGAGGTGGGAGGAAGTGAGCAGGGGTCAGGCAAGAAGAGATGAGGTGGGAAGAAGTGAGCAGAGGTCAGGCAAGAAGAGATGAGGTGGGAAGAAGTGAGCAGAGGTCAGGCAAGAAGAGATGAGGTGGGAAGAAGTCAGCAGAGGTCAGGCAAGAAAAGATGAGGTGGGAAGAAGTGAGTAGAGGTCAGGCGAGAAGAGATGAGGTGGGAAGAAGTGAGCAGGGGTCAGGCAAGAAGAGATGAGGTGGGAGGAAGTGAGCAGGGGTCAGACAAGAAAAGATGAGGTGGGAAGAAGTGAGTAGAGGTCAGGCAAGAAGAGATGAGGTGGGAAGAAGTCAGCAGAGGTCAGGCAAGAAAAGATGAGGTGGGAAGAAGTGAGTAGAGGTCAGGCGAGAAGAGATGAGGTGGGAAGAAGTGAGCAGGGGTCAGGCAAGAAGAGATGAGGTGGGAGGAAGTGAGCAGGGGTCAGACAAGAAAAGATGAGGTGGGAAGAAGTGAGTAGAGGTCAGGCAAGAAGAGATGAGGTGGGAAGAAGTTAGCAGAGGTCAGGCAAGAAGAGATGAGGTGGGAAGAAGTGAGTAGAGGTCAGGCAAGAAGAGATGAGGTGGGAAGAAGTGAGCAGGGGTCAGACAAGAAGAGATGAGGTGGGAAGAAGTGAGCAGAGGTCAGGCAAGAAGAGATGAGGTGGGAAGAAGTCAGCAGAGGTCAGGCAAGAAAAGATGAGGTGGGAAGAAGTGAGTAGAGGTCAGGCGAGAAGAGATGAGGTGGGAAGAAGTGAGCAGGGGTCAGGCAAGAAGAGATGAGGTGGGAGGAAATGAGCAGGGGTCAGACAAGAAAAGATGAGGTGGGAAGAAGTGAGTAGAGGTCAGGCAAGAAGAGATGAGGTGGGAAGAAGTGAGCAGAGGTCAGGCAAGAAGAGATGAGGTGGGAAGAAGTGAGTAGAGGTCAGGCAAGAAGAGATGAGGTGGGAAGAAGTGAGTAGAGGTCAGACAAGAAGAGATGAGGTGGGAAGAAGTGAGTAGAGGTCAGACAAGAAGAGATGAGGTGGGAAGAAGTGAGTAGAGGTCAGGCAAAAAGAGATGAGGTGGGAAGAAGTGAGTAGAGGTCAGGCAAGAAGAGATGAGGTGGGAAGAAGTGAGTAGAGGTCAGACAAGAAGAGATGAGGTGGGAAGAAGTGAGCAGGGGTCAGACAAGAAGAGATGAGGTGGGAGGAAGTGAGCAGGGGTCAGGCAAGAAGAAATGAGGTGGGAAGAAGTGAGCAGGGGTCAGGCAAGAAGAGATGAGGTGGGAAGAAGTGAGCAGGGGTCAGACAAGAAGAGATGAGGTGGGAGGAAGTGAGCAGGGGTCAGGCAAGAAAAGATGAGGTGGGAAGAAGTGATCAGGGGTCAGGCAAGAAGAGATGAGGTGGGAAGAAGTGAGTAGAGGTCAGGCAAGAAGAGATGAGGTGGGAAGAAGTGAGTAGAGGTCAGGCAAGAAGAGATGAGGTGGGAAGAAGTGAGTAGAGGTCAGGCAAGAAGAGATGAGGTGGGAAGAAGTGAGTAGAGGTCAGGCAAGAGGAGATGAGGTGGGAAGAAGTGAGTAGAGGTCAGGCAAAAAGAGATGAGGTGGGAAGAAGTGAGCAGGGGTCAGACAAGAAGAGATGAGGTGGGAGGAAGTGAGCAGGGGTCAGGCAAGAAGAGATGAGGTGGGAAGAAGTGAGCAGAGGTCAGGCAAGAAGAGATGAGGTGGGAAGAAGTGAGCAGGGGTCAGGCAAGAAGAGATGAGGTGGGAAGAAGTGAGCAGGGGTCAGGCAAGAAGAGATGAGGTGGGAAGAAGTGAGCAGAGGTCAGGCAAGAAGAGATGAGGTGGGAAGAAGTGAGCAGAGGTCAGGCAAGAAGAGATGAGGTGGGAGGAAGTGAGCAGGGGTCAGGCAAGAAGAGATGAGGTGGGAAGAAGTGAGCAGGGGTCAGGCAAGAAGAGAGGAGGTGGGAAGAAGTGAGCAGAGGTCAGGCAAGAAGAGATGAGGTGGGAGGAAGTGAGCAGGGGTCAGGCAAGAAGAGATGAGGTGGGAAGAAGTGAGCAGGGGTCAGGCAAGAAGAGATGAGGTGGGAAGAAGTGAGCAGAGGTCAGGCAAGAAGAGATGAGGTGGAAGGAAGTGAGCAGGGGTCAGGCAAGAAGAGATGAGGTGGGAAGAAGTGAGCAGAGGTCAGGCAAGAAGAGATGAGGTGGGAAGAAGTGAGCAGGGGTCAGGCAAGAAGAGATGAGGTGGGAAGAAGTGAGCAGGGGTCAGGCAAGAAGAGATGAGGTGGGAAGAAGTGAGTAGAGGTCAGGCAAGAAGAGATGAGGTGGGAAGAAGTGAGGGCAGGCAGGCAGAGGTGGGAAAATGTGAGTGGACCCCACTGGTCATCCATATTCTCAACTCAGGATTCACTCCCACAGCACATGTGTGGGGCGCTGTTGCCATTCCTAGCAATTCTCTAGCTGATTCATGCACCAGCATATCTGAATGGCTAGTGGCGGCTAGACACAGCAGAGGGGGCATAATTATGCACAACTGTGATTTCTGATTGGTTAAGAGCATGTGCATGCAACATGGAAGTGTGGATTGAGGTGAGTAAAAAGCTGACGACTTGGGTTTCACACACAGCGTATCCCTGTTATGCAAACCCAGGCAAGTTGAAAAACCTTTGTTTTGTCTGCTATAAAGGTACAGTTCTGATCCTCATTAGCTGAATATGGGATTAGCAAGGCCGCGAGCCATGGGAATACTAGCCTAGTACATGTGGTAGGGTTGGTTTCTTTTGCCCAACACTGTGTACATAATCACCAGTCCATCTGAGCTGCTCTTTTTTTTTAGGCAAAGTAGATTTTTATTTCTGGTGTTGATAAATAGCTAGCTGGCTTTTATAGTTACAATGAGACTTATTGAAGTCTGTTGAATGTGTTTTGTTCTCAGTGTCCAGTGGATGACGCGATATGAAGGTATAAATAGGTAAGTGAACTGAAAGAAAGACGTGCCAAAGGTAACATTCGTGAATACAAAATATATTGCCTTAACTTGCATATGGGGAAAACTTTAGTGGATCCTGATTCCGATAATCTTTTGTCTCGCAGACCTGAGCATGGCTGCCCTAAGCCAGAAGAGTAGTTAGGCTTTCTGGAACCCCTTTGACGCCCCCCCTGACCTGCTGCACCCTGGTCAAGTTCCCCCAAGTTCTCTTCCCCCCTAGCAACGCTAGCTAAGCAGGTAAATCAGTCCCTCTGTGTCTGTCACTAGGAGGCTTCTGCACATGTAGCAGGAAGCAGATCCCGATAGGAATTGATAGGCTTGCCTAAATTCTTTCAGAAAAAGTCAGGATATTTATGCAGACTTGGAGTACTCATTTATTTTGCCTTACTCACTTACGGGCAGGTACGTCTTACCCGTGATGGAGAATTTTTACAGGTGAGGCACATCATTTTTCCCATGAGGTAAGAATATTGTTTTTAAGTTTGGAAACAACAGAACCAAATTTGCCATTTTTTTCTGTATAGTCCATAGGGTGCTGTTGTTTCCAAAATATATATATATATACTTACCTCACAGGACAAATTACATACCTCACCAGTAAAAATTCACCATCACAGGCACAGGTCATTTTGGGTAAAAAAAAAAGTAGAAACATTTTTTTTTTTGCACTTTTTCTGTTTAAATACTAAAAATGCTGCAGGTTGCAATCCACACCACAATGTACACCGCAAGTCACACTGGCTACACCAAATAATTAGCATGACCAACGCAAATTTTATTTACCGTGCTTTGTCTACATTACATCAGGTGTTGCCATGGTGGTCCAAGGGGCTGCCATTAATCACTGAGAATATGAGGCTGCTGACTTGAAGGCTGGCGGCTTTACAGGGGCTGCAGTGATCAGTGGTGGCAAGTGACCTGGAAGCTGGTGGAGAGTAAGCAGCAACGAGGAGACCAGAGGCATCATTGAGGACTGTGGTGGTGGCCAAGAGTCAAGCAAGGGCTGCAGTGGGTAAAGGGGACTTGGTGAAGACCAGTTCCAGCAGTAGGACAAACAATGAGGTGGCAGAGAGCAGCGGGGACTGGTGGTGTTACTGCAATGTGAATACTGTGCAAGTAAATTGCCTTTTATTGCGTTGCCAAATGACTTTTAAGAGACACGTTGTGTGTGCTTTGTATGCTGTGTTCACTATTCACTGCTCACTTCTGCGTAAAAAATACTTTATTTGCTTTATTTATTTTGCTTTATTGCAATCGGGCCACAAACAAAACTTGACAGCTTGTTTGCTTGTTCAACTCATATGGACCGATTGAAAATCAGATAATAGGTATCCATAATTCTTTAAAGTGGAGCAAACCAGGGATTTTGACCCATATTTTGTTCCGTTCCACAGGGGGCATCCTGGATTGGGATGCCCCGCCTTTGTTAAACTCCCCCAGTTCCCCCAGTAAAACTCACCTCTTCTTGGTCCAACGGCGTATGTGTGTGCGCTCAGCAAATGATAGCCATTTGCTATGTTTACATCTTTTGGCAAATGGCTCTCATTAACTAAAATGGAGGGTAAGCGCTGCCGTATCCCTTGTATCACTGGCCTTGCATGTGCTCCAGCTATTCAAAACAATGAGAGGTGCTTGCTGAATTCCGTCCGTTCAGTGGGTGGCTCTCATTGGATGAGAGTGCGCGCATGCCCCACTGGAGTGAGGAAAGGAAACTATTTGGGATGCCCCAGGGGAAAGCCAGCAGCCGGCCCTGATGTGGAATACTCCCTCCTGACATAATTTACTATAGATACATTTGACAAGCTTGGGAATTCCGGATAATTGTCCGACCCTATCTATCACTAACATTCTACTATAGCATTAATCATTACAAAATGTATTGATTCCATAGATATTATAAAACAATGTAAAGTATTTCATAATTCATATTATGTATTGCAATCAGGGCCAGCCTTAGGATGGAAGGCGTTCTGCGCAAGACTAGACGATAATGTACTTTCTTGCCACTGGCCTACTGCCCACATGGTTGCCAATGGCCACCGGGGCTTGCCAGAAGCCCCCTGCCCATAACCTAACATTAAGCATGATGCCAGACAGAGGTACACACTTACAGAAGCATTCCCGAGCCATTGGCTTCCAGTTCTTCTGCCCCATAACCACCCATGGGGGGTGGAGGAGAGTGTGGGGGGGTTCCTATGATATCAGGCATGATGCCATGGACTAGTGGCCCTCTTCAAAGTGGACTAAAACCTGTATTTGCTGGCTCTGAAGTCGAAGGCTCTGGTGGAGGCCGATTCCCTATCCCTGGGGCATCACAATATGGGATTTAGGATGGGATGTGTGGAAAGCGGGGATTCCAGCTGCTGCCCGCACTCTATGCCAGGCTCTGTAGACAAAAAGAGTTCTATGCCCTGCAATAATATATACAGCATATGTTGGATGAAAGCCTGCGCATGTGCTGTGGGATTCCTTGCAATGTGGGTATGCCAGCAATCCCAGGGGCTTTCATACAGTTTTTCACTGGGTTGCACCAGGGATAGGGAATCAACTGGTTGGTCCACTTTAAAGGGCATGGCAATTGTAATGCCATCCCTTTCTGTGTTACCAGACTGGAAAGCAGCCACTACCTGGGCAATTGAAATAATTTTAGGTATGTGAAGCCATATTGATCATCTGAATATATCCCTTGGTGAGGATAACCTCAGTAACACTTTCTAACTTCTGATTCTAAAGCAAACTGGAGAGGTGTTATACAGGGCCAAGTCGGCATATGGACATAAAGGACAAGCCACTACTGATCATATGGACTGTTTGAAAAATCCATAGTAAATGATAGAATAATAAAGTGGATATCTAATTAATTGGAGGTACTTTCAAAATATAGCCCTAGCTAGTGTGGATAGCTGGTGTTGAAAAAGCAGGGGTTGCTCCAAAACATTGTAAAAAGGAAAAAAACATCTGACCAATGATATACTTGCAAAGTCATGTTGCACGGCAAGGCGTCTCCCACCTGTATTTGTCTGCAATATCCAGAGTCAGCCAGCATCCATTGTTCCATTCTTGTTAAAAGGCCCACAGGATCCCAACAATTATACCATATAGCCAATGTTGTACACGCTACTTTATACAAAACAGGAAGATATAAGGGTCGATTCATGTTCAGTACTCAAAAAAACACAAACCAACCGCAAATGATTCCGCATGTGCTTAGGCACCAGATTTACACCAAGTGATATGGAGAATAGAGATTTGCCTAAAACACAGAAGCTGAAAAGACAAAATCACACTCGAGAAACAGTAAAAAAAAGGGGAGAAATATTTAGTTGTAATTTATTTATAGGTGCTTTTTTCTCCTTATATTTAGGTGTAGTTTTTTATTGGGGATATCCTGATTCCAGGTCAAATCCAGTGTTGTTTTTCCCCAAATTTCGTCCCAGATGTTCTCTTTACCCCTCTCTCCCTTCCCTGTTTTGGGTATTATTGCTTAATAATTGTGCTACTAATGTTTTTTTTAATTACTTTTAATTTTTTGGGCCCAATGTCCACCTTTTTTATGTTTTTATCTTTAAACATTTTGATTCTCACCAAAACCCCCCAAAAAGGGCAGATTACTTAAATAAATTTGCGTCTGACACTTTCATTGCTAAAAAAACTTGCCGGATGCTGCAAACTTGTGTTTTAGGAATGAAATAAGCCTGTTAGTTAGTGAAGTCCAACCACTTGGGTCTAAGTAATCTTTAATACCACTGGCTCCATCCACTTTGGTGTGAGTACTCTTTTATACTACTTGCTCCAACCACTTGGGTATGAGTATTCTTTAATACTGCTTGCTCCAACCCCTTGGGCGTCCACTGGTTCAGGACACTTGTGTGTCAGTTCTCTTTATTACCAACTGTTAGTAGAGTATCCACTGGTTCAAGGCACTTAAGGCCCTTTTGAAAAAAAATGTGTGTGGCGTCCACTGGTTCAGGGCACTTGTGTGTCAGTATTTTTTAATACCACTTGCGTGTGGGTGTGAGTACTCTTTAATATCAATAGCTCAAACCACTTGGGTGTGAGTACTCTTTAATACCATTAGTTCAAACCACTTGGGTGTGAGTACTCCTTAATACCACTGGTTCCAACCATTTGGGTGCGAGTACTCTTTAATATCAATAGCTCAAACCACTTGGGTGTGAGTACTCTTTAATACCATTAGTTCAAACCACTTGGGTGTGAGTACTCCTTAATACCACTGGTTCCAACCACTTTGGTGTGAGTACTCTTTAATACAACTGGCTCCAACCACTGGTGTGTCAGCACTATTTAATATCCCTTGCTCCAACCACTAGTGTGTTGGTACTTTTTATACCACTTGTTCAAACCACTGGTGTGTTAGTACTCTTTAATGACATTTGTTGGTGGAGTTTCCACTGGTTCAGGACACGTAAGGGCCATTTTCCTGTTAATTTCTTTTTCCGTTGTCTAAGAAGGCAGAAAGCAGCAAATAAGGCACAAGGATATGGTCGAGGTGCTGCTGCTGGTAATGAAGCTGGTGCTGCAGGGTTTCATCCTTGTCTGCTACACCTTTCTCTGGTGTAAGCAGGTGCCAGGGTTTGGAGCGCATCTTTGCCAGAACAAGTTGAGGCAGTTGTAGATTATATGGCATGCAGTGGTAACAGTTCCATGGGATTGTGTTCCACCAACTCCACTTCTGCTGAAAGTGCTGAGCCCTACACCTCACCCCCCCCCCCCATTAAATCAGCAAAGCCATCCCAGCCACAAGTCACAGAGTCAATAATGACACTCCTAGGTGGGATACCGTGGGCAATGCACCTGTTCCTGCACCAGTTGCAGACCTTGGCTTCCCAGATGCCCAAAAATGTATGTTGAATAATGAGAATGTGGCCAGCCAACCCTCAATGATGATGTAACCCTAGTGCTGACTGCTGAAGCTTTCTGCAATGTTGGGGCTAAGAGGGAGGCTAGCAGGGCGGGAGTGGGTGGAAGAGGATGCCAGGGTGATGATGAGGTCCTAGACTCAACATGGATTATAGGCTATCATAGTTCAGAGTAAGAGATGCTTGTCGCACAGCCCAGGCAGCCAGCAGAAGAGGGAGAAGGCTGCCAGCGGTCAGCGGTTAGCCCGTTGCTGCCACTGCCCACTACGCCCAGGGACTGAGCACGCCAAGGCAGGCTAAAGGGATCTCACCAGAGTGGCATTTTTTCAAGCTGAGCCACCAATGTCTGAAGCGAAGGAAATTTCTTAATATTCTCAGCACCACGTCTATTCTCTCACAGCTCCCTCGCAGCTCTTGGGCATCACTGGTGCATGGCTGTAGGGAGGAGCAGCTTATCCTTGACTCAGGGCAGCCTGGCTAACATGAGCCACTAAATGCTCCATTGCCTGTGCAATAACCGCAGAGTTGCCCACATAGTCCAGCGCTGATTATTGGGTGGCCACCCTGCTGGATCTCTGCTATAAGGACAAAATCCCCTTCTTAATACACTGCACAGCACTGGAGTGGGATCGCAATATGAGAGAGTACAAATGCACTCTGATGGGTTCCCAGCTGAATTTGAGGGCTCAGTGGTACCACGAGTACAAGCAGCAAGTCACCAATGCAGCAGGGGCACCGGCATAACCTCACAGGGGAGAATGAGCACTTAACTTATTCCATTTTCCATCACATCCACCACCACCACGGAGCAGCCTTTGACTTGCATGATAGATGACTACCTATCCGTGCATCTTTTGGTGCTGAGAGATGAGTCCTCCCTGTTTTTCTGTGTCGCTAAGCTGGACATGTGGCCAGAGCTTACAAGTGTCCTATCAGACGAGTGTTCAGCACTGCAGGAGATGTCATCACCGACAGAAGGATCTGCCTACCCACAGCCAACATAGACATCCTTACATTCCATAGATGAACCAGGCATGGATCCCATGGGACTTGACTGTGCCAGCACCTGAGTGAGTGGTTAAAGTGTTTGCTATTTCCTCCACCTCTGCCACATCCATCTATATATATATATATTTATGTATATAAGTGTATATTTATTTATTTTTGTATTTATATATTTATTTATTGATGTTATAATTTATGTATTTATTTACTCACTTATGTATATATTGATTGTATTAAGTACTTTCCCTAGCTCATTTTGTGCAGGGTAATCCCCTGGGTGCCCCCCCCTCCACAATTTGGCCTTCAACCGGTGTAAAAAAAATATTCTTTAGTTTTTTTTTTTTTCATGTATATATGTATTTATTTATTTTTTGTTTTCTGTTATTATTTGGAGAATTTTCTGTGGCCCATTTTGTACAGGGCAATCACCCAGGTGCCCCCCAACCCTTAAAAAAACTAATATTTTGCTTTTTGTATTTATGTATCCATGTGTTTCTTACATTTTTTAGTTTTCTGATAATATTTTGAGAACTTACCCTAGAACTTACCCTAGCGATTTTATGCAGTGCAACCGTCCAGGTGCCCCCCCCCCATTTTGAGTACTTTCCCCAGTCCATTTTGTGCAGGGCAATATATTTTGTAATGATTGATGCTATAGTAGCATAGTAGTAAATTGGGAATTTCCCAAGCTTGGCAGATTGGCGAATGTATACTTTATCAAAGTGACCCTTACAATTATCAGCCGTGTATAATTGTGGGAAGGGATACACCAGCTTTACAGTAAACTGAGGCCAGTCTGAGCTTACTGGATATACTGAATTCTTAACTATAGATACGAAAGATTACAAAGTTTGGGGTATGCCGGAGGGTCAACATCTGTGCAACATCGAAACAACTGCCCAATACCTAAAGAGTTTTGGACATCACAGTTAGAGGTTCAGTTGAGACAGCTTGAACTTTATTATTTATCACCCTTATATCAGATGCTATTTCACTGTTCCATATGCTAAATTAAGCATGCTAGTTTGTGTCAGCTTATGGTTGGAGGAGGCAGATGTTTTATTTCTCTAATGATAAATAGACATTTGCAGAATGTTTTGAGCGCCCCTGCACCATGAACACAGACAAGAGGAGATCCTGAGCAGTGAATCATCAGTGTCAGCTATGCACAACAGCTTTTTTCTTGGGAAGACAATTATAAATAAAGGCAGGCTGTGTGTGACCTAAGCCCAGGTGTATACATTTACCTATAAGTATTATGGCCATTCCTTTCAACTGAATTACATTTAGATGTACAGAAGAGTTAATAGCTTCTCACATCTGGATGAAAGCTGATGGAAGCTGTCATTAACTCATTACAAAAGTCAAAAGTCCTATCTCCTTCTAATGACCACCTGGTTCCAGAGCACCTTTGTGTGCATGCCTGAGGTGCCACGGGTAATGAAGGTGAAGGAATGAGATGGCTGATCACAATTCACTCTTGAACACGAGGGGCCAGATTCCCTTTAGACAGCTGTGAAGCCATGATCAAAAGAGATAGTGAAATAAATATCCTCCTGAATTGGGACACAAAAGCTATGCAAATTGGAAAATGGACATCTTTCATTAACTGATCCAGAAATGCAACCGCAGCAATGTACTGTATTGTACATTATACAGATGTGTGTGTATTTCATGAAACGTGTAGGTTCACAAAATGGGTAAATTAAAAGATCAAGGCAAATGTAATTTTTGTAGAGACTTTTAATTTGCTAATGTTTACTTGTTGGTTGAGAAAAACACCTTTCTGGGAGTCACCAATATAAACATCCTTAGGTGGGATCAGCAAACTTACGAAAAAAGGCTGTGGATGATCTCCATAAGCTGAAAAAATTTGGCCAACCAAAAAACATGTTACGTTTTATACTTAGCTCCACCATTGAAACTGTAATATCGGCTCCCATTGTTATCTGGTATGGTAACACCTCAATACGTGATAAAATGAGAACTCAAAATAGTGCAGATTGCCAATAAAACATTGATATGCTTTTAACTAAGATCATTCCTCTACAACAACTGAGTTGCATAGGTGGGCAAGGCACAAAGTCGGTCATCACACCAGGTCAGCGGTTCTTCTACCATCAGGGAAAAGTCTAAAAGCTCAACATGCCAGGACCTCTAGGTATATGGAGAGCTTCTATCCACACCCAGTCACCAGTCGGGAGGACAATCAGTGTTACGGGAGCACCAGTAAGGTACAATAGGTGGACGACAGTGGAGGATGGGCAGGCAGGGATCAGTTATACTTACAAAAAGGGTCCCAGTTTTGCTTCCTGCTCCCTGTCCTATGTGGCGCTGTCATCTGACAGCTTATGTCACTCATGTGAGCCATGTAGGGAGTTTCTCATATTGTGAAAAATAGGGTAAATTTATTTTTTTAACATGTATTAAATCATGGTATAGTTGTATCAAATATTATACTACTATTCTTTTTTATTCCTCCTACTACTATCCTTTTTCTCCTCCTACATTGTTCACAATTCTTGCACATCAAGCTAATGTGCCCATTGCCTACACATGGGTCAAGCTAAATTCCTTTTAAGCTATGTTCTTGAAGAAAAATGAACTAATTACTGATTACTAATATATATAATACAATTGGCAATGTCTGTGCTTGCAAAGAGCACTAATTTAGAGCAGACACTTTTGATGTTACTGTAATAATAAAGCATAGGCCCTTATTTAACAAGGGATAGCGCCAGGTAGCGAATGGTGAGCGAACGGTAATGACGGTCATCGCCACGAGAACGCCGGCTCCCCTCCGCAATCACACATTTATCAAGCCAATCCTGCTTAGCGACCGACAGAGTACCAGATAGCTAATCATTCATCATTATTCCAGCCTCACCCCACAGCGCCAGCGAGCGACCTTGAACAGCGACAGGTATGACCTCTCGCTACCTGGCGCTCTCCAATGCATTTCAATGAAGCAATCTTTAAATATTCATAATTAATTGCTATTAATGTTTTTTTTTTTTTTAAATGTCAAAAATTCTGTGACCACTTCTGCAATGTTAGATATTTTTTTTAAGGTAAAAAAAAAATTTGTGCAGAATTGATATTACAGGTCTGATATTAATGTATTCATATTCCAAAATGTTTTGAAAAACTTTTTTTTTCCAAAAATATGGTTGTTTGGGGGTTAAAAAACTACTTTTAACCCATCGCCGCCAGCGCTCTGGGGTTTAAACAGGCATTTCACAGCGCAAGAATTCTTTGAGCGTGATTTGTTAATGAATATGCTGGGAGCCGTTCGCTATGGCCATTCGCTGTCATGCGCTCCCATACAGCGCGGAACCTGTCAGACAGCGACTCCTAACCCCGTATTCAACATTACCGCACACCGACTGAGTCGCTGTCAACAACCGAACAACGGCCAAGCACAGCAAATACTAGCGGGCGCTGTGAAAATACCGCTACTGTCGCTCATCTGTCGCTACCTGGCGCTATTAATGAATCGGCCTCCCCGTATGTCAGGCTGAATAAATACTTTAGTCCATCCAGTTTAGCCTGTTTATCTCCTTCCAGTGGTCTAGTAGCCATAGCTGGAAATGTTATTACATGCCAGGAAAGCATCTAGGCCACTTTTGAACGTTTTCACTGTATCCTTCATTGCTACCTCCTCTGGCAGCAAGTTCCATAGTCTCACTGCTCTTACAGAGAAGAATCCCCTCCTATGTCGGTGGAAAACGCACCTTTCCTCTAACCTTAGTGGATGCCCTTGGGTTATGGTTACACCCTGGTGTATAAATAGATTGTGGGACAGATCTTTGTATTGACCCCAAATATATTTTTATTAGATCACCCCTCAGGCCTCTTTTTTTCTAAACTAAATAAACCTAAATTTGACAATCTTTCAGGGTACTCTAGCCCCTCACTAACTTTGTTGCCCTTCTTTGAACACTTAAAGAAAATTGGGCAACCATATCCTAGTTGCCCCTTATGGTGACCCTTCCTTTTAGTTGGTCTATGGTCAGGCTAATATCTAACTCTACTGGATCCGGGTTCAGGCTACACCCGGTATTCTATATTAAGCCTTTGGCCATAACCACACTTCTATTGTTTTAAATACAAAATTTATTTTATTCGTGACATTGATTAAAAGGGACTATGTCCCATAAAAAAGAAATGTTTTATATACATGTGTATACAGTTCATATATATGTACATTTCTTGCCTCAATCAGGTGCATTCACATAAGTACAATACTTTCCCCCAGTCTTGATGAGTTGATTAGTTCAAGGTTGACCCTAATATTGGGTCGAGTAATTCATTTTACACCCTTCCGGACAGACATGTTTCGCCTGTTACTTCGGCTTTCTCAATGTCCTTATGGGTATATGGAGAGGCAACAATAATCCTCAATAGTAAAGTATTAATCTTTACATGATGTAATCATTTGAATAACATGAAATATACTTTTTCATAGGTATGCCTTTAAGAAATGAATCCAGTACATAGTTGCCATTTAATATATTATATCTGTGCACACAGGCATTATTTTTCCCGAGAGGAACATGGAAGGCACCACCATTTGTTTAGGAGTAAGCTCCATCCTGGCCCTTTAAATAGAGTAGATTAAGGTAATGCTTTATATAGTATTTTAAACAGGGTATAATATTATCCCCCAGACTCCATCTAAAAAACAGGTATAGTCCTATTGGATTACCTTAGAGATTGTGAGAAGTTCATTTCAACATGACATGTTCTATGATTAGTTGGACGATTCTGCACTAGGAAACATTAAATAGAGGAAATGTTTACCTCCGTTATAATGGCTCTCCCATATGCTGGTTATAAATAGTTCATATAAAAAGTTTCTACTGTACCTTTTTATGGTGCGTGCATTGCGCTACTGTAGGCGTGGTATATGGGTTGCGTATGGGCCCACCGGCGCCCCCCCTCCGTTTCCGAATGCTCGTCGGTCTAGGGGTCCGCCCTGCTCCCACTCCGGTGACTTTACATGCCCTCCGGAGCTCGGGGCGAGCCACCCCGCCCGCCCGAGCCGGAAGTGACATCATGCTGTCCCCCGGCTTGCGCCAGACGCGATGCGGCTCGACCCGAGCCCCAGAACGCAAGCGTCCTCCATCCCTGCCTAGGCTGGAAGTGACGCATTATGTCACCGGCCAGATGCGCTTGAGACTTAGTCTCGTATCCCGGCGCCATCTTTCAGTTCCTGCCTCGGCCCCTCCTAGATGACCAGAATGTCATCAATGTACCTGTGCCATGCCGAGACATGGCACAGGTACCCGGCCATCCGGTCATCCACCCACAACCTCCTCTCCCACCAGCCCAGATACAGGTTAGCGAACGACGGGGCACAGGTCGTGCCCATAGCCGTTCACTGTATCTGGTGGTAGAGGTTGTTGTTGATGACATTCTGGTCATCTGGGAGGGGCCGAGGCAGGAACTGTGTGAGTTCATTACTCTCCTAAATAAAAATGATATGAACCTGAAACTTACCAGTGAATGTAACCAACATAGGGTGACCTCTCTCGACATTACGATCGAGAAGGACTCTAACGGCCATATTACTACCTCTCTCTACCGCAAAGAGACGGCGGCAAACACAATGCTCAGAGCATTGAGTTCACATCCCCCCCATCTCATGAAAAGTATCCACTATGGGGAGTATATTAGAGCACGGAGGAACTGTAGTACATTGGATGCCTATCAGTTCGAAGCAAATAGAATTAGGCACCGATTATTGGAATGGGGTTATGAACCCCTAGTTCTTAAACAAGCATATAAGAAGGCAAGAAAATTAGATAGGCAGACCCTATTGTGTAAACCCAAACGAGATAAAACTCTGAAAAATCCAGCCTGTATATATATAGTCACATAGGGAAATAAGGCACATATTAAAAAAGCAAAACCAATCCTATTAAATGACACTCATCTGAGTACTTTTTTACCTAAGGAACCTAAAATAATCTTTAGACGATCCCCAAATCTTAGGGATCATCTGGTGCATAGTCATTATGACACCAGAAAGAAAGAACAGTGCTGTAAACAGAAGGGCACTTACAGATGTGGCGGATGTAGTATGTGCCGCTATTTGACAGTAGGGACTACAATTAAGGCCGAAAACATAGATGAATACAAGCCGAGACACTACATTAACTGT
Organism: Gastrophryne carolinensis; assembly: GCA_027917425.1. Lineage (NCBI taxonomy): Eukaryota > Metazoa > Chordata > Amphibia > Anura > Microhylidae > Gastrophryne > Gastrophryne carolinensis. Next base: position 562,290,652 of record CM051234.1, read on the forward strand.
TCCACAACTGATGTCGTATATCTATTAACATGTGGCTGTGGATGCTATTATGTAGGAAAAACGAATCGCCCATTCAAACGGCGAATGTATGAGCACCAATACAATATAAAAACGGGCAATTTAAAAACACCTGTGGGCCGCCACTTTGCACTTCACCACAATAAAAATCCCAGCTCTCTGAAATTCCAGGGATTGGACCGCATACACAGTGCTCAAAGGGGAGAGGATATCCATAAAATTACGTTGCAGGGAGAGGCGCGTTGGATTCACAGACTTGGGGCTTCCCGATATCCGGGGCTGAATGATACTCTCAGCTTTGCAAAAGTCTTAAAGGGGCCACAGCACTCAAACCAGTTAGCTTGCTGACCAGCCTACAATCTGTCTCTAAACTAGGTTAAAAACAGGGGGCTCGGTCACACACATCTGCAGAAGTATGCTTAAGCTCCCTGTTTTTAACCTAGTTTAGAGACAGATTGTAGGCTGGTCAGCAAGCTAACTGGTTTGAGTGCTGTGGCCCCTTTAAGACTTTTGTATTCTAATTGCCCTGCTAATGTGCACCTCCCTGGTTAGTTATAAAATGGTCTGAGCGGCTGCCACCCCCCTTTTGTTACTCTCAGCTTTGCCCCATTTCTGTGAATCCGGAATGCCCCAACAAATCCAAAGCAAATAAATAAAATTGCAGAACAAAAACAAGTCTTTCTAACAATACAGGGAGGTTAGACATAAAGGAGAATTGTATGTAATATATAAAAATAGAAAATCAGGAGATATATGCATGTATATGAATATGATAATGTAAACCGAGAGGAACAGGGAAGGGGCGCCACAATTTGACAGAAATGTATTAAATCAATCATATGATAGAACCAAATAGGTGACTAATATCTGTAGGACCAGAATAGCTGAACCCCCCCCCCCTCCTTATTAGCCCCCCACAAGATTAGATCACTTGTATATCCCACAAAATAGTGTGGATATCATAAATAGTGTACCAGGGGTTATGAATACATAGTGATTACTATAGCACTAAAAGCCATTAAGTATAAGGAAAAATGGTCATTCATTTATACTGGTCATTATGAGTGCATAAAAATAAGTGTGGGTATCCAAAGCCACCACATTATTGAATGTATGTAGCCAATTATGAACAATATAGACCATGGTACTTGCACACAAAAAACAGGATAAAAATAAGTGGGCACCACGATTTAATATGAGATCATGTGAGCTGCACTTAAGATGGGATTAAATTGCCCGATACCATAATAGAATATGAGGCCTTGTCAACTCAAATGGGGGGAAGGGGGAGTGAAAGGGAATTGCACTCAGCGCGCGGACTGGGCTCCAGAAAGATGGCGCCGGGATACGAAACTAAGTCTCAAGCGCATCTGGCCGGTGACATAATGCGTCACTTCCGGCCTAGGCAGGGATGGAGGACGCTTGCGTTCCGGGGCTCGGGGCGAGCCGCATCGCGTCCGGCGCAAGCCGGGGGACAGCATGATGTCACTTCCGGCTCGGGCGGGCGGCTCGCCCCAAGCTCCGGAGGGCATGTAAAGTCACCGGAGTGGGAGCAGGGTGGACCCCCAGACCGACGAGCATTCGGAGACGAAGGGGGGGCGCCGGTGGGCCCATACGCAACCCATATACCACGCCTACAGTAGCGCAATGCACGCACCATAAAAAGGTACAGTAGAAACTTTTTATATGAACTATTTATAACCAGCATATGGGAGAGCCATTATAACGGAGGTAAACATTCCCTCTATTTAATGTTTTCTAGTGCAGAATTGTCCAACTAATCATAGAACATGTCATTTTGAAATGAACTTCTCACAATCTATAAGGTAATCCAATAGGACTATTCCTGTTTTTTAGATGGAGTCTGGGGGATAATATTATACCCTGTTTAAAATACTATATAAAGCATTACCTTAATCTACTCTATTTAAAGGGCCAGGATGGAGCTTACTCCTAAACAAATGGTGGTGTTCCTCTCGGGAAAAATAATGCCTGTGTGCACAGATATAATATATTAAATGGCAACTATGTACTGGATTCATTTCTTAAAGGTATACCTATGAAGAATTATATTTCATGTTATTCAAATGATTACATCATGTAAAGATTAATACTTTACTAATGAGGATTATTGTTGCCTCTCCATATACCCATAAGGACATTGAGAAAGCCGAAGTAATAGGCGAAACATGTCTGTCCGGAAGGGTGTAAAATGAATTACTCGACCCAATATTAGGGTAAACCTTGAACTAATCAACTCATCAAGACTGGGGGAAAGTATTGTACTTATGTGAATGCACCTGATTGAGGCAGGAAATGTACATATATATGAACTGTATACACATGTATATAAAAAATTTCTTTTTTATGGGACATAGTCCCTTTTAATCAATGTCATGAATAAAATACATTTTGTATTTAAAACAACAGAAGTGTGGTTATGGCCAAAGGCTTAATATAGAATACCGGGTGTAGCCTGAACCCGGATCCAGTAGACTTCTTTGAACACGCTCAAGTTCTGATATGTCCTTTTTAAGCACAGGTGCCCAGAACTGTAAACAGTACATATGGGGTCTGACCAGTGACAGGGGTAAAATAATGCTCTGGTCATGAGCACCTATGCCCCTCTTTTTGCACCCCATGATCCTGTTTACTTTGGCAGCTGCTGCCTGGCATTGATTACTACAGTTGAGCTTATTGTTAAGTAAAACCGCTAGGTCCTTTTCAATTGTTGTTTTACCAATTGTTTATTTATTTAGTAAATGTAATGTGATGTAATCATGGCACAAATTTCTCCTTCCCATGTGCATAACCTTGCATTTATCTGTGTTAAACTTCATTTGCCATTTAACTGCCCATGCTTCCAATTTTTCTAAATCTGTTTATAGCTGCCTGCTGTCCTCTTTTGTTTTAATTCCTTTACACATCTTAGTATCATCTGCAAAGACTGACTGTTTAATCTGTACCCAATGTCATTAATATATATATTGAAGAAAATTGGTCCCAGAATAGACCCTTGTGGTTCTCTGCAAGTAACAGTGACCCAATCTGAGTGTGTACCATTGATAACCACCCTCTGCTTCCAATCATTAAGCCAATTTCTCACCCATCTGCACACGTTTTCCCCTAGTCCAAGCATTCCCATCTTTTGTACCAGCATGTACCAACATGGCTTGCTCAAGTCATGTCTAGTTTTTCGATCATACTGTATACAAAGCCATACATAGAATGCAGTCAAATGTTCTTTATGATTTCCCAGGAACAGAACGAAAACATAGTATAAAAATAAATAGTGTAAATTCAAGAAAGTATGCAAGGATGCACAAATATATGGTAACATACAAAACAAATTTACCAAACTGCGATCACATTATAAAATTTACATGATTGGCCTGACAACAAAATGCAATTTATGGGTAGTTATCTTTCGTTGTGAAGGTACAGTATTTGTGCTAAGAGAGTGCATATTTAAAATCCTGATTGCCAGTTGAAAGAAACTGATCGTCATCCTTTCTAGACCTTTAGATTATGGAAGCACCTCCCTGCTGGCTGAAGAGCCCTTTGTAATGCTGGGTTTACACAAAGCGATTTTCGAAAGAATTCTCGCTGACACGTTTGCAATTTAGGCGATCATTGGTATACGTAAATGACTGCGGCGATCGATAGACTAAGCAAGGGTTTGACGTTCTTCGTGAGCCCTTTAAAGCTCTTCAATATCAGATTTTAGGACTGCTGGGCAGTAGTCATTGTGACAGCATGGTTGTGCTTTTGTTTCTACACCCACAATGATCAACCTATTGAAGCATTGTAGGTTTTAATTAGAGGAGCACTATTGCGAAACTGTGTACTATTAAAAATCCATATAAACACGTCAGCTATCCGAAAAGAATAAAACTCCCGCCAAGCTTTGCTTCATTTCATTGTTTCATTCTCTCATGGTAACAATAAAATCCATGGGTGACAGGTTTAGTGTATCAGGGGTTACAGAACCAACTTCTCAGGTGTGAGTGTGTAAAATATACGTTCCTCTCCTTTGGAGAACTTTGCTCAGACCATTTACTCGAAACTCGGTTTGACATTCAGTAATAATTTAATATTGCACAATAAAGTGTTGGCAATAGAGTATGAATGTGTCAAATTAACCTATGATAAAGGCAAACAAGCCACACACATCAAGATCAAGGTCTTGTACAAACTGAAAAGAAAGTTTTGGTTGCCAGTAACCTGACTGTTGGTTTTATTGGCGTTTAAAAAATAATGAATGGTGGTAACAAAAGCTAAGTAAATTGGTAGAGAAACTAATATCTAGAATATCTTTAGAAGTGTCATTGAACCAGCCAATCCTTCAACATTGTTATGGGCTTAATTTTAACTGATCGTTGTTTCATGTTTGTACCTAACTTAATTGTTGACTTTTTATTTCACTGTTAAACGGTTTGCTGAGGTGATGATGACCATTAACACCTTCCAAGATCGCAACCTGACCACAGTCTAAGTAGTCCCTCGCCACTTCTCAGCTACTAATGACTGGCTAACTTTGATAGATGAGAAAAGGGTGTTATTTGTACAGTAAAATCCAGACTACACATATTCCCTGGATTTCCCCAGACATTGTGATTTATGGAGTGCAGATGTTAAACCATTATATAAAATGTTCTGTGATTTATATTTAATTGTAATAGTTTGAATTTATGTTGTAATTCCCGAGTTTTCAATAAACATGTAACACAATATGTGATTATCATTGTAATTTTCATGCAGTAAGTGTTTTGTTTGGTTAGCACATTGATTGTATACCTGATATTGCTTACCATAGGATTACAATATAACTTGCATGTTCTGCGATAATAATGCAGAATGCTTGATTTGTTGCTCGGCTAGATAATTGCCCACCAAAGGAGTTTAGCCAGTAAGGACAAAGTGCTAAGGGAGCTGCCATGTTTTGATTTATCTATGAATGTGTTACTCAGTAGGCCAAAGAACAGAGTGTTTAGTTTCTGCTGTACTTAGCGCCAAGCTGACTTTGTAAATGTGAATATGGGTGAGAATCAATTTTCACAGTAAATTATCATCATAACAGCACATTTCCAGAAATGCAGAACTATTCTAAGAAATTAAGAGGAATGTCTAAGAAAGTTAAAAAGCTAAATTTCAAGCCATGTCTTGGGGAACGCAATAAACAGCAGCAAAGTGAATGCATACATGAAAGGAGATGACAAGACAAATCAGATCTCATTTTAACACCAGGAGAACTTGAGAGCTAGAACTTGTGAAGAAAATGGAGTCCACATTAGATTAGATACATTTGAAATACATTTAGAATACTCCTTTGGACTGGAAGTAGATAGTCGTACACGTGAGACATGCTTTCTGGTTTCGGCAAACTTGAACAGATAAAGGCGGGCAAGTGTAGACGGGCAGAGGCAGTGGGGATAACTTAATGATGAGTGCTTATGTCTTTGCTGCTACACTTAGCATTTCTGGAAATGTGCTGTTATGATGATAATTTACTGTGAAAATTGATTCTCACCCATATTCTGCTTTGTGCACACCCAACTGCAGCTACTCAAGTCGGCCCGAATAGTAAACATGCATAAACAAGATACCTTAGGTTGATAAGTGTTAAGGACTAGTTGGATGACCATCCCCAAGGGTGTGATTATTCAGATTTCAACTACTGGTGTATTTTGTATTATGGCATTGTTAGTTGATGGCATGTGTTCTATTGTGGCAGCTTGGTAGCTCTCAGACTATTTGTATATTCTGGGGACTCCTTTACCAATCCAAGGTTTGAATTTGGTTTTAAAATATTTGATTGGACTTTTTGTCTACAGTGAGCTCTGCAATGCCAAGGACCTTCACCAAAAGTCTATAAGCAGCATGTGAACATAAAAAGGTTGATTCAGCATTCTTGCAGGTTTTTTAGCTTTTAGTTCATTTTATGTTCAGTGGTCTGTAGCATTTGCCTAATTAACTCATTTAATCTTATACTCTTTAAAGTGGAGAGTTCATTTACTCTTTAACGCTGATCAAAACACCAGATTTTCAATACCCTGGATTTTGATCCTTACCTAGGGGTATCCCATTTTGGAATACCCCACTATGTGAAACCCCCTGAATTGCATTTAGCTGGTCAAGCAGCGCACTGCATGCTGTGCATAATAATACCTATTAAGTCTCTGTTTAGTGCTCAGCAAAAGGGAGTTGGAGTGGTCGCATCCCCAGTTTCCCTTTAGAGAAGGACACACTCTTGTCCTCAGTCTATCTGAATGGCTGGGCGAGGGAGCGAGCCTCAGCTCAGAGATGCTGGGATGCGGCTCACATAGTTTACGCTCTGGAAACCGAGGGAAAGATTAGTTTTGGAGTGACCCTTGCGGTTTCACACAGTGAGATGCCCCAGGGGAAGGCTAGCGGGCAGCCCTGGATCCTTATAAGCCGGTGGCCAGTGCTTTGTTCTGCTTTAACAATTATGCAGATCACAACTGTGATATTAATGATTGGCCTAAAACTGAAGTTGGGGCTGAAACATTTTCAGTCACTTTGTTTCCTGGCTGCTGGGCACAACAATAATGTGGTGGGGTTGAGTGGTAACCGCAGTTTGGTGGACAGCTGTCCATGGCATTCCAAATTGCGTAGCATGTTGCTTCAAAACTGAAGAGAATGGAGAATGTCATAGCACAGATTTGTTGAACTATGGTGCCGGCTAAAATCTTCTCCACAAGACAATGACGACTATTGGAGGAATCAAGCGAGACTGAAGTAGGCTACAGACAACCAATGTACAGACATTTCACAAAGTGAAGGCGGTCAGTGAAGATAGCAATGGCAATGCAGTGGCAGTCTAAGTCAGCCAAGAAAGAAAGTTAAGATTCCTCATGGCTTGGAGAACAAGTACAGGTTTATGTTATATGAAAATACAGGTTTATGTTATATGAAAATTAACTAGCAACTATTGACGGGATTGGTCTTGTCAAACGCATTACTGGGAGCCCAGATTATTACTAGTGCCACTTGAGGATCTGCCGAGAGACACTGTGAACATCTTTGATGCAACACTGGCCACAGGCAAGCGACGCTGCCCCCACCATATACATACAGATTGCCCACATTAAAAATCATCCTACCTGCATCTATTGCGTATTCTGAGCCTTTAAACCTCCAAGATGGCAGCTCATGGAGCATCAGGCAGCCTGCAAACACAGCTATAACCCACCCCTCTACACTTTACCCCGCTCTCCTCTCCTCAGTGTGTGTCATGCTTCTGAGGCAAGATGGTGGTGCCCGTATCCAAGATTCCCGAACAGAGTTTCAGCCCAGTGGAGGAAAGAATAAAAAGTAAGCGACTAAAAACTTATATTAATTTTAGATGCTGGGGAATAGTTTTTCAAGGGTTTGGGCTTTTCATTAAATGATGCTGAAGGTCCGGTGGCACTATGCCCCCATTTTTTTTCCAGTGGAGCTAGCGATAGGTAGTGTTGGTGGGGAGCCCCAGAAATCAATCAAATTTAACATGTAAAAGAAAAGCGCCAGCGCTGGTGCTGTGAGACCATGACACTCAGGCATAAAGAGCTATGTGCAATAGAGAAAACACATGGAATGACATTGGGGACATACAAATGACATGACACACGATTGGCCGGCATGGAAACACAAGTTTGCAGTGGAAAACCTAAATACAATAAATGAAGAAAAAAACATTAAAGTGGACCAAAACCCAGGATTTTGACTATCCTGGGTTTTGGTCCACTTCCCCGGAGGCACCCAAATCGGGGGTGCCCTGCTGCGTGAAACCCCCGAAAGCCCAGCTCAACTCACCTCACCCCGCTCCTACGGTGCATGCATGTCCGCTTGTCCAATCAGTGCGCTCGGAGCATCTGCTCTAAGCACATGCCCTGCTAGAGAGAAGCGCGAGATGTGGCCCACGCATGCGGCGTTGCACCGGGATTCAGGTAAGGTTTGCGGGTGTCCTGGGGGGTTTCACACAGCAGGGCATCCAGATTTTGGATGCCCCGTGGGGAGGGAATGGATTGGCCCGGGAATCTTATAGGCCGATCCTGCTGGGTTTTGGCCCACCTTGAGAATAGACCAGGGATCCCGTGTCACTTGATTGAGCACACAATAAACGAAAAAACCCCACAAAGTTAACATATATAACATGGCTAATTGAAGTCTATGGGAGAAAAACACTGAGCGTCTGATGTTCTATGGCGCTGTAGGGAACACAGCGTTGGCACTAACCAAACACTCAGCGCTCTAGATAAATGGAATGCTACACGGCGCTATGTGTGGTGCTAAACATTTTTTTGCATCATAAATATGGCTTGCTGGTGGCATTGCAGAAAAACACATACCACTATGCGGCGCAACGTGACGCTAGCGTTTCTTAAATAATAATAATAATTTCCATCTTAAAAAGACAAACCAAAAACCAACACCAACAATATTTTCTCTGAATAAACATTTTATTATTGGACCACAACATACCTGAACCTGCTTTTCTTGCTCCTACATTATATAATTTAGCATACTAGATCTTGTCAGTGTATTATTAGGAAGATGTACCACAGACTGTGAACAATCTGAACAATCTGATTAGAATTACATAGGGACTGGATTCAATGTATTGTTACCTACAGTTCAGTAATAGCTCTTTACCCCCTGTATCAGTTTAGCTCTTTACTAGTATTCACTTAATATTTAGAGGCACCACAGAAAAACTGGTTCTTGGGATTCCTAGGTTTATCTGCAGCAAAAATACAACTGGCACAATTTTTTTTAAAAAAAGTAGCCAGAGAGATTTAATACTGCTATTTGACTATAGGTCATATTTAAAGTGGATCTACATTTTGATTTTAGCCTCCCTCCATCAGGTCTTCAATAAAGATCTATCTAGCTCTTTACACTTCACATGTGTTGCCTTTAGTAGGACCCTACTTTTCTTTTTTACTTTTCTTGGTGACTTATATTTAAATGGTACTTTGAATGTAGGTAAGTGTTGGAGTAATAAGTGTTGAGCAGCTGGAGACTAATAGCTCATGTTTATGTCTTCTGAATGTTGGGACCCGACACTCTGGCCTGTTCCATGCTGAGGAGAGGGGTGAAACAATGTATCAAAGTATCACCTGTTCAGTGCTGGCAGCCGTCCAGCATAAGATAACAACATTGCAACATTGCCTGGCCAGAACTTACATATCTAAAACAGAGAGAAAAGCTCTAGAAGTCATTTAGCTGATTTTGACAGTTCCCTTCATGTTGGCTCTGCTGCAGAATCTTTCAGTTTACCATTTTCTCTTTCATATTCTTATTTTTCATTTTTCCATATGATCTTTCTTTCAGCTTTGTGTGTTTTGAGCAAAGCCCAACCCAGGATTTTCACTATCTGGAGTTTTGTTTTGTGCCCCTAGGGGCATCCCGACTTGGGATGCCCTGATATGTGAAATCCCCAAGTTCGCCTGTGAAAACGTACCTCTCATCCAATCAGCGCTGTTTGCACGCAGATGGGGAGCCTGAGCAGTAACCTTCCTGGCCGCCCGGCCTGTCTAAATGACTATCTGCGTGAGCGCGCCAGAAAAATGGGGGGATCTGTGGTTATCCAGGGGTCGTTTCACACAGTGGAGCATCCGGATTTAGAATTCCCAAGGGGGAAGGTCAATGGCCGGGTCTTATAGATTTCAGGGTCGGCCACTCAGGGTTTTGTTCCACTTTAATACCTTTAGATTTTCCTGCACAGTTATTCAAAGAAGAATTTTAGTCATTTTCAGTCAGTTTAGTTTATTTTGTATAGATTTTACACATTTGAGTCACCTGGTCTCATAACAAAAGCAGCACCTCACACACACACAGCCATTACCACTGATTACAGTGTCAGCCTCTGAGGTAAAGTGTTGCTAGGAGACCAGTGGGCTAAATGAAGCAGCTCACTAAATACAACCCAGCAGATCCCCCTATTCAGCAAATGGACTGAGCCATTGTAATTATACAATTTAAAAGAAAGGCATATATTTTTTCCTGTTTCTATCGCCAGATTATTTATACACATGTTAGAAGCTATTGTGTGGCTATTTAATTATTTATCTTTTTTAATGCAAATTTCGCGATACTGCTCCTTTAATAAGTACCAGTGTTACGGGATGAAAGTGTTATTGAGAAAATGTTACTGCATAAAGCAAACACTTTCCTCTCAGATAACGACATCTATGCAACGTGATTGTGAGCTGCCATGATGAGATTGGTACAGACACGCTGAGTGAAAGCTCCCATTCCCTGATTGGTTGGCTGCATGATGGTGATTACAAAGTGAGTGATAGGCAGAGAAAGATTAGGTGATGTGGGAGGTGAATTAAAGGAGTAGACTGTGTGCAGCAACAGGATGTGATGGACACAGACTCCCGGGTGAAAAGTGTACAGAGCTGGAGGTCCTTACCTGATGAAAGCTGAGCATATATTACCTAATGCAAGTGAGTGCATCAATGTGCATTTATAATTCCTCCTGGCCATATTACAGCAGCATCAACATGGGCATTGCAAGAAGAGAGTTGGTTCCCTGCGCATGAGGCATAGTGATTGCCGGTGCCCCCCCCCCCCCCCCCAGCCCGTGGATATAATGCTCGATAAATGGAAATTTCTTACCTTTCAAATTGCTCATGAAAAATCAAGCTCAAGCTCCAGATACCCAGCGGGGCCGTGCAGACCACATAACTGTGGTTGCCAATTTCAGGGCCCTATGTAGGGGGCAATTTGGACACTGATTTAGTTAAAGACAGGTATTGTTCTGGTTAATATGAGAACCCCTCAGAGCTGTACAATGTCTAATCAGTACTGATCAGTTAACCAGTATTGTCACTAAAACTGAAGAGTTTATTTTGAATTGCTATCTTAAAAGAAAATGGAGGTGTGCAATAAAGGGAACTTGCTACAGCGAATGTCAAGTTTTTCTGCCTCCAAATAGTGCCTTGGACAGTAATTTAACTCTATAAATCATTCATAAACCTGAATTTTTTATAAAATGAGTGCAGGGCAGCATCCAGATTGCCGGTGATCCTCTGCAAATAATCTTAAAAACGCTCCCCTGATGAAGTTGAGTCCTGTGATTGACTGCCTCGGTCACATGGTAACCGGCAGGCAGATACCCAGGGGTAACCTGTGGACCATGTGAATGTGGTGGCTTAAATTCACAGGGGGAACAATTTGAAAGGTAAAAGTATTTGTTTAAGCGAGCATTATGATACAGGCGTGCATGGCAATTGGGATGCCCCCTCCACAGGGGACGGACCCATTTTATTAAAAATAAGTATGCCGGTTTACCTAAGCAAACCACTCAGATGACTAGCAAGACATTATGAAGGAAAAAGTCCAACTGCCTTTACAAACTGCATTAATACAATGAGCATGTTCTGCACAGGCCCATTTCTGAGTGTACAGCATGACCTCTCCATTACAGCAGTGTGATGGAGGAATCTCTGAAACATCACAGTTAGCTTTGAAGCTGTGAACATTATAACTGCAAGGCATCTTGCTGCTATACAATGCAACACAACAAGGATCAGCATTGGTTACAATGTAACAGTGGCCATATACCTGTTTACAATGTAGCACAGGGATCTGGATTTTTACTCCTGTCCTGCTTGGTCACCATTCATCACAGATCTCCGGGTTCGCTGGTAATTAGGGATGAGTGAAACCGCTGAAGTTCGGGTTTGACAAGTTCGGCCAGACTTGCCACTAAAGTTTGGTTCGGGTCCCTGGACTTGACCCAAACCCCGCTGAAGTCAATGGGGATACATATTTGGAATATCAAAAATAGCTGGAAAATGAGGGTAGCAAGGGCTAGAGGGCTGCACAATATGGGCTAGGGAAAGTTCTCAAAATAATAACAATATATTTTTTTCCGTGTGACGGAGGCCTAATTGGGGGGTAACACAAACTGGATAGGGAAAGTACTCAAAATAATAACATACAAAAAACAACAACATTAAAGAAATACATTAAAAAATAAATTAAAAATATAAATAAAATATTAACATTTTCACAGGGGTCGATTCGGGGGTAGCACCGGGGTGATTGCCCTGCAGAAACAGGGCTAGGGAAAGTACTCAAAATAATAACGGAAAACTAAAACAAAAAATTTGAGAAAGTATTTTTTGTCTTCAGATATACATCTTATTTCTAATTAAAAAAATAAATAAATGTGTTTGTTCAGGTAACCGGATGAGTGTGCGTGGTCCATTTACAAAGGTAGCTGTACATATCATTGTCCTTCCATGGACAGGTGGCTCCCATACTGAGGCACAGCTAGGGACAAAGGAACCTCTGCTAATTGTCGTTTTTAGGCTACTTCCAGGGACAGGATGCCCATATACTGAGGGGGAGAGAAACACATGTGCTAATTGTTCTTTAAAGGCCACTTCCAGGGACAAGTGGGTGATATACTGAGGGGAACAGGCCAGAAGGGTGGGACACCCTTCACCATAATCTTTACCACGCCCATGCCCAGGAGCCTGCAAAGCAAGCAGAAAAATATGGTTACTATTATATTATTATTATTATTTTTTCCATGCCACATCCCCTCCCTTTTTTGTCTTCAACCCACTCCACTTCTCTTCTGCAGATTCCCCCACCTCACCCCCTTCAAATCAGTAATGCCATCTCAGCCACAAGTTATGGAGCATTCACTAATGCTCTATGATGACACGCCTAGCTGGGACTCCATGGGCCATCCACCTGCCCCTGTACCAGGCATTGGGGCTCCCAGATGCCAACAACTTGTGTCGGAGGATGAGGACGTGGTCATCAGACTTCACAGGACATCTGTGATGAGGATTGCCCAAGTGCCGACCACTGTGGCCTTCTGCAATGTGGAGGCTAAGAAGGAAGGTAGCGGGGAGAGGTGTGTGATGATCCAAGAGGTGATGACGAAGTTAGACCCAACATGAGCTGAAGGCAATCAGATTTCATTGGAACAGGTGGTGGCCATGCAGCTCCAGGAAGCCAGCGGAAGAGAAAAACGATCTACAATCAGCCTCTTGCTACTACTGTCCATGACGCCCAGAGACTGAGCATTGAAAAAGGTGGTGCAAAGAATCTCACCAGCGTAGCATTTTTTTATACAGTGCACAGACGACAAGTCTCCAATCATTTGCACGCTGTGCCATCACTCACTGAAGAGGCGTAATTGTGAGTAATCTCTGCACAACGTCTGTCACCAGGACCTGAAAGCAAATAAACATTGTTATTACTATTATTGTTTATTTATAAAGAGCTATCAAATTTTGTGATGTTGTACAAACTAAAAAATACAAAAGGGTGGGACAATGAATAATCTTCACCACATCCATGCTTAGGAACCTGCAAAACAAACAGAAAAACATTGCTAGTATTATTATTATTTTTATTATTATTATATTTATTATTATATCTCCCCAAAGGAAGAATGTGAGACCACCGCCACCACCACCAAGCCTGCCTACACCATCTCAGGAAAGCATTTAGCTTTCTTCTCCAATACAATGGAGAGAAAGTGGAACTTCAGCCCATCTAACCCACAAGCCCAGTTGTTGAATGTAAGCATTTGAAAATTGCTTGCCTTTGAAATGCTCCCATTCCGGTTTGTAGAGATGGAGAGCCTTTAAAAATCTTAGGGCGAGGGGGGTGGTTATCTCAGTTAGTTAGAGTGAGGTGCTAATAAAAATCTTATGGCTGCAACCTTTATAGATAAGCCATAAAAGCATGCATTGTATTATAAAAAATGTATTCAGGGTTGATTCAGAGCCCCTTTCTCACCGTTTTCTTGGAGGTCTGGCTACCCAACGAAAAATCATGCAAAAATGAAAAACAATAGAAAAATAGAAGAGAACAGAATTTTTCACACAAAAATAAATGCCCCAGGGCATGTATAAGATATTCTGGCTATAATTCTGAACGGTTCACATTGGGTAGAGCTTTTGTTTGCTCTCTCTATTGAGTCCCTGTCTAGTTACACCAAAACAATGCTGATACTGCGGGAGTTAGGGCGTCCGGGTATAAGCACAAAATATCGCTCTTCGCTGAGAATATTTTTATAGTGGTTATGGATCCGTACATCCCTGACAAATTTGTTTGCGACTTTGGGTAAATTCAGCAGGCTTTCATGCCTCCAAATTAATTCCAAATTAATTCATTAACAGGCATTAAATATCTCCCTCCCTGACAGCACAATGAACGTCTTCAGAGCGTCCTTTGACTTTCAATGGCAAAAACAGTATATTAAGTACTTATTTATTGTTATTGTCTTTGCTAACAAATTGGGCCAAGCTTAATCTTTCATGTCTGGGAAGGATTAATGCAGTGAAGATGTTCTGGCTTCCTAAGCTACTTCATCTTTTTTGGGTGCTTCCGGTGACGATCCCTGCCATCATCCTGAAGGGTCCGATATGAACAAGTTCATATAGGGTAAGCAGAAACCCCGTGTTGTGCAATTAATGATGTACAGAGGCAAACAATCGGGTGGACTGGGAATCCCCAAATTGTCTCAGTATTATAGTGCCTGCCAGATCACACAGCTCTCTGCTTTATATGCAGGAGCAGATATGCCGCTCTGGGCATACATCGAGGATTCCTATTGTTCCCTTACTTTCATTTCAAACTTGTTATGGCTATCCTATCCTATCACAATCACTTTGGGTTTGGAAGGCGAATAAGGCGCTCAGGAAACTAGCATCAGCACATTGCCCATTGCTCTCTATATTCAGAAATCCAGAATTTCTCCCCGGTATTTCAGACCCTAGGGCATATTTCTGGTGGAGGGCTAACAATGTGACGAGGATTAAAGACCTATGCTCATCAATTGGGGCAATCACTTTTGCCTGCCTGAAGTCCTCTAGAGATATTCCCAGTAAAGAGTTTTTTAGCTTTTTCCAAATGAGCAATTATGTCAAGACAAAACTTAAGGTAGATGCCATTCCATTAAGTCTCTCAGCATTTGAGAAACTGTGTAGGGATGAACCTTTTGGGGAAGGGGGCTATTTCACTTGTTTATAATCAGCTTAGTGCAGCATCTATTGTTTGTCTCCCAACGTTGTCTGATAAATAGGAAGCAGACCTTAAATTGTCCCTTTCGGACAGTGACTGGAAAGCTAATTGGAAGCACTCGCTCGCAGGTTTTTTAAATGTTAGAGCATTAGAGGTCAATGTTAAGGTATTGCTCAGGTGGTATTTGGTCCCGGAGAGGGTACATACATTTTGTCTATCTCACTCTTTGGAATATTTTAGGGGTTGTCCACTCATAGGGTCCTATATATATGTTTGGTGGGATTGCAGGGTGGTTAAGCAGTTTTGGATGAGAGGTTACTATATTATAAATGAGTCCACCAGCCTGCAGCTAACCCCAACAGTGCAGTATGCCTTACTTAATCTGAAACCCTCTGGTTGCTCCAAGACTCAATTTGGCCTTATCAAACATATTTTAACAGCTGCTAAAATAATCATTGCACAGCCTTGGAAGAAGCTGGATATCCCCTTGGGGAGCCTTGTTTCATGCATCAACAAGACTTTCCGAAAAGATGTCGGCATCTATGGGAGGGGACTTCGCCCCTTTCACAGCAACTTGGGGCGGCTGGATTTCCTATTTTCATTTGAAAAACTTTGACCACAAGCTTTTGATAATTTAATGAGCTGGATATTTTATTACATTGTCATATTGAGACATGGAACCAATTTTTTTTTCTTATTTCCTTACCCCACCCCCCTTTTTTCCTCCTTCTTTTTCTTTCGTTTGTATATATGTTGTCATTTTTTATATTTAATTCTTTATTTCTTTCTTTTATTCCTTTTTCTTCTCTTCCTCTTTTGTGTGATAGAATTTATCAGCGTAGATAGTAGTGCAGGTCTATTTATCTGTTCGGGGCCTCTCAATTAAGATTTTATGAGTTTTAGAATGAATGTTGTGCATGTGTTAATGTACTGGTTGTCACGATGCACCTACCTGCACCCCGTTCCAGCGCCGCCTCCTCCTCTCATGCCCGGCCGCGTCGGGCGGCTGCGAGCGCGGATGTGAGCGCGCCTCCCTCTGCTGCTTCCTCCTCTGCCGACGCGGATGTGAGCGCGCCTCCCTCTGCTGCTTCCTCCTCTGCCGACGTCTCCGGCAGTTCTCGCACGCGCACGAGCACGTCCTTCATATTCCCTCTGGCGGCGCTGCTGTCAGCGCGGCCGCCAGAGGAAGTTAAGTTAAAGGGCCAATGAGCCCAGGTGGGGGGGGGGTGTTCCCGTGCGGGGACAGGGCCAATGAGGCCTAGGCAGGTAATGAAACCCTATCAGGTTAGGGTTTCCAGTGTGCACCAATCACATACATATTTCCCCAATCATTTCCGTCCCTATAAAGGTTCACCGTGTCAGTTGCTCAGTGCCTGTGATAGCGCCTAGTACCTAGCCTTTCTTGCTTGTATCTCGTGATTGATCCCGTTGCCGACCATCGCCTGTACCGACCATCCTTGATCTGAACTCCCGTTGCCGACCATCGCCTGTACCGACCATCCTTGATCTGAACTCCTGTTGCCGACCATCGCCTGTACTGACCATCCTTGATGTGAACTCCTGTTGCCGACCATCGCCTGTACCGACCATTCTAGATCTGATATCCTGTTGCCGACCTCTGCTCTGAACCTTGACTACGAATTGCCTTCTCCTTTTGTACCACTGCCATCTCAGAACACCCGTTGCCGACCCCTAGCCTGTCTGGACTTTCCTGTTAAAACGCTCCTGCTATTGGGCTCGCTCAATACCGCTCCCAGCCACTGGTTCTCAAAACCTCCCAACAGTAAGCCTACATCCTTTGAGCCATTGAAGTCCTGGGGGCAACCGATCACGGGCAGGCATATTCTGCGTCCCGGCAAGCGGGGGCTCCTACAGGTGAAGTTGGCTGCGGAGATTGGGGGTTGAGGGCTTACCGGGAGGGCTGGAGTTACCAGAGCGGATCATTAGAGTACCCAGAGCGTGATACTGTTAATGGTGTTTAGAATACTAGTATGAACCTTACGTAGCTCTGACAGCACTATGTTAAAGTGGACCGTCACCCAGGGGCCGATCACCTTCCTCACCGCGGGACATCCGAGATCCAAAACCCCAAAAAAACTTACCTCATCGACGGACAAGCGGGTGACAGCGGCGGACAACACAGCGCGTCCGCCGCCGCCTCCCACGCGCCCCTCTAGACGTGAGGGCGCGCCCGCGCCGGCCGTTTGTGAATGGCCGGCGCGGGCGCGCGCACTGTCAGACGGGGTGCGCGGGAGGCGGCGGCGGACGCGCTGTGTTGTCCGCCGCTGTCACCCGCTTGTCCGTCGGCGGTGATTGGTCAGCGCGGCCACGTGGGAGCGTGGTGAGGTGAGTTTTGGGGGCTTTCTGGGGGGTTTCAAACAGCGGGGCACCCTTAATCGGGGTGCCCCCCTGAAGTGGACCAAAACCCAGGATAGTCAAAATCCTGGGTGTTGGTCCACTTTAAAGCTGTAAGTTTTGCACAAAATGTGTGTACAAGTTCAAGTGCGCTTTGCACAATGTTGTATGTCAATCTGTTCAATAAAAACTACTGAATAAAAAAATTGCCCTGTGCTGAAAAAAAGAAAAAAAAATCTTGTGGCTGCTGCTGCCCCACAATACACCATTCTCAGCTACCACAACTTTTCTCAGCAGGCCATTCCTGCTCTGCACCAACAGGTTGTGGAGAAAATTATGTGTGCACTGAGCAATGCTAAATGTTGCAAGGTCCACATCACAACTGATACATGGGCATCCCAGGGCAGAGATGTTACATCTCTTTAACTGCCCACTGGGTTAATGTAGTGGCCACCCAGGATTGCCTGACAACACCTGCCTGCAACACCCGTTTGTGCACAGCTATAGGTAAATGGTAGCATGCTGTGCTGAAACTACTCTGTCTGACCACACACTGCCTAGGAGTTGTGGACTGGCATTCAGGAGCAGACAGATGAGTGGTTGTTGCTGCTGAATCTGAAGCTCGGCAAGGTGGTGTAAGACAACATGCAGAACCTAGTAGCAGCCTTGGGCCGAGCTGAGTTGAGGTACATCTGTTGGCTGGCACATGTGCCTCAACTTGGTGATGCAAAGCTTCTTGGCCAATTATCCAGACATGCCGGAGCTGCTGCATAAAGTGTGTGCCATGTGTGCACACTTTGGGGGTTCACACCCTGCTGCTGCTCACCTATTTGCACTGTAGAGGAACTTTGGCCTTCCCACCACTTCACAGGTGATTTGCCAACTAAGTGGAATTCCACTTTACATACTGTATGTTGGCAGGGGTATGTGAGCAGCAGCAACAGGCGAAAGTGGAGTTCCAGCTCCAGAATGCCTGGGTAAGTCGAAGTGCAGACCAACAGCACTTCACCACCAATGAGGGGGCCATCATAAGGGACATTTGTGCTGTGCTGCTGTGCTTCCAGTAGGCCACCAATATGGTCAGTGCTGATGAATGATGCCATCGTCAGCGCTACAAATTGCATCCTTAACCTGCTAGAGAAAAACACTTCAGGCCATGACACAACCTAAAAGGAACTACTGGCGTGGGTCCCATCTGACACTATTGCCTCAGTGGCGGCACGAGGCAGAGGAGGCGGAGCACCACCTCACATGGTTTGTATACAATATATGAAAAAGACCCTGTTCTATACATGTTTCAGCTTTTAGATGGTGATAAAAAAGGAGATCTTTACATCTTGCATGGCTCTAATAATTCTCCTCCAGTGGAAACAGAGCCAGAAGTGGCTGTGGACAGCCTAGTTGATAAGCAAGTGGAATATGCCAAAGAGGGCTCAAAAAGGACTGGCATGGTAATTCATCAAGTGGAAGGCAAACCTTCAGTGGACTACATAAAGCGAGATGATAATTTCCAAATTTGTGTCTATGATTTAGTGAAGACTTTCTAACTGGAGTTCTTGAACTTTGCCAAGGTTGTGGAGCTACCAAGAGTAGTATGTATAGAAAATCCAACTTTCATAATAATCTTGTATTCCTGTGAACTCTTGCATTTAACGGATAAAAGAGAATACAAGTAGGAATGTTTGGATTAAATTAATTTATTCTTCCTTACATAGAAATAAACCATTTCTGACAAATGAGGGGCTTAGGAGAATAAAGAAAGAAATTGAAAATAAAACGAAAATGGGAGCTGTAAAAGAGTCATGTGACTGCTCATTATGAAAGTTATTCTTAAGCCCTTGTTCTTCAAGGTACTGTTTGGGTATATCTAATTTCCCTACATTTGGTGTCTGAATATTTTAGCTTCCAGAATTCATGTTAAAGGCATTATGGGGGTACTATCCCCTCGATTCAAAGAGCAAAAGTTAATTGATTTCGTATCGAGAATCGTAAGTTTGGGTGGGTGTACGGGAATCGTATATTTTGCGTTAGTTCGTGTGTTTTTCCCGTCCAAATCGTATTATTTGCGTCAGATCCTATTTTTTACGTCCTTCACATGGGCTTGCGACCAATTCAGAGAGGTGATTGCTAATTGTTTTGAAGCCCATTAAAGAGCTGCTTTACGAAATGTTTGCCGGCAGCTATTTGGCCTCGGGAGTAGGATGGAGAGGAGCGAGTTTGTGGCACATCAAGGGCTTATGCTTTTTGGCATTGAGTTGATCCAGATGTCTGAGAGCAGATTGCCCCTGCGTCGTCGCATGAACATCGATAGCATGAATGATGTTGAGCTGTTCGAGCTGACCAGGCTTAATCGCGCTTCCCTCCATAAATTATATAGTGAGCTGCGGCCATGGTTAGCCCGCACCACAAGGAAGGGGCATGCAATTTCAGGTATGACCAAGATGCTTGGCTGCCTGCAATTTTTGGCGAACGGCTCGTTCCAGAGGCTGGGTGCCCTCTCCGTGGGGATGTCACAGCCTACGCTGAGCCGCGCACTATCTAAATTTTTGGAAGGCATGGCTGCCATAACTCCAAAATATATTTATTTTCCGGATGATATGGCAGCCAGAAACGCCATTAAGCTTGGTTTTTATAATGTGGCCGACATGCCCAACGTTATTGGTGCTATTGACTGCACACATGTGGCACTCGTACCTAGGGCTGCCGACGAGTATATATATAGGTATTGAGATTGGTTATTATGTTGGCCAACGTGTAATGTAACCTGTTTTCCTTTGCGGCAGCATATTTTTTTATCCCTCATTTGTGTAGCTGCTTTATCTAGGCTTTTCATTAGTATTTCCCAATAGAGTGCAGACATGTTTTTTTTTTTTTTTTTTTCATTTTTACAAATATCAATTACCTTTTTTGTATGTTTTTGCCTTAAGGAATCGAAAAATGGGACACTCCCTTAATGTCCAGGCCGTGGTTGGTCCGGACATGCGTTTTATGAGTGTCCTTGCCGGCTACCCAGGATCGTCGCACGACTCCTATATACTCAGACGATCTGGGTTGTTTAGGAGATTTGAGGCAGGTGAATTTTCGGGTGCATGGCTGCTTGGTAAGTGTGTCCTATTTGTGTGCTATTAAATGTGGGATTAATCTTGTATTTGTTGATATTTTTGTATTTGAATTCTTTACATAAGCCAGAAACTGCCTTTTTGTTGGGTCATATATTATGAACTCCAAACCAAAATGCTTGCCTCGCTTTGTCCTTCAGAATGTTTTCCCTTTAGTTAGGATGTCTGTAAGTTCCATGTCCCTAAATATATTGGTTGGGAGTTTATACCCAAGTATCTGTGAGCTTTTGCTCCTTTTGTAGTATTGGTCTTTAAATGGCAAAGTGGACTTAAACTGCATACATTGTAGTTTTCATATAAATGTTGATAGCCCCTCAGCAGCATCCTAATTGTAACATGTCAGAAAACTAAAAATATATTTAAATTCCAACTACCCTTGGCCGTGCAGATGTTTGTTAATTAATTGGTATATTGAAGTGCCATTTTTAATTATGTACTACATTAGTGGCAATAGTTATTTTGCTAATGTGCCCTGGGTGTTTTTTTTTGCCCTTTACCTTACATCATTATGATATATGTAAAATTCTTTGTGTTTGTTGTGTTGCCTTTTTAATTTTTATTACATTTAATTGTCTGTTTAAGGTGATTCCGGGTACCCACTTCTACCCTGGCTCATGACGCCTGTGCTGCGGCCCCAGGATGCCTCTCAGGAAGCGTACAACCGTGCGCACCGCAAGACCAGGGCTGTTGTGGAGAGGGCCTTTGGGCTGTTGAAGACCCGTTTTCGTTGCTTGGACCATACTGGGGGCGCCCTGCAATATGATCCCAAAAAAGTGATCGACATAATCATGGCATGTGCTGTTTTGCACAATTTTGCAACAGCCCTAGAGGATGATGGAGAGAATTTTGTTGGGCCACCCAGTGAGTCTGCCCAATCAGTTAGAGCAAACTTGATATTGCAGCATTTTAGTTAATTTTATTTCGTGTATCAACATTCTGTGTGTCTGTGTTAGCCTTTTTGTTAAATATGTTGTTTTGCCGTAATGTGGCATTACCTCAAATTAAAACATTTTTCCCTTAATTGTTGCCTAATGTATTTCATGTAGTTTCCTTAGCTTGATATTTGCATTGTTACACCTCTTAAAACAAAAATTATCTGGTTTAGCCCAAGCTGTTTAAAATGTGTTCCCACTAAAAACGCCACAAGTATTGTAAGTGAGAATATTTTTTTACTTAGGAAAGTTAAAATTATTGTGCTTAACAGAAAACATTCCACATACATCTGTGGTTACAAATGGATGAGATAACAAAAAAAACATCGAGCACATCTACACCTGGAAGTGAGTGGCACAACCAAACAAGGACACCCAGTCCAAAGGCCAGCCTAATCCAGTCATTAATATTGCCTGTGGCAAGGGATATTTGGGCATGGCCATAATGTCACACAAACATGTCTGCAAACAGGAGGAGCACAAACCAAATACATATTTAAAGCCATAAGTGGCCAGATACACTCCACATAGACCTATGGCATTGGCTAGTGGCCTTAATCATTACTCTAAGGAGCTATATGGGAGCAAATACAAAACACAACCTGCATGAGCAACACAAAATGGATTGTTTGAAACCTCAAAGGACAAGTAAATACAGTGGGGGTTAAGAGAAAAGATGTCCCACACAACCATGGCTTAATAGGGTGGCTGCCCATAATACCCAGGTGGAGGTCCAGGTGGAGGTCCATGTGAATGGGACCTAGCCTGGGCCATGGCAGCATTGTGAATTTGAAACTGCTCCACAATGTTTCTCTGCATATTGGTCATCTCAGCCATGGCTGACTGGATGCCATTACTTGCAGTTACCATGTTGCTGTTGAGGGTACGCAACTCCGCGAGGATGCCCTGTAAGCTGGTATTGATGGTGACCATGTCGGCATGCCTTTCCTCACGCTCTGTAACGAGCTGTGCCTCATAAGAGTCCCTTTCTTGGGTCCATAATTGAAGCAGGGCACTCTGCCTCCCCTGGGAAATTGTGGGGCGGCGTAATGGAGTCCGCCGCACAATTACCCTGGCTCTTGGGCGTGCCCTGCCGCGTGGTGTCGTCCCCTCAACAGCAACAGGCATGCTTTGCAAATCCTCAGCAGCAGAGTGAACACTGGGGACTGTTGTGTCAGTCTCCCCATGTGCATGCACAATGGATGGAGATTCACTCTGCTGCTGAGGATTGGCCAGAGAAACATTATGGAGCAGTTCCAAATTGGGACCCAGGGGGAGGTCATCGGACGTGCCCTGCATGGAGACATCAGCTTCCTCCATTTCCTGGATCTCTTCCATGAGTGTGCGGGTCTGTAGGGACATATAAAAAAAAAAGTGTAAGTTGGCGTCCAAATTTGGGATTCCCACAGTTTAACACATGCTTAAGCACTTGGTAGTATTTATGGTACTAAATTAACTTACCGGAAATCTCGGATCTGGGCTCCTATGCTGTACGGACCTGGTAGGCATAAGCAAACTGGGGGGTGAGTTTACCCTTGCTGAGGGATCATGCTGGGCTGAAGAAGAGAAAAACAAACAAGGTAAACACACACATAACCATTTTTTTGATAGGTAATCAAATAAACCACTATTTGTAATATTAAGCAACTCTACAGCAATGGGGACATTTGTTAAAAGACACGCAATTTTAGATAGGTGCAATGCCTCGAGAAAACTGCTAACTGACCTCAGTTCTAAGTCAGGAAGTGTACCCAGTCAGCATACAACTTGCAACGCAAATTTTTGGATTAAGACTACCATTCGCTAGGTCCGGGGTACTCAAACACTTCTTGTAAAGGTCCATTTAAAGGTATGTGGTGAGAGGTGAATGTCTGGCCATGGGGCTGACGCAGGGGGTGTCTAGTTAGAAATAAACACACTGGTAGAGGGGCTTGAGATTTCAAAGTGCAAACTAATAAAGGCTGCTTGGCCTTGCTGGGCTGGATGGGGCAGAGCTGAGGGGACAGGGATTGGATGGCTAAAGGGGGGAGTTCACGAATTGATGGTGATGGGATGGATGGAGCAAATCTGTTACAAATGTATGGGGCTTATGTGGGGGGGGGGGACATGGGGGGACTGTGGCAGATGGGGCAGAGCTGGGGCAGCGGGACACGATTGTACCAAGAGAAAGATGTACCAAGTTACTGTGTACCTTGCAATGCCACTTCCTGTGCAGTACTTCATATTGCAATGCTATGTTTCAGGGAGCCATGACATTGGGCAGGAGAACAACCACTACATCGCCGATCAAGGGGGCAGCTCTGAGCACGTCAACACAGAAGTAACTGAGTGCAGGGCTGTCTGGCCAGGGGTCCTGGAATCTGGTGCCAAGGTCCGCATTGGGACCCCGGGCCGCCAGTTGAGTCTCGCTGCTCTAGGTCAGATATGTTTGGGGGTGGGTAATTAAATTGTTAACTCAAACACAACTCACACAACAAATAGCCAACCCATCCATAATGATGTGTGTTTTGTGATTGATTCCAAATATATCACTTTTCATGATAAACTTCATTACTTGACCAATAAAATTGGAAATTGGATCTTTGCCATAATGGATGTGGTCCTAAATGTGTGATTCACAGGGACCAAAAGAGGACACAAACAGGCACAGTAGTGCGAGGCCAAGCAAGGCAAACCATAGGGCCATCCCGTCATCTTGTTACTAGTGAACTTTAGATTATTTAGCAAACAGGCAAACATGCAGATTTAAGAGTACTCACCGTGGGTACGGGTCGGTGAGTCTGTGTCCCTTAGACCAGCATGTCCACCGACCGCGACCGGATGGAGAAGTCCCAGCACAATCTCCTCAGCAGGGGTAAACTCCAGTTTGATAGGAAATCCACCTCCAGTTTGCATGCTGAAAAGAGAAAATCGTTTGGTACTCAGAAAATGTGCATACAGTACATCCTAATCCTTATATTTGGAGACATCATTTATTTACCTGTAATTATGCCTTTTAATTTCTTTTTGCCGTACAGCATATTTCAGATCCGAGATTTTCTTCTGAATTTGGGACACATCTTTCCTCTCTTCCCCCGCTGCATTTACTTGTCGTAGGATGGTTTCAAACAATTCCATCTTGCGCTGCTTTGTGGTGTGTTTTGATTTGCTCCCATAGAGCTCGTCATAGTATAATGTAAGGCCACTAGCCAATGCCATATTTTGGTCATGGGAGAATCTCCCACTCAACTGGCCGCGGCGCAATGTGCGGCCAGATGGTTGGCTTGGCTGCTCCTCCATGTGTGCAGACACATGTGGTGACACCGAACTTCCAGGTGTAGATGTGGTCATGGTGGACATTCTGGGCCCTCTTGGGGGGCTATGTTCCCGGCTGGTGCCAGGTCGGGGGCTATGTTCCCGGCTGGTGCCAGGTCGGGGGCTCTGTTCCCGGCTGGTGGCAGGTCGTGGGCTTCTGGCCCTGCTGCGGGGCCTGTAAGGGCTTCTGGCCCTGCTGCGGGCCCTTGCTGGGGTTCGGGCCCTGCTGCGGGGCCTGTAGGGGCTTCTGGCCCTGCTGCGGGGCCTGTAGGGGCTTCTGGCCCTGCTGCGGGGCCTGTAGGGGCTTCTGGCCCTGCTGCGGGCCCTTGCTGGGGTTCTTGGCCTCCGGCCTCGCCTTTCTGGGCTTCTGGCCCTGGATGGGCTTCTGGCCCTGGATGTTCTTCTGGCCCTGGATGGGGTTCGGGCCCTGTATGGGCTTCTGGCCCTGGATGGGGTTCGGGCCCTGGATGGGCTTCTGGCCCTGGATGGGGTTCGGGCCCTGGATGTTCTTCTGGGCCTGGATGGGGTTCGGGCCCTGTATGAGCTTCTGGCCCTGGATGGAGTTCGGGCCCTGGATGGGCTTCTGGCCCTGGATGGGGTTCGGGCCCTGGATGTTCTTCTGGGCCTGGATGGGGTTCGGGCCCTGGATGTTCTTCTGGGCCTGGATGGGGTTCGGGCCCTGGATGGTCTTCGGGCCCTGTATGGGCTTCTGGCCCTGGATGGGGTTCGGGCCCTGGATGGGTTTCTGGCCCTGGATGGGGTTCGGGCCCTGGCTGGGCTTCTGGCCCTGGATGGGGTTCGGGCCCGGGATGGGGTTCGGGCCCTGCTGCGGGGCCTGGGTTGCCGAACTGCCCTACTTGAACCCATGGGCAGTGTGGGCTCCCTTGGGCGGCCTCTTCTGGGGGCAGAGGTGGTGGGTGCTGCTGTTGCCTGTTTTTTTGCGGCAGGGGCACGTGCCTTGGGGCCCCTTTTTTGGCTTCCAGAGGGTCCAGTGTCCCTTGGTGGGGCAGAGGTAGTAGTCTGGGATCGCAGCTTTTTCCTTCCTTGCTGGGACCTGGTGGTTGGGCCCTCCTAGGTCTGGCTTTGCTGGGCTCGTTTGGAGATTGCCTTTTTAGGTGCCATCTTCCACAAATGCTCAAAGAGAATGAGCTTTGGGTGCAGGGACCTTTAAATAATGAGCCCAGCGTTTGACGCCTATGCGCACGACTACGCGCTCGTACGGACGTACGTTCGAGCGGAACCAGGAAACCGCTGGGGTTTCACTTATCTGCTGCCTTGAAGAAGCATAAAGATGGCGCCCACTATCTTCACCCGTCAACAGGAAGAGATCCTCATGCTGGTAAGTGCCTGCCTCTGCATTTTAATGTAATAGTCAATGATGGCCTAAATGTAAATGATGCGTTTGGAACTAGTTTGGGGTCTCTTAATGTTTAATAACTGGCTCCTCACACTTCATCCTCAAGGGCCGAGCCTGGCCACGTTTTCACCTGTCTATGCTGATGTCCTAATTAGGGAAATTGCTCAGGCTTAGCAACAGTTAATTAACCTGTGGAGTAGCGGGGCTAGCTGTCAAACCTGGCGTGTCTCGGACCTTGATGCGGATGTTTGAGGAACACTGTTTTCCTAAGCCATAAAAACACAACGGGAAGCCACACACGTGGTCCAAAAGCCTAAGCATAAGCCTACATCTTGGATGTTTAAACCATCCTAACATGCCATAGATGCAGGTGGCCTGATTTTTGATGTTGGCTATTATCTGTATGTACATGGTGTGTGATACATATAACATAAGACCAGACTCTCATTCACAGTCAACGTCCACTTTAAGGCACTCCCCAAAAATGGCTGCCACTCTAAATGTGTGTGTTAATGACATGAAATTCTCAACTTGTGATGCAACACATATGGGTCTGTGTGTAAAAGTAAAAGCTCTGTGTCCATTATGTTTTTCAGATCATGCTTCAGCGCCGGTATGACTTCGCGCCCAATGTGTGCGAAAAAAGGGACATCGCCCGGGAGATCATCGCAGAAATACACCGTGTGACTAGCACCACCTTCACTCACACCCAGATAATGCAGCATTGGTCGGACCTGAAACGTCTGCACATGCCCCGGGTGCGGAGGTTTTTTGGGATCCATTTCCCAAGTAAGTACAAAGCAATTGCATGGTATATGTTCCAAATGTATAAGTTATGCCTTTATTTATAATGACTTTTCTTTGGTAGTGTTGGAAATGGATTTCAGAATTCGCCGCACCCGGAGGCGTACAGGCCGACCAGTGCTGCATGAGTCTGCATCTGTGAGTGAAGGTGGTGGATCTCCCGGGCGACGGACCTACCCCTCCTCTGTGGCCTCCTCAGACCAGCCCCTGGACCTTACCACAGAGGAGGGGCCCAACCGCGTGGGCGTGGAGTCATACCTGGCCAGGCATGGGGAAGGCTCTGGTATGTCACTCTTCATGTATAGGCACAAAGATATACATGGCAGGCCAAAAACTAAGTTATCCTTTATTATGTATTTGTAGAAGCTTCTGGTGCGGGTGAGATAGTGGAGGAGGAGGCAGCAGAGATGCTGGAAGTCGATCCTGGCGAAGGTGAGTGATGTCAGCCAGACTGGGAGCCAGATATGTTGGGAATAGTGACTCTATACAAGTACTAACCAAATGTCACATGTTTCTCCAGGGACTTCTTCACAGCATAGCCAGGACCAAGGGCAGCCTGTTGGCCCCAACCAGTCATCTGTCGGCCACCAACTCCGTAAGTCTCCATGCCATTATTCATATTAATGTTTTGTTAGCTAATAACACACACATAACTAAAGGCGTAGCCAATGTGTAGTTAACACTTTCATGTGGGCACTTCGTTAGCTTAAAGCGGACCCTAACTTGTATTAAGAACATAATAATTAGCCAACACACTGTACCTACAGATTTGAAACATTGAAAAACAGCCTTCAGCCATCTAATGCATGTTAGTAGACTGAAAAAAACCAATATTGCGGAATATGGAATGCGCAATATTTACAGGCAGCATGGGATACAGATTGAAAAAAGTAAGGTGCTGCCATGCATTGTGGGACTGATGACCTTTCCCTCAACCCAGCTATGCTCTGGATTCCCAACGCAGCACTGTAACCTACTCCCCTGTACTTTATCCAACTCTCCACTCCTCATTAAGTGTTATGCTTCAGAGTCCAGATGGCGGCGCTGTAATCAAAAAACCTCCCAAATGTACTTTGATCTGGTGCAGAATCATTTGGGAATAGTTATTGGTTTTCATTAAATAATGTTGAAGGTCCGGTTTAAGGAGTTTAAAGACTTACCTGTGGGAAATGCATTAACTTTATCCCTTGGAAGAATGACATATGTCATGCATTTACATGTATTTGATTAACCCCAAATCTATTTCCAGCATACAAACCGGTCTGGGACTCCTATTTATGTTTATTTCTCTATTGGTTACAGGGATGATCCCAAAAACATTGGCTGGTAAAAAAAAAAGAATCAAGGAGTTGGTGGCCGAGCTGCTGGCCATACAGGCGACGTTGGGGCCAACAGATGAAGAAGAGGAGGATGATTAGTGCCCTTGGTCCTGGCTACTTTTGTTAACTCGTTTAACATTGTTTTTAATAGTTAAAAAGTTTTAATGTTTTTCAAAAAAAAAAAAAAAAAAATTTTACTATGTTTTAAACATCCCAAAAAAAAAAAATGTTACTATGTTTTTAAAAAAAAAAAAAAAAAAAAAATTACTATGTTTTAAACATAACAAAATAAAAAATATTTTAGTATGTTTGTAATAACCCAACAACAAAAAATTTACTATGTTTTAAACAAAACAAAAATCAAAATGTTACTATGTTTTAAAATACCAAAAAAAAAAACCAAACAAAATAAGTTAAATAAATTATATTTTAAGCCTTCATAAATGTGTCTTTTATAATATGCGCACCCAAAAACAATTACACAAACCAGAAAAAACACGCTTATAAACATATAGACATATGTACATTATGTGGTTTGGGTAAGTTTTAGGGTCGTCAACATGAAGAAGGATGCAAGCGCTAAGGGGTTTAGGTAAGTTTTAGGGACCGAGAAATGAAGAAGGATGCAAGCGCTAAGGGGTTTAGGTAAGTTTTAGGGACCAAGAAATGAAGAAGGATGCAAGCGCTAAGGGGTTTAGGTAAGTTTTAGGGACCGAAAAATGAAGAAGGATGCAAGCGCTAAGGGGTTTAGGTAAGTTTTAGGGACCAAGAAATGAAGAAGGATGCAAGCGCTAAGGGGTTTAGGTAAGTTTTAGGGACCGAAAAATGAAGAAGGATGCAAGCGCTAAGGGGTTTAGGTAAGTTTTAGGGACCAAGAAATGAAGAAGGATGCAAGCGCTAAGGGGTTTAGGTAAGTTTTAGGGACCGAGAAATGAAGAAGGATGCAAGCGCTAAGGGGTTTAGGTAAGTTTTAGGGACCAAGAAATGAAGAAGGATGCAAGCGCTAAGGGGTTTAGGTAAGTTTTAGGGACCGAAAAATGAAGAAGGATTCAAGCGCTAAGGGGTTTGGATGGGGTGCGGGATGAGGGTGCGCATGCGCAAGATCTTATATACATACGAACGCACGAATTTAAGAGGCCAAAAACCAATGAAAACCAGAGGCAAACGCAAGTAATTGGAAGAGGTGGACGATGGAAGCAGCAGAGAAAACAGGCTGCCGCCGCAACAGGTGAGCACATGAACGTGATTTTTACGATTGACAACTGACTGAGGCAAGTTCGGGAGATATCATACGAACGGACGTATATTTTAGGATAGAAACGTATTTGCTTATTGAATCACTCGCAAGTTCATACGAACGCACGAGCGGACGGGAAAAATAGGATGATCGGCACCCAAATCCAAGCTGTTACATGTTTCTTTGAATCAACCCAAATATGTTTATTTTGCCATCCACAGATGAAGACTTCACGTGTGCCTCTTTGTATAATGTAAGGTGTGCCAATAAGTAACTAGTTTATCAAAGCTCAAAACAGTATAATGCAAGGTGTGCCTAGTAACTGGTCTATCAAAGGCCAAGAGGGTGTAATGCCATGTGTGCCCACAATGAAATTGTTTATCAAAGCTCACACGGGTATAATGCAAGTTGTGCCACAATTTAATAGCTTTTAAAAGCACAAAAGCTCAAGAGGGTCTAATGGCAGGTGTGCCAAGTAACTGGTTTATCAGAGCTCAAATGAGTATAATGCCATGTGTGCTACAATCTAATAGTTTATCAAAGCGCAAGAGGGTCTAATGCCAGGTGTGCCCACAAGTAACTGGTTTATCAAAGTCCAAGAGGGTTTAATGCCAGCTCTGCCATAATTTAATAGTTTTTATCAAAAGAAAAAAGTTAGCTTATCTTAAAAGAATTGAAAAAGAGCATTGACCCCTAATTGCCCTGAACAATAGGTATTAAAGAGTAATGACACCCAAGTAGTTTGAGCAAATCAATTAAAACAGTACAGTGGTTTGAGCAGGAGGTATAAACAGTACTGTCACTCAAGTGCTCCAGTGGGCACTACACAAAATGTTGCTGTTGTTGTCTTTCAATTAACAATTGATATTAAAGTGTACTAACACACAAGTGGTTTCATCAAGGGGGTATTAAACAGTGCTGACACACCAGTAGTTTGAGAAAGTGGTATTAAAGAGTACTGGCACACCAGTGGATTGAGCAAGCGGTATTAGGGAGCACTGACACACAAGTGGTTTGAGCAAGCGGTATTAAAGAGTACTGATACACCAGTGGTTTGAGCAAGTGGTATTAAAGAGTAGCGACACTCAAATGGTTTGAACAAGTGGTATTAAAGAGTGCTGGCACACCAGTAGTTTGAGCAAGTGGTGTTAAAAAGTACTGACACACAAGTGGTTTCAGCAAGGGGATATTAAAGTGTAGTGACACCCAAGTTGTTTGATCAAGTGGTATTAAAGGATACTGAGTCCCAAGTGGTTTCATCAATTTCTATTAAAGAGTACTGAAACACCCGTGGTATTAATAGGTACTGTCACCCAAGTGGTTTGAGCAAGTGGTATTAAAGAGTACTGGCTCATCAGTGGTTGGCGCAAGTTGCAATAAAGAGTACTGGCACATCAGTGGATTTAACAAGTGGTATTTAACAGTGCTAACACCCAGCCTATCTAGCCTTCACCCCAACCACTTTCCCTAAATAAATGTCTTTACAAGGACAGTTTTTGTAAAAATAATAAAAGCCTATCTGTCCCTTAGCAGCAGAAGCAGCAGCCTGCTCCTTTCCAAACCTACTGAAGATTACGAGCGTGCTTTGGGTCATGGGTCCAGCTTGGCCAATGGTTGCCAATGCAGGAAGAAGGCTGACTTGGTCCAGCAAATAAAATGAGGAGACTAATGCCTTTATGGGATAAAAGAAAAAAGAGGGAGCAAACTTTCCCTTTAAGCTTATAGTAATCAAGGGCCACCAGATCTTCACAGCACTTCTGTGGACTACAGGGCCAAACAGTGCCAAAGATTCAAAGACAATCCGCTTACCTTACTGCCATACTTCAGCGCCACCGTTCCCTCCTGCACAGCCCCACTTTGTGAAGATAGAAGCTGCACTTTTGGTTTCCAGCTAATGAGTGGGATTTCCCTGTGAAAGGTCAGCTCCCATAGAAAACAATGGTACATAGCCATGCCCACCTACCAGCTGGAGCACAGCTCCCGGCTTCGCAAATCAAGGCTCGATAAGGAAAGTGGATCATGGTGGGAACTGGTCCACAGAATAATAAAAAATGAATTCACTCAATACTTTATATATACCTCTTATCTGTATAAAATAAAGAAAGGATTTTGTAAAAAGTACAAACTACATAAACCAGGCTTTATTGTTAACATCTTCCTAACCCTTTTTAATTTCATGTTGCTCATATTTCCTGTAATAATTCCTGTAGCCTCTCGTTCTGAAAAAGTATCTTAATGTTCGCTCGGGCACTTTGATCAATATATACAATCAACACTTATCTCCAACTGACCATGACACAGTCATGCATTGGATAGATTTTCTGTCCCATTTGGCCATAAATATGTGTTTATGGGCACAATGTGGCAGAGCTCATATGTGCGTACAATGATTTACCTGTGGTCCTTCTCTGCAACTTACTACTTATTGATATGTTTTTAATTAGAAACCTCTGAACCTCTGAAACCCTGCAATTTCATTCATTTTCCTTGATTGATGTTTGTAGTCACCTACACATTATTTAGATACACTTGTATTTAGATGTTAGATATCTTCTATTAGGCAATTAACTCAAAACAATGTTCTACGTATTCAGGTTTATTATATAAGAATTCCTGAT
The DNA here is from genome assembly GCA_027917425.1 of Gastrophryne carolinensis. Taxonomy (NCBI): domain Eukaryota; kingdom Metazoa; phylum Chordata; class Amphibia; order Anura; family Microhylidae; genus Gastrophryne; species Gastrophryne carolinensis. The sequence continues at coordinate 562,322,711 of CM051234.1, forward strand.
TTAAAAAGGTTGCTTCACAAATCTATTTTTTGTTTGCAGACTAATTTGCAATATTCAGATATTCACATTTTTTTTGTTGAGCCAGTTTCTTGTTTTGCCTTCCTTTTGACAAACGCTCTCGCTTTGTAGCCTTGATGCATCGAAAGTTGGAATTTGAGTAGTAAGTGTGATTGAATTAATATTAATAATCGATCAAAAGAAGAAAGTGACGCAAACAATCATACAAATCATAATTTTTGGTTTAGAATACAAAACACATGCATGTTATCAAAGCGTTTACACGCCATAGGTGCCATACCACCCTTAAATTGTTGCACAATCTCCTAAGTAATGCATACAAAATTACATAACAAAACAATAATGTATTAAATATAAATAGACCCAATATAATATACCACTTGTACAATAGCTGGTATAAAAGAGTACACTTGCAAGTGAACATTAATCAGGGAGCCACTGAGACAATACAAAATATTCATATGATGTTCAATTTATGTATTTGTTTACTACATGAAATGCCTTCTTGTTATCCAGCCCTAATAATAAAGTGAAATTGTGACATGCTAGAATGGTGTATATTTACATAAGAGAATTCTCTTAATGCATAGCATCGAAAAAGCAATGTTATGAATAAATAAACTCATAAGTAAAGTGCTACCAATATGTGCCACAAAATAAATGTTAAAGTGTCAGGTCAATACTGATATGTTACCAACAGTAACGCTATTGTTCACAAATAAACTAATAAAGTGGGAGCAAGGAGGGTACTCATCCATTACAAGTGTGCAGCGGTCCCCAAAGCCATTCCTGTGGGTTCCGTTTTGTCTTACAGACATGTATATTTGCTTTTTATCATTTGGATCAACACTTTGCTGTACACAGTAAATCCATAATAGTGCGTAAATTTTCTGCCTGGGATTAAGCTCTATAATAGGCTCTTCCAGTGGCGTTACTAAATGTGATGGGGCCCTGGTGCAAACATTAGATAGGGTCCTTTCATGGCTCATACTGTAACCTTTTTTCTGGATTTTCATTATCCTGGGTTTTGGTCTCTGCCCTCTGGGGACCCTGATCGTGGGTACCCCGCTGTGTGAAACCCCCCAGGTCGCCCGATCTTACTTACCCTTTCCTAGTCATAAAGGTGCATGCACAACCCCCTTTTCCAATCAGCGTGCTCGGATCTGCTTGAGCCCCTTCGTCCAGGAGCTCCTCTAATGCGAACGCGCTGGCGGGCGCTTCCCTCGCTACCCTTTAACAGGGAGTGTGCTCACGCCCTGCTAAAAGGATAACGGCGATTCGGCCGCTGACCACGCATGCGCCATTGAACCAGCAACAAAGGTGCGTTTTCAGGCTACCTGAGGGTTTCATACAGCGGGGCACCCCTATCAGGTTGCCTCGGGGGGGGGGGGGAGTGAATACACCTGCCCTGGAGTCTCATAAACTTTTTACATGTTGAATCCCATCCCATCAGCAGGTCAGGTAATGACTGACACATTATCATTTAACAGATTAATTTGAAATTAAATGTAATAAATTAAATGTAATAAATGCTTAAAATGATCTCTTTTAACGGCTTTAATGATTACAAACATGTGCTTTTATGATTTATGAAATAGTTTAATTGTAGTTTAGAAGCTTAAATATTAATGAAAAGAATGAAGACATCTGTAATCTTTTAAATATAAAACAAAACACACATCATTGTCGATTCTTTAGGACAATAAGCAGATTCCTCTCAAGAATGCTGAAACTGTCATTATTGTATATATGATTTATCATACTTCAGTATAGAGTGAATCCGTTTATTACATGGTGACGGCTTGGACCTTTGCACACTGCCTATGTCTTAACCGTGCTTTGAGTCCATACATATAATTAGCAATGTCTATGTTGAATTTGTTTATATTTTTGTGTATATTTTATGCACTTTCGCCATGCGTCCCCCAAGGCTAGCTGTCCCTTTAGTCCCTATATATGGGTGGGCATGAGGGGTGACGAGGGCCAGCCGTCATTGGTGACTCCAGGGCTTTCTCTAGCCTATCTACTTACATGGAGGGAGGAGTGGCCAGCACAGTGCCGCACATGCCAACCTCTCTGTTGTGATTGGCAGGATGAGGGCGGGCTGTTCCATTGGTATTGTCTCACTGGTCACTTTTTCCAAACACATGCACGCAGACTGGAGCACCTTGGGCCCACCAGAGAAAACACAATTATAATAATACAGAATCTGATGTTTGTTGACCAAATAGCAAATGTAAGTTACTGAATAAATAACAAACTTATATAACACTCCAGGAACACTGTTGGTCTTGAATCTCGCTGCCCTTATGGTGCCTGGGGCAAAACAGAGAATCCTCTAGCGCAAAGGAAAAGTATGATCTACAAAAACACTATTTACATATATGAAAAAGATTCTTAGAAATTACCTACTGGTAAATGATTAAACCGGACCTTCACCATGATTTATTGAAAAGCCCAAACCCTTAAAAAACGATTCCCTAGCATCTAAAATTAATATATTTTAAGTTTTTAGTCACTTACTATTATTCTTTCCCCCACTGGGCTGCAACTCTGTTCAGGACTTTAGGATACGGGCGCCGCCATTTTGACTCAGAAGCATCACACTTACTGAGGAGAGGAAAGAGGGATAAAGTAAGGTCAGCAATACCAGAATGCAGAGCAGCACAGTCAGAAGGCACTTCCTGTTTGCAGCCTGCCTGATGTCCCATGAGCCGCCATCTTGGATGTTTAAAGGCTCATAACATGCAGTAGATGCAGGTAGGATGATTTTTAATGTGAGCAATCTGTATGTACAGGGTGGGGGAAACATATAAGATAGGCTCTTATTCAGAGTGAAGGACCGCTTTAAGCAAACTATGAAAATATGAAGGATAAAACAAAAAGAGCGGCAATTTTAAAATACACCTGACACGATGGTCCAATAAAATACTATAGGTCAGAGGTAAAATAGGTCTGATTTCATTTTATACTGGGATAAAACCAAACTGGCAGCTTGATTCTGCCAAGCATATGATAATAAAGACCACACCTCAATTCTCTGCTTACAGATCTGCAAGAGAAGGGGGCAAGTTGTGATGAGTGTATATATACAAATATGGCAGGTCTCCCACCCCCATCTGTTGCACATCCTCTAAACACCAAAATGGAGCAAAACCCTAATCCTCCGTAAACCTTATGTGATCACAAGTCTCAAATGGTAAAAAAATCCAATCACACCTGGAAAGACATTTTTTTCAGCCATATCTGAACACCTGGGGCTAAGCAGTCCCTTATTGGTATAGTTAAGATAATCAGTCAGGCTGGAATTGATTTTTCAACTCCCACATGAATGGACCAGGGCTGAACCAGGGGTCAGAGACCTCCTCTCCTGCCAAATTGGTGGGGGCTATATGCTCACCCACCTGAGGAGCCAGATTTTTTTCTAAAGCCAGGACTGGCCAACAGTTCCCCCTGGCCATCTAGGAACTGGACACAGCTTGACATACAGGGCCCTTAGAGACAGTCTTGTTCAACTCAACACTCTTCTCAGCTACAGACCTCGACTCCAAAAGGACTTCCAAACCTTAAGTATTATTCACCCCATTATCCCTTTTATTTTCTCTTTTTGCTATGCAATGTTTTTAAATGCATTATCACTTTTTTTTTTAATTAAACCCCACCAAAAATAGTAAGCTTTTCACTAAGTTCTCTTTATTAGACGGGGAGGCCGATTCATTAATAGCGGCAGGTAGCGACAGTTGAGCGACTGTAGCGGCATTTTCAGAGCGCCTGCTAGCAGTCGCTGTGCTTGGCCGTTGTTCGGTAGTTGATAGCGACTCAGAGGCCGATTCAGTAATAGCGCCAGGTAGCGACAGATGAGCGCCAGTAGCGTGATTTTCACAGCGCCCGCTAGTATTCACTGTGCTTGGCCGTTGCCAAATGCATTGGAGAGCGCCAGGTAGCGAGAGGTCATACCTGGCGCTGTGATGGGATTAGCAGCGGCGCTGTTCGTTGCAGTCCGCTACATGATGAATCCCGCGCTAGCTGACGCTCTCGCCGGCGCTAGCCTCATTTAGCGTGATAAATGCGTGATTGTGTCCGCCGCCTGGCGTTCTGGAGTCGGTAGCCGCCGATAGCTGGCGATACCTGGCACTAGTGAGACACTACCTGGCGCTATCCCTTGATAAATAAGGCCCTCAGTCGGTTTGCCGTAATGTTGAATATTGGGTGAGGAGTCGCTATTTGACAGGTTCCGCACTGTATGGGAGCGCATGATAGCGACTGGCCATAGCGACTGTCTCCCACCATATTCATTAAAAAATCACGCTCAAAAGATTCTCGTGCTGTAAAATGCATGTTTAAACCCCAGAGCGCTGGCGGCGATGGGTTAAAAGTAGTTTTTTAACCCCCAAACAACCATATTTTTGGAAACCAAAAAAACAAGTTTTTTAAATAATTTTGTAATATGAATACATTAATATCAGACCTGTAATATAAATTCTGTACAATTTTTTATTTTTATTTTTATTCCCTTCAAAAAAATGATCTAAAATGGCAGAAGTGGTCACATAATTTTTCACATTTAAAAAAAAAAAAAAAAAATTAATAACAATTAATTATTATTTAAAGATTGTTCCATTGAAATGCATTGGAGAGAGCCAGGTAGCGAGAGGTCATACCTGTCGCTGTTCAAGGTCGAACGCTGGCGCTGTTGGCTGAGGCTGGAATAATGATGAATGAGTCGCTATATGGCGCTATCTCAGTCGCTAAGCAGGATTGGCTTGATAAATGTGTGATTGTGGTGGGGAGCCGGCGTTCTCGTGGCGGGGCCCGTCATCACCGGCCGCTCACCAGTCACTACCTGTCGCTATTCCTTCATAAATAAGGGCCTAATTCTGTCCTCTGGAACTTGTCTTTTAAACATATAAACTTGGTATACACTATGCCCATGTGGGCAGTGGTGACCTTGGCCCGTCTTCGATCTTACACATGTGTGGTTGTGATTAGACATATTTGATAGAACTATAAAAGGGTCTTTTCATCCTTGATCGGACAGGCCAAACATCCTTCACTTTGGCCTCTTCTAAATAAATCTTTGGTGTTAAAAACGTAGGGCCATATTCCGTTTTAAAACGTAGGGCCTTATTTATGAGTTGCACCCTTTATCATCTTTCTGTTGACTTTAGCGCCAGCAGTCTTTTCTGCAGCTGTGCTGAGGACTACAATGGTGCTAGAAATCGCAGAACCAAATGCTTGTTGCACTAGGTATTGGCCGGCCTGTGTCAGCGGCGGTTGCACTAGACTGTCGATTAACCCTGCACCAGTAAGAGCCACTTTTTTACAGCCTCCTTTTTGGCACTGAATAGCGTATTTATGGCATTTTTCCTCCTTTCATCACTACACTTACATGAAAGCACTGCTGGGAGACAAAATTTACAGTGCATTTTAGTTGTGTTTTAGTTGGTAACAAAAAAAAGCCACAAAATATATTCTTCTATGAAAAAAAAGTTATTTGGCGACATATAGGTCCCATGTTTTGCATGTACAATGCAAGTTCTGTAAATAAATGTGTGTAATATTAATTATAAAAATAACACACTTCAATCCAGTTTTGCCCATTGTGCTCTATGGGATACCCTTTACAACTGGCACTGCCTCAACCAGAGCGTCTGGTGCTGTGACCTTTTCGGCACTAGTGTTAAATAATACGCTAGCTGGCAGTCACATCGGCACTGCTGTTCTTTTGTATCTTAAAGCGGTCCTTCACTCTGAATAAGAGTCTATCTTATATGTTTCCCACACCCTGTACATACAGATTGCTCAGATTAAATATCATCCTACCTGCATCTACTGCATGTTATGAGCCTTTAAACATCCAAGATGGCGGCTCATGGAACATCAGGCAGCCTGCAAACAGGAAGTGCCTTCTGACTGTGCTGCTCTGCATTCTGGGACTGCTGACATTTTCCTGACCCCAGCTCTGCTCTGTCTGAGCAAAGCACAGCTATAACCAGCCTCCTGTACTTTATCCCACTCTCCTCTCCTCAGTATGTGTGATGCTTCTGAGTCAAGATGGTGGCGTCCGTATCCTAAAGTCCTGAACAGAGTTGCAGCCCAGTGGGAGAAAGAATAATAAGCAAGTGACTAAAAACTTAAATATATTAATTTTAGATGCTGGGGAATCATTTTCTAAGGGTTTGGGCTTTTCAATAAATCATGGTGAAGGTCCGATTTAAATCGCACGCTGAGGCCAAAAAAAATGTGGTGCTGTGTGGTGCTGAGTCTTCATAAATAAAGCTCAGTAGCATCACTGTGTGTACGCAGTACTAGTTATCTACACCATTTGGTATCATCTTCATTGTATTCTAGTTCAGCTCCAACTGTAGTGATACTACCACTTCCTTCCAGTTGAGTGGTAGTATCACTTAAATATTAGCCTAGGGAGTTTTATTGCTGCTAAACATTGTTTTCTATCATGGAAAAGAAGGCATGGAGTGACATTTTTGATTTTGGGCTTCAAAGATTGGATGCTCATATATTGTATTAGAACATTTCTGATTTTCCTAGTGTTACGATTAAGTGACTCCTTTTACATCCTGACATGTATGTGTTATATTCAAAACTAGAATTGTACCCAAGCTGTTTATTACTTTCTTCTAGAGATATAAAAAATGTTTTGCATATTAAACTAATTTATACTGGTGAACACAATGAGAAACACATGTTTGGTCGTGTCCCGTCAAAAGCAAAAACAACATAAGCAAAGTGAAAAAAGGCACAAGCAGCTAAAGCCAAATCCTAGATCCTTTTTTACATTGATTCTTTTGTAAATAATCAAGCATACTGGTGGAGGTTTAAAACATTATGTTACAGCGGAACAGATGGCTTAAAAATAATGCTTCATTTGTTATTGTTTGGTTTTGCTATTGTGCGCTGTTGTAATGCTCGTACTGTAACTTTCTGGCAGCACTATGATTGCAGCCTTGGTCTTTCCCACTAGCCAGCACAGGTCATTCTTCTTTCCTACATTACCAGCTAGGTTTAACCATTTTAGTTAAGGGAAACAAACAAAAACACAAAGTATACAATATTTTCTTTAATCCAAAACTAGTAAAACAAATGACGTCATGCCATGTACAGTATTTAGACAGCAAACCTTTTACCTAGGAAAGGAGTTTGGCTGATTATGTCCAACAGCCTTGTGCCTGTATCGCAGTATGTATGTATATAAGTATGACCAACTATTTGATTTATTGGATCTGTAAAATGCAAACTTGGGACTTGATTCACAAAAATAAGGCCCATTTCAAGCTTTATATCAGAAGATATGAGTATAAATAAGGTGTAAATCAAAGAAGAAAGAGCATTACACAGGTTTATAAATGCTCAAAAGCATATATGCTGGTTATTAACAACTAAAACTTTAATTCCACAAAGATCTACTGACTGTAAAATAACATTTACTTATTATTTTTCAAGCTAATGAAATGCCTGCACATTACTTTAGTGAAATTGATAGGTACAAATCATGCTCCCACTAACTCCCTTCACTAAATCGCATCTTTTATAATTTTAACAATAACCATGCTTATTTTCATAAGATATTTTAAGACAGGTTTACTGAATCAAGACCTTGGTCTGATTGGAGCCAGTTCTCCATGCTAGAGTCTTATAGACCAGCCTTGTTTTGCTGTCAGAGGGGATCTTCAGCTCTGCTGGTGAACCAGTGTCCAGAGGTCCCTCTGGAAAATTTGGAGAGACACTGTAATTTATTAAAGTACATCAGAGAGGGATAATTCTTTAATCCATTGAGTGTTAACATGCAACTTGTGTCTATTTAAAAGCAATAAATTCTCTGCCATTGTATAAGAATAAAGTGCTATGATGTATAAGCTAACACAGCCATAACATTGCCAGAGTAGTGGGTGCCATAAATAAAATCAAATGAAATCTAAAGCAGCAATCATTACACTAGATAGCAGAGAAAGAGCTTGACCACATGTTAGTCTTTTATTCACGCATCAATGAATAGATTAGGTTTGGGCCTAAAAACAGTAGGAAAAATAATGGCATTGTACCAAAATCAAATTGCAATTATAAATATGAATGATTCACTTACAGACCCGATTAAATTAGGCAACAGCTTTCCCCAGTTCTATTTGATATTCAAAGAAAGAAAAGGAAGTCCCGCACTGTCCAGACTACTATATCAACTTCTGGATGCAGGCTGGGGGTGAACCTGAACCCCACACATGCGGGGTATATCACTAAATAAAGGGATGGAGCTGCCAGTACCGCTCCCTAGGTCCCCCACCTGTCACAGACAGATATGCCGCTCAACAGAATGTTATAATTGCAAATTTATTAGAAGCCAAGATAATAGACATACATATAACATACATTTAAGACATAATTAAAAACAATTAGGCAGGGGATATATTAGGACTATAGAGCAAAATCACATCAATATAGTTATTGGCCAAGGAAACCTCCTGTGGCAAATATCAAAATAGAAAACAATAGGTAAGTACACCAGCCTATATTATGCAATGCAATAAAATTATCTATATATATGCCGATCAGATGTCACAGGAACCCCTTGATGAAAAGTGCTATAGTGCTAGTGCAAAGAGTGCAAATTAGGTTGGGCATGCTAAGCGCAGGTGGATCAGGACCTTAAACATCCGGTAATGTACACCGTTTTATTGCCTGTCTGATATTATTGTATTATCCATGTGGAATACCAGTGGAGGCATTTAGGATTAAGTGCCAATACTATTGTGACATATGTCCAGGAAATATACCCCTCTTTTACACGTTATTATCTCTTTGCACAGCTCTTGTACCTTTTGGTACATCTATTTATATTGCGATTTTAGGGACCTTTGTCCCTCATCTCTGTTTTGTTCTTATCTCTTTCATTTGCACTAGCATTACTGCTTCTATACTCTTTTTGTATGATTTGCACATAATTTGCACTCTTTGCACTAGCACTATAGCACTTTTCATCAAGGGGTTCCTGTGACATCTGATCGGCATATATATAGATAATTTTATTGCATTGCATAATATAGGCTGGTGTACTTACCTATTGTTTTCTATTTTGATATTTGCCACAGGAGGTTTCCTTGGCCAATAACTATATTGATGTGATTTTGCTCTATAGTCCTAATATATCCCCTGCCTAATTGTTTTTAATTATGTCTTAAATGTATGTTATATGTATGTCTATTATCTTGGCTTCTAATAAATTTGCAATTATAACATTCTGTTGAGCGGCATATCTGTCTGTGACAGGTGGGGGACCTAGGGAGCGGTACTGGCAGCTCCATCCCTTTATTTAGTTCTATTTGATATTCATTTTGAGGCCTTGACACAGAAAATACAGAATGATCTGAATTAGGGGGTTAGATGATAATGCTAATCAGATTAACACTAACCCAGAAAAATCCCTAACAATCCCCAACAATTTGCAAAATAACTATTTAAGAATTCGAAAACAAAGTAACTAAAATTCACTATTATAGAAGTACATTTTAACTTAAACTCGGAGAAAGAACACTTGGGGCCTTATTTAAGAAGCACTAAGTGGAAACAATAAATATGAAAGTCAAACTGGTGAGCAACCTATCGTTTGCTGCAGAGTTGTCCTATTGTTATATGTGGCAAAACCTTGGCCTGCTATCTCCTGGGCAAGCATGGCAAGGGCACTCTTCTCTGCACCAGAGTGCAGGATACATATGACTCTGCGAGGTAGAGGGCCTCACTACGGGCCCAAGTTGAGGACCCAGGGGAGGAAGGGGACGAGGAAGTGGAATCAGAAGTGGAGTGGGCCAGTGATGTGGGGGTGGTGTGCATCATCAGCTCCCCTGAAGAGGAATCAGCAGGGTCTGGCTACCGCTGGTGCCAGACTTAAGTGGGAAGTTCTAATGTGGAGGAGGTGAGGGACTCCACCACACTCCCTGAGGGGTCTGGGAGGGAGAGGGAGGAGGCTGGCCTCTCGGAATTGAGCTATGCTGGGCCTAATAGGAAGAGCCAGGGCAGCACTGCTTCTGCTCACAGCTCTCACTGGATAGAGTCTCTGGCATTAAGTTCTACAATCAAGGGAGATGCTGCTGAACCTGCAGCAGAAGATGCAGGGTGGAGGCAGGGTTGATTTGGCTAGTTGATTTTCTAGTTTCTCTGTGTCTACACATGTACCAATGTACCAATGTTCAAGCCAACTGAACCTTTTGGTGCACCATAGATGGGAAAGATATGACACTGGCTAGCGTGTGTTAACCCAAAAATGTATTGCCTCAACTCAGACACAAGCTAGTGCACTATATAAATTATACATAAATTTACATTCACTCCTCTTGCCCCACTGTATCTGTTTAGGCTTCTTGAAGACTGTTTATGCCTTGGAAAGGGACATTCACAGGGGAAATTGGTGGTGCTGAAGTTTTGTCAGTCTGTAGAAGTGGTGTGTTTGGCACTTGTGATGGCCCAAACAGTACCAGGGAGAACACATTTTGCTGTTGGACATGGTGGTGTAGGACCTTCAGCAAGTCTGCCATTTGGTTCTGACTGTATTGTAAAGCAGAAATAATTTGCCCATGTTGCTCCTGTGCCCAGACAGCGTCCTTTACTCTAGGATACAGGTCTTCTTGAATGATGTGTAATTGCCCTTCTGTATTGCCAGTCTTTCATTTTTTCTTGCATTTTCTTGGTTGGTGTCTTGAGTAGGTGTTTAACATTTGTGTACCCAGCTCATACAGCTAGGCATTACTGGGTCCTTCTTGAGGATCATCACCAACCAACAATGGCGCCAGTAAAAAGACACAACAAAATACACTTTCAACAACAAGCATATTAATTTGAGGTGGGAACGCCACCCCGCCAACTATCACCTCTACTTCTACTCCATTTGGTGTGTCATTACTACACACATGATTAACTGTTTTAAAATCAGGACATTAACAATATACAATATCTGGTGGTGATTTAGGCCGTTGTGTCATTATGTGGGCCTAGTGCTACTCAATGCAGATGCTGCTACCCATTTTGACCCCAGGTCGTGTTGTGTTGGTCAGCATACTGTGGGTCATGAACACCTACTGATTCACACATTGATTGCTGTGTTGCTGTGTTTGGTTGCTCTGCACATGGTGAGGATGATCTTTGGCTGATTGTAGGTGGGTTTTGCAAGGCCGAATCCTACAACCAAAAACAGTGGTGAGTCACATGTTGGTATGTAACTCATCTAAACACATCCCAGTGGCCACAAACTTCACATCTCCAAACCACAGGTAAAACATTTTACCATACCTCTATGGCATCCTTCCCTGAAGTTTGGGACATCTGTGTTAGCGGTGTAGGTTGGTCATCATCAGATAAGGATGGGACATCCATATATGCTGTGGCATTGAAGGAAAAAACTGTGGTTAACTACCTCTAATTTTTGATATTCAACCTTGCAGCCAAATTATACAACCTACAAATGGTAGCCAAATTGGCTACATCATCAACATTACCCCATCACACACATTGTCAAATGGCAATAGCACACTGGGACAATGCAGCAGGATGTTTTATGGCTACCCCACATTCTATAGCCAAGCTGGCCCCAAGTTGAGTATGGACACACACTGGCCATCTGCAACCTGCTTTGACAAATCACAGGCATTCTGGAATGAAGGGCTAGAAGCACAATAAACACACATGAGCCAAAATGTGAAACACTTAAATCAGCTATGCACACAGCTGCCATTTGGCCACAAAAAAAACAAGCCGCCTTCAAACTTACAGACAGGCAGATGACTTTCAGATTGGACTGGGGTTTTCAAGCATCAAGTCAAGGCTGCAAGTCAAGGGGCGTGCAAGTGGTCGGCGTTGGGATGTGTGTCCTGTAAATAAAGGGGGCGGTCAATGAGGAATCATTTGAAACTACACAACATATCATGAAGGCCACCTGCAACTCTTAACGCTAATCAAAACATTGGCCACACACAATAACAATTACCCAAAGCCTTGGTTTTGTTGGCATATGGAAGGCTTGCTGATGTGTTGTGTTGCCCCGTGGTTCCTACAAGCAATACATTACCAACACAATGGACATCAGGCACAATGTCAATGGTACCAAGGCAAACCAAATCCTTACATACAGAAATTGAACAGGCCACGCCACAATCTACTTACCAACATGCTCCTGTTGACTGTGAGAAGAACATTGTGCGAATGAGGAACATGGAAGAGTGGAGCCTACAAAACAGAGATGGATAACAACAGGGTGACAAACACACAAGGATATGGATCAATAACCATTCACAGTCCAAGAATATCACAACATTTTCTAATGACCATGAGTGATGACCATGACTCTAATGAGTCCACTTACAAATAGGCTCCATTTGACTGCAAGAAGGGCGTGTGGTGGATGTTAAGGTTGGCATAATGCGGCCTACAAACAACAACACAACAAATACACTATATTTAATTAAAGGCACATAAACAAAATGTGCATTGAACACAAGTGAGTTAACGACAATGTAAAGGCACAAACCAGGACAGGAAGAAGGATGGCTTGATGCTGAGAAGCTGGACATCATGTGGCCTAAAAAACAAAAGCAAAAAACTGCACAACCATCAAAATGTGGCACACAAAACCATGCCTCAAACTCTTTTATACACACATAGAGGCAAGTCAGGACTCAGAGCACATCTACCTCGGACACCCGGTTACCTGCTAGAAGGTGGCTCTGTGGGCCATATAATAATGGCCACTGCAACAGGGTCAGCTTGACAAGAGTGGTGTTACCAGCCAAATTAAATTCTGGCTCACAACTGTCCGAAGGTCTTATGGTGGTGGAAACAACAGGAGCCACAACCTCAGGTGAGGGTGAGAAAAGTGGTTCATGCTAAGGAGCTGTTGTGGCCTGCACATGTCTGACTCCAAGAGCTTGAGATACAGTAGCAGGTGGGTGTAACACAACCACCAACCTTGGTAAAGCACTATTGGCAACAGAGCTACTGTGGCCACCCCTACCAAGACCAAGAGCCTACATCTGACTGCTGCCAACACCATGCCCATGATACAAACCGATGGTACTGAGTCCCGCTGGGGACTGCCCAACACGCTACAATGCACACTTAGTGAGTGCCATAGAAGCCTCTCTTTGCATACAGAATCACAGACACAGCTATTGTGGACTTTTTTGCAGACCGTTTGTGGGCTGTGTAGCATCTCCCCTCTTGGCCGGGCCAAACTTTGGATGCAGGCTGATGGTGTAGTCAGCAAGGCATCTGGCTTTGTGGTGAGCTGCATTGAGGTGCACTTCTGTTTGTGTAAGAATGTGTGTGTTTGTTTTTTGGATTGAGTTGTGTTTGTTTGTGTGAGAGAGTGTGTGTAGAGTGTTTGCATTTGTGAGTGCATTGGCAATGCAGAGGTGTGAAGAAGATTTTGGGCTGATGTATTTTGTATGGCTGCAGTGTGCTGCCAGTGCTGAGGTGTCCCAGGAGGTTTGGGGGACCAGGGTGGTTAGAGTCCGGGCTGACCAAGTATTTACTACCCGGCTGTCTGTGTGGGATTTGAGTGATGAGCAAATCTGCAGCCGGTTAATATTAAACTTGCTGCGCTTTTGTCACTGTATGACCAAATCCGACACAGAATTGACCCAACCACTGGCAGCAGCCAGGCTATACCTGGCATAGTGCGCCTCCCTGAATATCTTATCGCAGGGCACTTTTCAGGCCACTGCATCTCTCCTCAGCGGCATCAGCCAGGTGACCATGAGCCGCATCTTCCATGAGGTTGTCCTGGCCATATGTGACCTCATCCCTAAATATATCTGCTTTCTGGAGGTGGAGGAGATGCCATGCATAAAGCTGGCCTTCTACCACATGGCAGAAATTCCCATTATCCTTGGGTGCCTTGATGGCACATATTCCATTCTGCCCACCTCGAGCAAAAGATCTTCCCTATCGCCGCTGGGATGGTTACTAGGTAAGTACAGGGCCAAAACTCTAACATACAGCTGACCAATAGCACTAGGTGGGAGGAGTAGCTGCAGATACTTAGGCAGCATGTGGCGGTGTGGTTTGTTTTGGTGAGCAACATTATTTAATTTGTTTGCTAAATTAAGGATCTGGGAAGAAAACATGGCTCATGACGCCTGTGTGAAACCCCCCAGGTCGCCTGAATGAACTCACCTCTTCCGGGTCGTACAGTGCATGTGAGGACTCTCATCTATTGTGCAAATGCCTGGCGCGGACAAGCGTCCTGCTAAAGGTACAGCGAAGACGACGTCGCAATCTGACAGAGTTGGGCAGTATATGGCCTCTCAGATTGAGATTGGCCGTATGCCGCACTTCCCTGATACTTAAAATACCCTCGGGCTCTCACCAGTACTAGCACACCTGAAAGGGTGTTCCGCCTTTTAAAATGAATAGGCACCAGTAGTGATACAAGTCCTGGAAGACGTTAAGCAAAGAAACATGTGAAACATGTGTTGTACTATAAGCTGTAAAGCTTTTGCATGTTTGGACATCTAGAGACCTTTTAAGGAATTTAGTTTTAGTGTCTGTTCTCATTTTTTGTACATTAAAGAAATAAATTAGAACTAGGTATAGTGAAGCTTTTATTGAGGAAGAGTGGAGGCTGCGATCAGCGCTGAGATTAAAAGCCATTACTAACAGGCCCAGCACAATCATCACCAAACCAGAGGTCAGTATAGAGGTAAATTCAAAAAGGTGTAAAAAAAAAAAACACCAACCAGTGGATCTGTAGTGACCACAGAAGTGGGGTCATTGAAGAGATAGTCTGAGGATATCGAGGTGTGACGAACAAGGCATGGCTGCAAGAGATGTAATTCATAAAGGGCGCTGCACATTGAAGCAGAGTGGAGATATATATAGAGAGGCTCAGTACAACATCACTGCTTGGTAGAACCCCGATCGTAACAGCGATTCCAGGCTGAAGATGGTAAGACACTCCCCTTTCATGTAGATGTAGATGTTCCTAGATGCCCTAGTGAGAGTAGGTAGTAGAGCCCGTGGGGTTAATTAAGGAAGTGCGGCATACGGCCAATCTCAATCTGAGAGGCCATACACCAATTCTGAAATGTTAGACACAACTGCGTATCCATAGCACGGTGGACATTTCTAGTATTGCGCTTTTGAATGACTATACTTGCAATTTATTTTCTTGATAGGGATGTAAGTTTTTTTTAATAGCAGTTACAACTTGAACTATTTAGGTATTCAATTAACATAGTAACATAGTATGTAAGGATGAATAAAAACTTTAGTCCATCCAGTTCAGCCTGTTTATCTCCTTCCAGGGGTCTAGTAGCCATAGCTGGGAATTTTATTACATGCAAGGAGGGCATTCAGGCCACTTTTGAATGTTTTTACTGTATCCTTAATTACTACCTCCTCTGAGAGTGAGTTCCATAGTCTGACTGCTCTTACAGAAAAGAATCCCCTCCTATGTCGGTGGAAAAAGCACCTTTCCTCTAACCTAAGTGGATGCCTTTGGGTTATGGTTAAACTCTGGGGTATAAATAGATTGTGGGACAGATCTTTGTATTGACCCCGAATATATTTATACATAGTTATTAGATCACCCCTCAGGCATCTTTTTTCTAAACTAAATAAACCTAACTTTGACAATCTTTCAGGGTACTCTAGCCCCCGCACTCCTTTTATTAACCTATGCCCCTCTTGATGCATCCCATGATGGCATTGATTACTACAGTTGAGCTTATTGTTAACTAAAACCCCTAGGTCCTTTACCATTGTTGTTTTACCAAGTGTTTATTAAGTATGTAATCATGACACAGATTTCTCCTTTCAATGTGCATAACCTTACACTTATCTGTGTTAACCCTTTAAACGCCAGCCACGTAAATTTTACGTGGCTGCCTCTCCAACAGTTAAACGGCAGCCACGTAAAATTTACGTGCCTGACTTTCCCCAGTAAAAAAAAAAAAAGTAAAAATAAAAGACACTTACCTGACCCCTCGTTCGATCCGGTCGGGTCTCCTCTTCAGCCAGAGGGGCTCCGATCGCCCATCGGGGCCCCTCCGGCTGCAGGGGAGGGCCCGGAACAGGGTGCCCCCCCCCCATTTCAGCAGCCGCCCGGTTTACTGTAAAAAAAAAAAACAAAAAAAAAAAAACAGTCACCTACCTTTGTCCCCGCCGGCTCCCGCAGGCTCTCCTCTTCACGGGGGGGGGGCTCCGATCCCCCCCCCC
The DNA here is from genome assembly GCA_027917425.1 of Gastrophryne carolinensis. Classification (NCBI taxonomy): domain Eukaryota; kingdom Metazoa; phylum Chordata; class Amphibia; order Anura; family Microhylidae; genus Gastrophryne; species Gastrophryne carolinensis. Next base: position 562,338,944 of record CM051234.1, read on the forward strand.
CCGCTCTTCTGTCTTCTGGAGGGGGCATAACAGCCCTCCTCCCTTGCCTCTTCCGATGGCGGCCGCCATCTTGGTGACGTCACGGGGCGGGGCCAGATGACGTCACCGCCGGGTGTCATCGGGGCACCCGGCAGTTCGTTTCTCAGATGCCGGTGACGGCTGGGCGGGGAAGGAGGGAGGTAGGCGATCCTCCGATCGCCTGCCTCCCCCCTTCTCTGCCCAGCCGTCACTGACAGCAGATCGCCGCGGGACACAGAAGATGAAGATCGGAGGTGAGTAAAGTAAAAGTTTTTTTTTTTTTTTTAATAAAATATTTTCAAAAACATCTTGTCTTTTTTTTTTTTCCATTTAACCCTTTGTGAACTGGTAAGGGGTCCATGTGACCCCTTATACCAGTTCACAAGGCTGGGGAGATGGCAAGCCACCTGCGCTAGCGGGTGGCTTGCCATTAACCCCTGGCACCCCCATTACCTGCCTCCCCAAAGGCCAGGGGGGGGCAGAAGAGCCCGGGCCCACATGGGCTATGTGGGCTCGTAGGCTGCAGGGTGGGGGGGCCACATAAGCTGGCCCCCCCACTCTGTGCCTACAAGCCCCCATAGCTGGTCCCGGGCTGGTTACTGTGGGTAAGGGGGACCCCACGTCAATTTTTTTTTTGATTTTTAAGGGTTTTTAACCCTTAAAAATCAAAAAAAAAATGGGGTCCACCCCCCCTGGGAGGGGGGACCCTATGTCATTTTTTTTTTTTGATTAACCCTTTGTGTTCTGTCATCCAGCAGCTATAAAAGGCTTCTAGCAAGGGAGCAGAAGCCAGTGATCGCCGAGGGACAGAGTGCTCCAGGATGGATGGGAGGTGAGTACAGTGTAAAAAAAAAAAAAAAAAAAATTAATAAAATATTTTTTCTCTTTTGTGTGTCTGTGTCATTTTTTACTTTTAACCTCTTGTGAACTGGTAAGGGGTCCATGACCCCTATACCAGTTCACAAGGCTGGGGGGATGGCAAGCCACCTGCGCTAGCGGGTGGCTTGCCATTAACCCCCGGCACCCCCATTACCTGCCTCCCCAAAGGCCAGGGGGGGGCAGAAGAGCCCGGGCCCACATGGGCTATGTGGGCTCGTAGGCTGCAGGGTGGGGGGGCCACATAAGCTGCCCCCCCCACTCTGTGCCTACAAGCCCCCATAGCTGGTCCCGGGCTGGTTACTGTGGGTAAGGGGGACCCCACGTCAATTTTTTTTTTGATTTTTAAGGGTTTTTAACCCTTAAAAATCAAAAAAAAAATGGGGTCCACCCCCCCTGGGAGGGGGGACCCTATGTCATTTTTTTTTTTTGATTAACCCTTTGTGTTCTGTCATCCAGCAGCTATAAAAGGCTTCTAGCAAGGGAGCAGAAGCCAGTGATCGCCGAGGGACAGAGTGCTCCAGGATGGATGGGAGGTGAGTACAGTGTAAAAAAAAAAAAAAAAAAATTAATAAAATATTTTTTCTCTTTTGTGTGTCTGTGTCATTTTTTACTTTTAACCTCTTGTGAACTGGTAAGGGGTCCATGACCCCTATACCAGTTCACAAGGCTGGGGGGATGGCAAGCCACCTGCGCTAGCGGGTGGCTTGCCATTAACCCCCGGCACCCCCATTACCTGCCTCCCCAAAGGCCAGGGGGGGGCAGAAGAGCCCGGGCCCACATGGGCTATGTGGGCTCGTAGGCTGCAGGGTGGGGGGGCCACAAAAGCTGGCCCCCCCACTCTGTGCCTACAAGCCCCCATAGCTGGTCCCGGGCTGGTTACTGTGGGTAAGGGGGACCCCACGTCATTTTTTTTTTGATTTTTAAGGGTTTTTAACCCTTAAAAATCAAAAAAAAAATGGGGTCTCCCTCCCCTGGGAGGGGGGACCCTATGTCATTTTTTTTCTCGATTTAACCCTTTGTAGTGTGGATGGTTTTTGTGTTTTTTTTTGTGAATGTTATAAAATACTTGTTTCAGTTAGGGGGGGTCTCCTGGGCAGGAACGGGGGCTACCGATAAATATGTGGTACCGTTCTAATCGGTAGAAATGGGGCTTTCACATGCAATATGATTTTCCTTAATAAAATACATTTTTTATTTAAAATAAAGGAGTCAATTTTCTAAAAAAAAAATTTTATTTATTTATTTTTTTTTTCACTTAATAATATTGTAAAAAAAAAAAAAAAAATTACAAACAAGACATTTCATGTTAAAGTCTAAACTCTGCTGCAAAAAAAAAAATATATAATTTTTCTGAAAGTTCCAGCAAAAATGGCGCAAAACATGTCGCAAAACATGACGCAAAATGGGGAAAAATGGCCTGTCAACAGAGGGTGACAAAATCTCAAGTAAGCTGGCAATTAAAAGGGTTAATAGTACCTATGCATGTTGGGTATTGTTCTGTTCGGGGGACCTTGCGCTTTCAGACTTAGCTTGTTTTTTCTGGTTTGCATATTTATATTTTAGGAAAAGGTGTTTTTTATTCAGCTTTTTTATAAATTTTTTAGGGAAACCCTGCGCAACCAAAGAATTCTTTGAGGAATTAATTCCAGAAAGATGAGCCCACTACAGCAAGCTGGGTACCCTTAGAAAGCTTAACGTGTGTACTTTCAGGGAATATATGGTTTATGGGGGATATTCCAAATGTAAAGGGTTGTTTTGGTTGAAAAATCGCAAGGTGCGCACTTTGTCTGCAGAGCTGAAATTTTCAAGTAAAATTACCGTTACGCACATGCTTTACTTTGGGGTGTTTGGCAACTCTTCCCTTGACAGAACCTATGCATGTTGGGTATCGTTCTGTTCGGGAGATGTTGCTTTTTCAGATTAAACTTGATTTTTCTTGTTTGTATATAGTTTTTTTAGGAAAATGTGGCTTTGATTCTGCTTTTTTATCCTTTTTTTAGGGAAACTCTTTGCAACCAAAGATTACGTTGAGGGATTACTTCCAGAAAACTATGGCCACATCCACAAGCCTGGTACGCCTAGAAAGCCTGAGGTGTGTACTTCCAGAGAATATATAGTTTGTTGGGGGTATTTTAAATGTAAAGGGTTGTTTTTCTGGAAAAACCGCAAGGTGCGCATATTGCATAGCATAGTTGTATTTTATCTGAAAATCTCCTAAAGCGCTGTTTCAGTTTGGGGGAGTCTCCTGGGCAGGAAAAGGTGTCTACCTATACATATGTGGTACCGCTGTAACCGGGAGAAATTGGGATTTCACACGCAATAAGATTTTATTGACAAACTTACATTTTTTATTCCAAAAAAAACTACAATATGTAAAAATTTTTTTTTTTTTTTTTTTTTTTGCACATATTTCACCCAAAAATATTAAGAATACACCTAACAAATGACAAACAAGACATTTCATGTTAAAGCCCAGACTATGCTGAAAAAAACAATATATCATTTTCCTGGGAAATCCCTGGAAATCCCCTCAAAAATCACAGTTGAACAAGGGGAGCGCAAAATAGTGCAAAATGGTCTGGCAACAAAGGGTGACAAAATCTCAAGGTAGGCTGGCGGTTAAAGGGTTAAACTTCATTTGCCATTTAAATGTCCATGCTTCCAATTTATCTAAATCTGTTTAGCTGCCTGCTGTCATATTTAGTTTTAATGACTTTACTGTTTAATCCGTACCCAATGTCATTAATATATATGTTGAAGAGAATTGGTCCCAGAACTGACCCTTGTGGTACTCCAGTAGTAACAGTGACCCAATCTGAGAATTGGAGTTAGAATTTCTACCTATTTCTATCAATGATATAATGTAATTGAAATTGATCTCTGTTTGGAGAGTTTAGAAATAATGATTATTATCTCAATATTCAGTATAAAGTTATCCCATGAAAGCATTATGCTCCATCATGGGAAATAGCCTGGGTGTGTGCTGTAGGTCCGGGAAGAGGTGGGTTAGTTCAGGTGACCTGGTGGGGGTTGTAAACAGGCGTCATGACTGAGCCATGTTTTCTGCCCAGATCCTTTATCCGTTAAAAGCAAACACATTGAATAATGTTGCTCACCACAACAAACCAGACTGCCACATGCTGCCTATCTGTGGCTACTCCTCCCACCTAGTGCTGTTGGTCACCTGTATGTTAGAGTTGCATTGTGGCCCTGTACTTACCTAGTAGCCATCATTTCATTATTCTCAAATTTCTGGCACAGGGCAGATTGGTGCAACACATGAGTTGTGACAGAATCCTGGAAAGCCCGATCTCACCACACACAGCTACATCTCCTGATCACAAACCAGCATCGCATTAAGGGAATGAAAGTTCTTCTGGTTGCGATAGGGAAGATCTTGGGCCATCAAGGCACCCAAAGACATTAGGGATTCCTGCCACGCGGTAGAAGGCCAGCTTTATGCATGGCATCTCCTCTGCCTCCGGAAAGAGGATATATTTAGGGATGAGGTCACATATGGCCAGGACAACCTCATAGAAGATGCAGCTCATGGTCACCTGGCTGATGCCGCTGAGGAGAGCAGTGGCCTGAAAAGTGCCCTGTGCCAAGATATTCAGGGAGGTACACTCTGTGTATATAACCCTTTTTGCCCCTTGTGTGCCCTCCCCCCCACACCTGAGTACCTGAAAGCATCCTTCTTCCTTGGTGTGGCTCGGTTTTCTAATAAATCAGAGTTTTTATCTACTTTAGCCCTGCCCACCTGCTTGTGGCTACCTGTAGTTAGAGGAGTGCGTCAGCTCCCAGCCTACCTGAATGGCTGGGTGCCAGAGTGCACCTCAGCCCAGAGATACAGTGCATGCACTTGAGTGCCATGGATGAACAGTGAGGCTGCTGGAAAGATGTTTTTTTCTGGGCATTTCACTCAGGAAGAGGCAATCGGCTTTAGGGCTGGTCAGAGAGGGTTTTGGCCTGCTTTAAGTCTCTAGGCTTCAGGACATCTAAAGTGTATTTATGGCTAAAGGGCAGTATTATTTATGGCTAAAGGGCAGTTTCTAGGCAAATCAGCTCTCAGTGTGGAAAAAAAAGAAAAAAGTATTTGCTTCTTCTCACCCATACTATGGTGCTGCAGCCTTATACTGCTACGTGCCATGATGTGCCTCTGACATATTAAAAACTAAATGGAGCATAATTGGCTGACTGGCTGTGCCATGATATAACCAGAGAGGTGAATTTACAGGCAGTGGGGTAATTCATACAACGGGGCATCCCAGATCAGGATGCCCATTTGGAGAACAAAACCAATAATAGTAAAAATTCTGGGTTTTGTTCCTCTTTAGATCTGTTCACCTTCTCCATAATCAAATAATGCACATCTGGTATGTATGCGTGTGATGTATAATCACTGTTCTCCATTCTCTCTGATTTCTGAAATGTCCGCCATCTAAGCCTCTGCAGTAGCGGATGTATCCCTGTGCCCTCACATACAGTTAGGGTGTCAGCAAGCCCCTTGCAGCTTTTCTTATGCTATGATTGTGCTGACCACAGCTGAGAGGCCTTGGCTTGAGAGGCTGGCCAACTTGTAAGCTTGGTGCTCTGTGTGAGTGCACACAGGAAGTTTACTGAAGTAAATATGCAGGAGGGATTTTAGAAATACTGGCTGCAAGTAAAAAAAGGTGGCAACTAGGCGGGTGAGAGTGGGATATATCTGCTTGGCTGGACTGCGTCTTTAAGTAAAAATAAAGCGTTTTTTACACATTCAAAGCCTATTAATGCATCCCTTCTGTTAATAGTGATGCTTTTTGCAAGATGTGGTCTGAAAACAGAAAAGCTGGACATCTGCTTTGTGTTTGTGGAAGTGAGCAGGACAAACAGATTTTTGAGTTTGCAGGTGCCAGAGGGTAGAGGATAATCGGGGGGTTTCCGTGGCAGTGCTGCAGAAACTGAGAGGTGTCAGAAAACAGTGAAAGGTACAAGGTGTTCTTCCTTCCCCTACAGGGCATTAGGCATAGATTTGTAGCAATGTTTTGGTGTTCTGTTGTTTTTTTAAGTAAATAAATATTCCTTATGTTGTGTGTTTAGGATAGGCAATGATAGTCTGCTGTCTAAGGAAGACCCTGCTTGTTACTGGGATTGGATTGTTGGTGGATGCAGTTGGGAGTGAAAAGTCATAATGGCAATACCAGCCCCAAATGAGGTCAATTTGGGTCAATGCATGGTAAGGCAAGGGAGATTAACAGGACAATTTGTGTGAGAACTTCCCACAGGCTGGGAAACTTTAGAGTCTACTGGAATCCTAACATCACAGCATGTCAGAGGCAACAGCTAACGATCATGCCAAAATGTTGATATTCACAGAATTTTCTTGCTGCAATACAATGCTTAACTAAATAGCAGAGCACACTCTGGGTGATCTAAGAAACAACCTCATCAATAGTTATCCCAGACCAGAGTTTTCTCCATAGTGGTGCAGTGGTGCAGAAGTTTGCCACTGGAGGAAGGAAAGTGGACCTTGATGATAGAACCTGAATTAACCAGTAGAGAAGGTTTGGGACACCCTCCAAAATAGGGGAAGCTTTATGGGATTGGGAGAAAGGTAACCCATGGACAGTGCCACTCTGGAAGAGGGGTTCCTTAAGGGCCTGGTATCAGTACAGAGGTGGTACACACTTCATCTCCAAGTAGTGCCCCCCTAAGTCCCTGAAGAATGCAGGTCCACTTGATAGGCAGGTACAATCCATAAACAGTTTCAAACAGGCTTCTTTAATATACTAGACTTCTTCATAGGGCCCCCTGACTAAGAGAGTCCCAGTCCCAGCACAGCTGCTCAACTCTCAAAGAGCCCATCATGCTCTGGTTTTCTCCTCCACAGCCACAGAAAACCATTTGTTCCATGCCTTTTACAGGGTGGTACCTCTCCGTCCTGACCTCCAAGGTCCCCAGGTGAACAGTCTTTTGGATGTGACACTTTACCCACCCGAAAGGAAATCTTCCAGTTCTCCTCCCTGAGCAATGGCCTTAAACTCTCACAGATACTGAGATGCAGCTTCTGCACAGCTCTTCGCAATTTTTGGCTTCCCGAGAGTAATCAGGGACCAATAAGCATTAGAGTAGGTAGTTCCCGAGCCTATGCTTAAATTAATCGCACTGATAACATCTATTACATTTATCCATAATTAGTTCATTTATCAAGTGGATGCCCAGACACTCCAAGTCGGCCTGAAGCTTGTGAACATCGTCAATAGACTGCACTGTGCTACATATCTTGGTGTTATCTTTAATAATAGTGGTCCCAGCACTGAACCACAATGTATAGAGTAGGTATCATTAACCACAACCCTCTGCACACAATCCTTCTGCCATCTTTCAGTCCAGGTACAAATTGTATTTTCTAACCCTGAAAACCTCACTTTTCCCGATAAACATATATGAGGGACGATATCAAATGTTTGTGCAAAATCCAGAAAAAAACAATATCTACAGCCTCCCCTCTGTCTAGGCTTCTACTCATCTCATCATAGTAACCAATCAGGTTATTCTGGCATCTTCTGTCCTTAGTAATACTGTGCTAGTTGCCACTTATATTTTGCATAGTCATATATTCCTATATGTAGTCCCTTACAAGCCCCACAAGCAATTTTTCCAATGGATGTTAGGTTTACAGGTCTGTAATTACCCATAGAAGACTTAGAGCCATTTTAAAAATGGGCAACTTTTATCTAACATTTTTTTTTAGTCCACCACCCTGTTACAGGATCAGATCCTCAACAAAGAATGGAATTGACCAGGCAAGTTACCAAGTGCTCTTAAATGCTTAGAGTCCATATCTTCTCCTTAAGGCATTAATAAAGATATATGTAAGTAGTTAATTTCTTGCATGAATGGGGCCTATTTCCCATCCATCAGTCTACTGCAGATCTCAGATGCCTGGGGCAGAGATGGTGTCTATCTCTTAAAACCTGGAGCTTTTCGGTCAGCTCAATTCCGTAACCCTCTAACTCCCTCTAACTGCCAAGCACGTGAAATTCATGTGGTTTCTTCTTCTACTGTTAAACGCTAACCATGTGAATTTCACATGTCTGCCAATTCCCCCATTTGTGGCCCCAAAAAAGAAATCCTCTAACCTCAGCTGGGATCCTCTCCCCCTGTATCTGGCTTCCGCTTTTGGCTGTCAGCGTCATTGTGGCGCGAGACAGTGATTGGTATTGGTTTGGAGGTGGGTAGTGATGGGCAGGTTGAACTTGCCGCCAAAGATTCTGAACCTGAACCCCCATGGGGATCTGAACTTTGGGGCCCAAAAATGGCTGTAAAATAGCGCTAGCAAGTGTTAGAGGGCTGAAAATCGATGGTAACACCTGGCTGATTGCCCTGCACAAAATTGGCTAGAGAAAGTTGTCAAAATAATCACTGAACACTAAAAAATTAAAGAAATACACCAGTAAAGAAAAAATTAAAATATTAGTTTTTTTACTGGTGTTGGATGCCTAATTTGGAGTGGTAACAGTTGGGACATTACAACTGCTTGGGGTTTATTTTTATTTTTTTTATATTTTTTGGTAATTTCTTTTGCATTTTTGGTTAGATACAATTTTTATCTAATGAACAATATCCTGACTCTTTATTTATTAATTGTATTATTCCCTGCTTTAACTGTTTTACTAAATGTGGTTTTAAAGGCATCCCATTTAACATTAAAACTGACTGGGGGTTTATTGTTTTATATTTTTTGGTAATTTTTGGTCATTTTTTGTTAGATACAATTTGTATTTAACGAAAAACTTTTTGTCACTTTCCCTTGTTAAATTGAAAGTCAATTGACCAGCAATCATTAAAGCCGGGAAAGTGACAGCGGGGAATCATATTTTATTTTTTGCTGTGCACTGGACCTGTGCTATATGGCATAAGGACTTGTAATGGTCAAGGCCAGTGGCCGCCTTGAGACCTGCTTGGTTTGCCGGGGTTGGTAATGCTTAGATGGGGGGGACCCCACATATTTGAACAAAAACAATTTAGACATGTTGGTGGCAGGGTTCAATTTCAAATAATTTTCCTGCCAAAAAGGAAAAAAAATCACTGTTAGACTTACCGGCAACAGCTTTTTCAGGAATCATTCAGCGGGACCACATGGAGACATAGGTGTGGTGAAGACCACATTGCTACTTTGTAGATCTCTTCCAAAGAGGCACAAGTCCTCTCTGCCCAAGATGCTGACATGCCCCTTGTAGAATGAGCAGACACCTCTGGGGGAGAGACTCCCCTAGCAGAATATGCTTGTGCAATTGAGGACTTTGATCCTGCTAGGCCTTTCTTTTTCCACTGAGAGTTACTACATGTTGTCGCTATACACCATTCTCTGGATCTTTCCAGTAATGACCAGGGCTCTTCTAACATCTAGAAAATCTAGGGGCTGCATACACCCATCCCAGCTTTGGGGTGAAGGAATTCACCAGAATAGTCCACCTGCTGTTGATCGATCAGCCTTCAAGATATCCGCCCGATCTCCTCCGCATAAACCTTCCCGTGAAGAGTATCCTGAAGTGCAAAAACTTGAATACGAACCAACAAAACAAAGTAAGAAAAAGTAACTTATTAGTATTCCTTCTAATAGTTTTGCATTGCTTTCTCGTTTTTCACAAGTGTGTCAGGTCCAAGGGGGCCCGAGGTTATACATGAATTGGATTGTTTACAGAATTGGTTTTTATTCACTGTAGCACTTGCACTTTTTTACACTGTATACTATTAGTTTACAATATGGGTATTTTTGTAATGGAGTATTCTGTATTTTTGGATGGAATGTTGTATTTATCTATTAAATAATTAATTTATTGGAATTTAAATAGCACATTTATCTTTTGAAACACATAGCAGAGTGCAGTGCCCCTCAGCATTTTACATCAGGCAGACAGGACAAGTGCTAAGAAAGCGACTAAATCTGCACAGGTTCACAATCAAAAATAATAAAACTGATGTGCCTGTTGCAGCCCATTTCTGCAGACCAGGCCATGGCCTATGTGATCTCAAACTCACAGTGCTCAAGGGGGGTTTCCGCTCACAAAAGGAGAGATTGGAATGGGAGTGTAAATGCATCCAAATCTTTAAATCAATGGACTGTGGGCTAAACAGGGACAATGATTTTATGTGTCATTATGACATGGATTGAATAGACAAGACTCATCACAAGGTCTGATATTAAACAGACTGTCTGGCCTGGTGTGAGAGCAATAAAAATTCCACACACTTTCTCTCCCCCTCTCATCCTTATCAGCCCACCATTAATTGTTATAATCCCCCTGATTCTTATCTCACAGTATACGATTTTGCGACTTAGCTAATTTCATGTGTGTCAGTGTAAAAACAATTGTCACTCCTTTGTAGTGTTTTGTATAAATGTGTGTCTAAGTTACAGATCTGTATTATGCCTGAAGAAGAAGCTTGAACAGCTTCGAAAGCTTGCATTTTCAATCTTATTGAGTTAGCCAATAAATGGTATTACCTTAACCTTGGATTTCCTGCTTACATCGATGGCTTACATGGTACAACAACTTATTGCTAGTGCCTACTATCTTCTGCAAAACTTAGAATTAGTTTTCAGTCTCTAGTGTTGATCACACCAATGAACATTTATTAGACTATGCTAATAAAGTTTTAATCCTACCACAGGTACACCATTTTACTGGTATGAGGGAGTTTAGGGGATGACAATTAGGGGATGGCTGAATTTTCTTTGGGTTGTTCAAATATAAGGGGATGATGCATCATCAGAGCGGAGCTCCTGACGAGACATCTGTTGGAAACTTACTGAAGGTGATAATGTTTCCATAGTCCTGGATAATGGGGAGGCCGATTCATTAACAGCGGCAGGTAGCGACAGTTGAGCGACTGTAACAGCATTTTCAGAGCTCCCGCTAGTAGTCGCTGTGCTTGGCCGTTGTTCGGTAGTTGATAGCGACGTAATGTTGAATATTGGGTGAGGAGTCGCTATTTGACAGGTTCCGCACTGTATGGGAGCGCATGATAGCGACTGGTCAGAGCGACCGGCTTCCACCATATTCATTAACAAATCACGCTCAAAAAATTCTCGCGCTGTAAAATGCATGTTTAAACCCCAGAGCGCTGGCGGCGATGGGTTAAAAGTAGTTTTTTAACCCCAAAACAACCATATTTTTTGAAACCAAAAAAAACAGGTTTATTAAATAATTTTGTAAAATGAATACATTAATATCAGACCTGTAATATCAATTCTGTACTTTTTTTAATTTTTATTTTTTTACCTTAAAAAAATTATTAAAAATGGCAGAAGTGGCCACAGAATTTTTCACATTTAAAAAAAAAAAAAAAAAATTAATAACAATTAATTATGAATATTTAAAGATTGTTCCATTGAAATGCATTGGAGAGCGCCAGGTAGCGAGAGGTCATACCTGTCGCTGTTCAAGGTCGGACGCTGGTGCTGTGGGCTGAGGCTGGAATATTGATAAATGAGTGGCTATGTGGCGCTATCTCAGTCGCTAAGCAGGATTGTCTTGATAAATGTGTGATTGTGGTGGGGAGCCGGCGTTCTCGTGGCGGGGCCCGTCATTACCGGCCACTCACCAGTCGCTATCCCTTGCTAAATAAGGGCCTAAGTCTTTATAGTCCTTATTGTATGTTTGCTTGATATTTTAAGGCACTTATCACATGAACACTGGATTTTGATTATATGGCCTTAACTATAGTTTATTTGTGTTATTCTATAAAGTCACTCTAAATTCACAAAAAATTCTGGTGGATATGTTAGCTTATCTCCCAGTCTCATCAAACCTTTGATCACATAGTTTAAGAAGAACATCTCTTGGGTTTTACCCAGGGATCACCGCTGTGTACCCTCACCAGGCATTGGTAAATAGCTGGGGTGGGTATGCCATTCAGATGACAGAGGAACATGCCAGAGTGGTTAGTAGAAGTTGAACGGACGGCCGGCTCGGGCGCGCGCACGTCTAGAGGGACGCGAGGGAGGAGACAAGGTAAGGGGATTTGGGGTGTTTGGGGGGGTTTCACCCCGCGGGACATCCCGATCTCGGATGTCCCGCGGGGAGGGATCACGGGAGGGTGATGGTCCACTTTAAGACAAATCACTCAATTGTTATCAGCACTCTCAAAATTTCCAGGGATGAGAGGTGGGTTCCAGGCAAGCATCTGCTTTCATAATCTTTGGGCAGTTAATGTACTTTGGAAGGCTGCCATGCTTAACAAAGAAGACACAGCTCAACAGAGGGCTTTGTAATATCAGCACAGAAAATTGCAGGCATTTCAGTACATTATACCTTATGATTTTGTTTCACATATTTGGCAATCACGTAAAAATAATAACACCCAGGGTTTTAGTAACAATTTTACATTCAGTATAAATGAACTCTTATTCCAGTGCTAATCCTTACCCTGACCTTAACCCTACCACTAAACCTAAGGGGCACATAACATAGGCAATGCTGTTTGCCACAATCAGTTGCACTAAGCGCATCACTTCCCACCTTTGTTACAATGCTAAAAATCCTCTTTCATTTAAAACATTATTTAATGTAGCCTAGATCTTTTATATCTTGCATGTATGTGTCAGCAGTGGAGTCCTCCTGGGTCTCCTGGCATAGCATTTCATTTCCTTCAAATGTCAATGAATAGTTCAAACTGATGCACCCCAAGCCTGCTGGATAGCTTGAATTTCTTTTGGAACTTGATTGGGGCTGCTTCTCCACCATCTGGACTATTTCAAGCTTTAATAATCTTTACTCTTCAGCCTCTGGCCAGGGAGATTAGCTACAGTGAGGACAAAGGAACATCAAAATAGCTGGAGATGAACCGTGAGCTTGTTGATACTTTTCTACAAAGTCCCCAGTTAGCTCTTTTCTCCTCCTTCTGTGCTCCATGTTTAGTGTGCACACACAGACACACAATGCAAGGATTAACGCAACTTCTGCCCTTTTTATCTGGTTTCAGGTGTGATTTTTTTTTCATATTGCCCACACCTTTTACTTGAAAACATGTGAGTATGAACGAGCATCATATGCCTGAAACAAATTTTAAAAATGTGGCAGCAATTTTGTGCGGGGTATTTTTAAAGTTTCTTGTGACATTTATTTTTGCTTTTTCCTGTTTTTTTTAATACACACAAAGTAAATAAACATGTGTATAATGAAACATTTATAATAGAAATTTTTTTGGTGAAAAATACTTTATCTTTTGGAAAAACTTAGGTGCGTAGCCATGGCTATATAAATATATATATATGTGTGTGTGTGTGTGTGTGTGTGTGTGTGTGTGTGTGTGTGTGTGTGTGTGTGTAATAGATTATAAACTCAGTTATAACCATTGAACAGTTTCTGTTCTGTACAACATCCTAAGTGCTGCCTTTTTAGTAAAATTCTCTGACTGTTATCTGATGCTGAAAGTAATGATTGCCACAAGGGTGTGGGGAGGCCAGTAGCTGAATTTACTGGCAAGTATATGGTGACCCTTCTTAGTTTATAGAATAGTATGTTGGGCAAGAGCCTGCATCTTCTCTGCATTTCTTCCCCAAACACAGTGCTTTTACACCTGTCCTGGCAAAAACAGTTGCAGAATTATTTTGTCCAGAACAGTCGCAGAATTACTTTGCCCAGAATAGTCGTCCCTCAACAGCACCACACACACACCAGTGTCAGCAGTCTTGTGACTGGGTCGGCTAAAAGGGGTGCTATCCAGCAGCTGCAGCATGGCACCTGACAGAGGGCATCTAAAAAGGCTTGGAAGGCTACATACGGCCCCCGGGCCTTGATTTTGACACCTGCGCACTATGCGACACAACTCTCAGTTTATATTTACCAACTTTGTAGCTGCTAAAGGGTCCCTATTGCCTCAAACTGTTTTAGTAAATTAATCTGAAAAATAAATACCTAAAGTTTTGTTTCAGACCAACATTTTTTAGGATATTCAGACCGAAACTGATTCTGTCCACATCAATTCACTCATATCTAAATGTACATAGAGATTGTTTATATTGTTTAGAAAATAATTTGGTTAAGGAAGCTTATTCTTTTGAACAGATGTTATTTTTGTGTGGTGCTAAAACTCAATTTTGTATGCTTAATATATAGTTAAAGAATTTTAGATATTCTAGTGCTTCTGGGGAGTGTTCCATTGTACTTTAATAGCGCACCAAAAACCTTGATGTTCCAAGCCCCATGACAGGGCCTCAAGATTGTTGGTTGTTAAGAAATTCTGCAGTTGCTACTGTACATTTCTCATTCATAAAAATGATGGCCACTGGATGCATAATATTACATTCTAGCTAACTCATCTTCAAATAATGAAGAGTTTTTTACAGTTCTCTTGTGGGACAATGTTGCACTCATTCTTCATAGTCTTGTAAAAATACCATCCTCGATAAATGGAAATATATGTGGGTCAAGCCTTGTCAACAGACCTTTGGTAGATTCCCAGAACAGAACAATTTCAGCAAAACCACCACATTCCTATGTGAAATGTGTTTTCCTATTATATAGGGGAGTATTTTGTGCTAGAAAACTTAACTTATCACCCATTTTCAAACATGGAGAGGAAAATACAGGGAATTGATTAATTATCCGCTAAAGTATATAAGTAGTGAAAGCACCTACCATTATGGGTCCAAGTTTCACCTCAATTTCACCCACACACCCCTTGGTGAAACTTGGACCCATAATGGTAGCTGCTTTCACTACTTATATACTTTAGCGGATATTAATCAATTTCTGCTATAGAATAGACCTTGATCGAACTTCTAATTATAGTATGAACTACAATTTTGTATTTATATGTTCAAACGACTGTCTAAAAATTTCTTTTAGCATGTAATATTTTTTTCCATTAAACTTACTTATTGTCCCCGACAATAGGCCCCCGCAATAAACAGACAGAAAAACCACAATACCGCAATTTCAAGACATAAGCGGCCACCCACAAGATTCATTCATATATTTATTTGTCTATTTTTATATATTTTGATGCCACAATCTCAAAATATAAGCGGCCATTTACAACCTTTATTTATATATTTATTTGTTCTTTTATATATACATTATTAGTCTATTTTTATCTTTCACAGAGAACCAAAAAGAGTCAATAGACCTTTGGACACACCTAAATACAGGATATTTCGTTTTTACCACTAAATACATATAATTTTCACTTATAACCCCCTTTTTCTAATCCTTTATTCCTACCTGTATTCATTTGTTCTTAATATATGTATTTAATCTCTTTCGTCCCTGTTGGCTATTGCCGACACAGCACAGCTTTAACAACAATAAAGAAAAGGGCATAAAGCCGCAATAAGGAGGCAGACACGGTCACTCAAGGATGTTACAGTGCCAAGAAACACAAGGAAGACACTACGCTGCCTGAATGAAACATTAATAACAACTGAAAATCACTCCGCCTGAATGTAACATTAGTAACAGCTGAAAATCCAAGAAAGATACAAAGCTATCTCAGTGAAACATTAGTAACAGCTGCAAACTATCTGCCACAAAGAGAAACTACATTTCCCATGACCCTTTGAGAGCATCATGTGAACAGCTCAACCAATAAAAACGACGGCTACAATGTAGCCTGTTATCAGTACCCTGAAGACGGTGACCTCACTGAAACGCGCGTCGGATACCGGAGCTAGGCAGGAGACGCCGCTCCAGCTGATCCTCTCTCAGCAAACAGACACTTGAATTACACAGGACTTTTAACTGAAGAAGAACCATCTATTCACCTAAAAACCGCGGTACAAGCAGAAGATTTTAACCACTTCAACACAGTGAAAAATACCGCTCCAACGGACCTCTTCCATACAGATCTACTCCTCATAGCAGCAGAAAACACCTCTCTAAAGGACCTCCTCTTCTACCGGGGACCACAACACAAACAAGAAACCACCTCACCAGACCATCTATACCTGAACACCTAACAGATCATAACAGAAGACGCCGCTACAAGTGGTGTATTCTTTAACATTGTGCACCAGCCGTACTGACCAATTCAAAATGACTCAATTGGACTCTTAAACCTTGAGGTTATCCTTCCCCCTCTTCACCCGCCACACCTTCCGCCATCCCCCACCTGACCCCCGCCCCTACCATCTGTATCTAAATAAATTTGTGTATACCGAACACCTTTATTAACATAAAGCAACCAATCCATCGTTGGAATTTACAACAGACAGCATCCAAGTTGGAGCCACAAACTTAAATACAGACGTAAGCTAACCAGGAACCAAGAAGAAGACTCTCCCCCGATCAAAGCGTCATAACTTCATAGGCCCTGGGCAGGTCAAGCACCCCCGGGCCTCGGCGGTAAGTGCTTTGTGCACATGCTTTTCAGTATATTATACTAAGCTAATTAGCCTTCTATTGTATGTATACCAACTATAAGCATTGCTGTATACCAATAAGGTCTGTTTTTCATAATACAGTTCCCTTATAATTTGACAGCACATAACATAACACCTCCATTCTGGGAATCACCACAGGAAGTGGTACAGTACCAATCTCCCTGGATTAAATCTTCCTTGAACAAGACCCCTGTTGGAGACAACCCCCCCCCCCCCTTTTTTCTAGCGCGCCACAATAGACATCCCTTCTCCCAACCGCCCACCAGCTAAGTTGGAAGTCTGGATCTCTAACACCAGGACTACAACATAAGTAAGGAAGTGACCCCCTATTAGTGGCAGCAGCTCAACACCACCTCCAGCGCTCTTCACAATTTCCTTTTTCTACACAATGCTATGGTCTCAGCTGTATCACTCTAAAATTTGCCAAATCCACATATGATCAGTCCCTGCAATGTTAAAGCCTCCAGTTGTGGAGCACAGTCGTTGACAGTCATTTCCTTACTGGCTGATGTCTCTTTAATGATGGTGTGTTCTCACGTCATGGCCAAGTTCCAGGCATGGCCAACTTTTGTCCATACCACAAGCTGTATCCACCTGGATTCTTTAATGCAGTAACCTTGCCTTTTCTTTGTCACATGCATGGACCACTCAGACAATCAACGGCATCAGATTTCTTGACATCAGTGCAGAAAAAAAATATAAATGGAGCAAACATTTTAGAGAACTTGGGTGTAGAGGTGAAGCTAACCTCTGTAATGTTAGACCACCCTGTGGTGATGCTGAGCTACCAATGATTAAATGTATTAAAACAACATGATGGTGTTCAGGGGTGACCCATTGCAGCGGAACCACCAATGAACTAGTAAAACCTCCCAAAAAAGATCCAACAATTGCTGCCCCCCCCCCCCCCTCCGCTTTCCACTAGATTGTGTCCACCTTTTTTGGCCTCGTTACAGGTGCACCTCTGCTTGGGCAGAAGCCCAAGACCCCGGTGTCCTCTTTAAGGGAGCTGTCAAAATTGTGGCGTTAAAGGCGTTAAAGGAGGTACTGTTAACACTTGGAGTGGAGGCCAACTGTAAAAGAGAAAACTGATAAAAATAAATAGTAATAATCCAGGAAACATGCTGGAACTGTTCTATGGCTTGCTTAGTACTGGAATGGAAGTGTGTGGGACTTCATTACTCCTGTTTAGAGAGTGCAGTTCCCACACCCAAAATGCCAGGGCAACTCCGGGCCTTAGAAGATCCCCTCCCCACACACCCCTGTTTTTGCAATATTAATATATGTAATTGTATCATGTTCTTTAATTGAATAATGGTGTTGGTAAAATAAACAAATACAGTGTTTACTAAAAAGAATGTCACAATAGATGCTCCACTGCTGAAAAACCATCAGATTTTTTAGAATGTGGCAAAAGGACAAGTCACATTACCAGAATGAAAGCCATTGCTGTGGCTTAGTGATCCATTTAAGCAATGGGGTTAAATGTGACATTATGCAAGAGCAAAACAAATTTCCTTTCATAAACATCTGTGTGTGTTTCAAGATAAAGTAAAACACAGGCTTAAATAGAGACTGCTTAATAAAATGTATAAGAGGAATTAGTATGTACATAGAAAGTATTTCACTTTCATGTCCATGACTGATGAAACAATTACACATTAGTAGATGCAATCCTATGATACTAATGAGCTTGGTCAATGCCTTGCATGGATGGTGAGGAAGGCCATCATTACCATCACACAGTTACAGCTGCTTTCTTTTAGACCTGTCAAGGTACTGAGCCATCAAAGAGACGGAATAAAGAATAAACTACAAAAAATAAAACTATTTTGTAACAGTGTAATAATGTTCTGGACCTTTACTTATTCACTATAATATGCTTCATCTTAGTGATCGGCATCTGCCCCTGGGAAACGTAGAATGCACTACTGCCAGAGACACAAACATATAAAGAAGGTAAGGTCTGCTGGGTGGACTATCCTGTCTGTACATTTTCCAGGTTGCTGAACAGCAAGCTTTGTATGATTTGGCTTTACTAGAAAGTGTTTACTACACTATAATGACACAGTATATAAGTAATATTGACCTTGTGGAGGGAAATGTTCACTATCCTAGACATTCCAACCAGACCCCAGACCAATACTGCTATTGCAGCTGCCACTCCCACTTTTTTTATTGCACTACCATGGGCCTGGCATCTCATGATATCCATGACGGGTTCCACACTTTCTTCCTCTGCCTCACTGGATGGTCCACTGATGCCTCAGTGGTCTATGGTGCTAGGCCAATGTGCCCATAGAGGATAATGAGTGCCTCGGTACAGCCCCATATTCCACAGTACACATCAAAAGTGAAGGACCTGGTGAGTAGATCACCGTGACAGCAGGTCTGCAGGACAGTAATAGACAGTGTGCAATGCAATGGCAATACTGGTGTGTGGTCTGTCATTTTAAAGTCAATTTTGAGACAGAAAAGAAAATTGTGTTTTGTGAGAGCTCATCTACATGGCTGTCTACATCAGTGCTTCACCAGCAACCATCAGCAATGTTTTCCCCAAAGGTTGTTGTTCCTAATGATGGTCTTCCTCACCATCCATGCAAGGCATTCGCCAAGTTTATTAGTATCACAGGATTGCATCTACTGATGTTTAATGTTTTACTTCTGACCTCGCAGCCCTAGACGATGGGAAAGGCTGGCAGTCCAGACCCTCCAGCTGACTGAAGACAGCTAGTTAAAAACCCAACACTGTCATGAGAGCAAAGCTAGCTATATTGCTATATTTTTGGTGTGCTGCCCTTGTTTGTTTTGAGCTAGTGATTCCTGTTGCCAACTCCCTTTCTAGGAACCTTGTTAACATCAGCCACTAGACCACACCTTAAAGGGATCATTGGTCACATTTCTGCCTACCATCCAACGTTTGGAACTGCCATAATCTGTAATAAGCAATGCTATTTGGTTCTGCCTTAGAATACCTTCAACTATATTGCCCATAAAGCCCTCACCTTATTGATCCCATATTTGTAGATGCTTTAACAGTCTTTGTGATTCCATATACATGACCACAGTTATATCAAATTCAACCTCACCATTGGATATTTGGTTTGGTTTAACTAGAACCAAATGTGGTGGTAAGTAAGCATTCTGTATGTATATAAGTATAAACACAGATCAAATAAACAGAGGAAAACTGGTCAAATGATGCAGTAAGGTGATGTCCCAAGGTACATGCACTTCACACTGTGAGATATCCAAAACTGATCCACCACCAGCAATCTGGACTCTTACCAGCTATATAGAAATATAAAAGGCTTCACATATATCCAGATCAACAAATTTCCAATGTATTCCTCTTAAAGGCATATGCTCGGCAATATTATTAGCAAGGCAGGTGTCCAAATTTCAGCAAAAGTATATAAAAGGGAATAACAAAAGGAGCCAAATCTAGTGTAATTCCGCAATAATTAAGAATTTAATTGATAATGATAAAAATGCACTCACAAACATATAGATAAAGATCGGCGTATATGTTTAATCCGAACCTCACCGGCCCCTGGAATCCGACAGCCGAAAGCAGATTAATCCATAAAACCTTTTGGAAACTGTGTAAAAACTTTTATCAACCACTTGCAAGGACTCCACCACTCACCACCGTCGATGCATTTCGTCGCTGTTAGGCAACTTTGACAAGGCTGGTGGCAAGGCAGAGCGGAGGAGATTAAATAGTATATAGGGATACGCCCCCAAAAAGAGTCACGCGACCGCAGACTCGCAGTCACCTGACTGCCAAATCCTATGTGCACAAATCCAGAGTTTACAAGCATCAAAACAAATGGCTCCCAGCAATCAAATACTGTGCGCAGATCCCCAAAGGTATAAACAGCCAGACTATATTCTGTCAGCTTGATATAAAGCTCTTGTACCTGCATACAACGCTGTCCCTGCTGGAGAGTGTAGACGTCACTATGAGTGAACGGCACGTGATCGCAACTCGCGATCACGTGAGAGACTTCAGACCCAGCCCCTAGCGATGAGGGATGCGTGAGCACGTAGGCGCCCTAATAATCACGTGATCCCGCGAGCCAAAGGATGCAGAAGTGGTGGAACGCAGAAGCGCTCCATGTTGATTGACATATAAATGAGCCTATCTCAGTAAACCTGTTAAGGTCACAGAAATTACAAAGCGCTGTAAAAGTTTTAGAATAGCGAAATGATTGTAAATCATGATGGCAGTGATTCAAACGTCCCAAACGGACTGACAAGGATCCAAAAAAAAAATATATATCCAATAAATATTCAGAGAGTATATTCAGACTAAAAAATAATATTTAAGAAAAAGATGTTAAAAGTTATCAAAAATTGTTAAAAGGCTGTAATGCGCCAGTAAAAATTCATCATAATAAAAATCCAGATCAACAAATTTCCAATGTATTCCTCTTAAAGGCATATGCTCGGCAATATTATTAGCAAGGCAGGTGTCCAAATTTCAGCAAAAGTATATAAAAGGGAATAACAAAAGGAGCCAAATCTAGTGTAATTCCGCAATAATTAAGAATTTAATTGATAATGATAAAAATGCACTCACAAACATATAGATAAAGATCGGCGTATATGTTTAATCCGAACCTCACCGGCCCCTGGAATCCGACAGCCGAAAGCAGATTAATCCATAAAACCTTTTGGAAACTGTGTAAAAACTTTTATCAACCACTTGCAAGGACTCCACCACTCACCACCGTCGATGCATTTCGTCGCTGTTAGGCAACTTTGACAAGGCTGTTGGCAAGGCAGAGCGGAGGAGATTAAATAGTATATAGGGATACGCCCCCAAAAAGAGTCACGCGACCGCAGACTCGCAGTCACCTGACTGCCAAATCCTATGTGCACAAATCCAGAGTTTACAAGCATCAAAACAAATGGCTCCCAGCAATCAAATACTGTGCGCAGATCCCCAAAGGTATAAACAGCCAGACTATATTCTGTCAGCTTGATATAAAGCTCTTGTACCTGCATACAACGCTGTCCCTGCTGGAGAGTGTAGACGTCACTATGAGTGAACGGCACGTGATCGCAACTCGCGATCACGTGAGAGACTTCAGACCCAGCCCCTAGCGATGAGGGATGCGTGAGCACGTAGGCGCCCTAATAATCACGTGATCCCGCGAGCCAAAGGATGCAGAAGTGGTGGAACGCAGAAGCGCTCCATGTTGATTGACATATAAATGAGCCTATCTCAGTAAACCTGTTAAGGTCACAGAAATTACAAAGCGCTGTAAAAGTTTTAGAATAGCGAAATGATTGTAAATCATGATGGCAGTGATTCAAACGTCCCAAACGGACTGACAAGGATCCAAAAAAAAAATATATATCCAATAAATATTCAGAGAGTATATTCAGACTAAAAAATAATATTTAAGAAAAAGATGTTAAAAGTTATCAAAAATTGTTAAAAGGCTGTAATGCGCCAGTAAAAATTCATCATAATAAAAATTGGCAACTAATTTGCATGGTGAAAATACAACACTGAACATATATTAAAATACATGGCAAGACATATATAAAAATGGAATAAAAGAAGTCTCAAATATCAAAAAGGTGAATAATTTAACATGGATTGATAAAACAATTCAAATCAAATTCAATGTTTAAACCAGCCGGATATAATGTGCCTAGTGTAAAAATCCACCACCCCTCCTTCTTAGAAATTTCTTTGACTAGATTAGAACCCTGCCAATTCCGTTCAGTTCTGTCTATCCCAACAAAGGACTAAGGCTAGGGTCACAGTTATGATGCTGCTTAAAATGAGCAGATAGACTTTGGGCTTCATACCCATGTCTCACATTATACGTTATACAACATTATGTGTTCGCGGATGCGGATTTTAAGCTCACGGGTGGTACGTCCAACATACATCATCTGGCAAGACACCAGATGAGATAAATCACCCTTTTGGAACAACAAGCTATACATTTTGAAATTTTGTATATTTTTCCTGTTTTAAAATCTTGAAAAGATTTCTTTGGTTTCTCAATTGAACTACAACCTTTACACCCGGCGCAAATACAACACCTATGAAACCCAGTAGGCAGACTATTAATGGCCAATCTAGGTTTTGGTGGATCTACGTAACTCCTGACCAACCGATCTCTCAAATTGGGTGCTTTCTTAAAAATCACTCTCGGGCGTTCAGGTAGCACTGGGCCCAGAATGGTATCGGCCTTAAGGATATGCCAGTGCTTAGATATTAAATTACGGACTTCCTTATGCTGGACATTAAAGCCCGTAATAAATGGAATGTCTTTATTTACATTTGTACTTGCCAATGGACAGCCCATGTTGTTCTTTTGCATGAGAGACTCTCTAGGGCGATTCCTAACCAGTGCCCGTTGTTGGCGTACCTTTTTATCATTGTACCCTTTATCGATAAAACGTTGCATAAGCATTGTGGATTGTGTGTCATAATCCTCAAGAAAAGTACAATTGCGTCTTAGTCGGGTAAACTGACCTTTCGGTATCGCTTGCAGCCAATTAGGGTGATGGCAACTTACAAAAGGCACGTATCCATTTCTATCTGTACTTTTAAAGTATTGTTGAGGTAACCAACAAATGTGACACTTTTTTAATGGTCAAATCTAAAAAGTAGACCGATGTTTGGCTAACCTCTGCAGTGAACTCTAAATTGAATGTATTTTCGTTTATCGCCTGGCAGAATACATTAAACCGGACCTTCGCCATGATTTATTGAAAAGCCCAAACCCATAAAAAACGATTCCCCAGCATCTAAAGTTAATGTATTTTAAGTTTTTAGTCACTTACTTATTATTCTTTCCCCCACTGGGTTGCAACTCTGTTCAGGACTTTAGGATACGGGCGCCGCCATCTTGACTCAGAAGCATCACATTTACTGAGGAGAGGAGAGTGGGATAAAGTACAGGGGGTTGGGTTATAGCTGTGCTTTGCTCAGACAGAGCAGAGCTGGGGTCAGGAAAAGGTCAGCAATCCCAGAATGCAGAGCAGCACAGTCAGAGGGCACTTCCTGTTTGCAGGCTGCCTGATGCTCAATGAGCCGCCATCTTGGATGTTTAAAGGCTCATAGCATGCAGTAGATGCAGGTAGGATAATTTTTAATGTGAGCAATCTGTATGTACAGGGTGTGGGAAACATATAAGATAGACTCTAATTCATAGTGAAGGACCGCTTTAAGGGTCTGTTGTGGGCATTCTGTATGAGTTATTTTATGCCAACCAATCAGCAGCAAGAAAATAAAAAGGGCTACACTAGGGTCAGCCTTGATGGCACTTACTGGTAGTTCTCTTCTAGTATCTCCTCATAAATGCCAACCTTCACAAGAGACATGTCCATGTGTCCTAGATCTACAGTGCTGATAGATAAAAAAGGCCAATCATAAAGAAGCGACAGTGGGAAAATAGCCTTGGTATTGCTTAAAATGTAATGAATTGGCTGCATTTTTTTTTGTTGCCCCTGCGGTAGATCCCTTAGCACTGGAAGTGGCAGGATATACATATATGGCTTCTCTTTTTTGCAGATGAGATCCTGCTTTTTGACTTGCCCTTTCACTTCCCTGCACAATCTGTTACAAGTTCTAAATCCAAGCACTTAATATGAATAACCACTCATCAACAATTTTATACTACAAGTCTTATTAAAGCACTGGGCACATTAAGATTTGGCATGACTCAGTAGACCAATAAATCTTGCTGATCCATGCCCCTCCATAAGTCATTAAGACTTTGCAAATATAGCTTAATACATGTATTTGGGTCCAAAAGGTCTAGCATTGCTAAAACAACTCTAATTTGTCAGACAAGGGAGGTTTACAACTACCCAGTCTAGTAGGCAAGTCAAAGAGCACAATTACCAGCATACCGTGCCAAAGATGAGAGACCATTGTGGGTGAGGCTTGAGGATACAAAAGTTATTGCAATGTTATATACGAAAGTTATTGCATACATTTTTACGGCCAACATCAGAAAATCTCTTCCATTATAGCCCACTTACTGTAATTGTGGGAAAGTGTGAAAGAACCAGGAGGATTTTGCCTTCATAGATCTCTCCACTCTTCTCACAAGTCTCATAACACTCTTTTGCCAGATGAGTAACCTATAATTTGACAAAAAAAAATAATCTGGTAAATCCCAAAGGGTAACTGCCTGGTTTCATCTATGCTTTCGAGGCATCTTCATGTTAAACATTTTGTGCAAGCTAATTTAACAGTTATCCCCCAAACCCTATAAGCTTTCTTATATGGATGATAAGCCAAATCAAACAGATCAGGCACAGTCCAAGCACAGGCCAGGCAATACACGGGTAATCAGTCAGTCAGAAGTGTAGTGCCGAAGGGTTAAACAAAATACTGGTCAGTAGGTATGGATGTCCAGTGTGTTACAGGTCCTGACCTTCGGTTTCTGAGCGTGATGGCTAGTTTTACGGGCTCCACCCATGATGCATATATTCTGCATAATTTCACCCTCTATAGGCCGTTTTGAGTCTGGCAAGTTGTCCGGGCTGGTGGCTACTTGGTTAGTCTTATCATTAGTAGTCCTTTATTGTATTTTATGTATAACTAGTGTATTTGCGGATGCATCACAGGTCCCCCTCCCTTTTTTCAGGTGATAATGTTTGTATGATTAATGTAGCTCAAAATGTTTTTTTTTGTAGGTGATTCTGGCTACTCCCTGCATCCATAGCTCATGACCCCTATTCAGCGGCTTACAAGAGACCCGCTTCCGTTGCTTGGATCATCCAGTACCAGCCACAGAAAGTTATAAAAATAATTGTGGAATGCATGGCACAATTTTTGTACCTCCTGCAGAAGGTCTCCCAGTATCTGGATGTGTCCTCCTCTTCAGAAATGTGGGATATAACTGCTTATCGGGGCACACAGAGTACCTCTGGTCAGTCTCTCAGAAATCACCTTGTCTTATCTCATTTTAGTTTATTTGTGTCTATTTGTTTGGTTTCCCAGTGTCGTTTTTGTGGTGTCTCTATGTTTATATGTCTATATGTGAATTTGGATTTGAAGCAAGGCTTGGCCTTGTTAGTTTCGGAATGCATCAAACTGATGGACATGGAGGTGGTGGTAGCCAGGTGCCAGCGTCCTCACCCTCCTCCGCAGGTGAGCCCAAAGCTCACCAGGACCAACCTGCGGAGGAGAAGGCCCACACACACATATGTGTTGTAGTGTGGAATTTTGTAAAATTTCCTTCTAGACGGCCAAAATGTCCTTGCAGGTGAGCAGCAAACGGATGGAGCTGCTCTGCTCCCACCTCAAGAAGAAGAAGTTGGGTGATGTCCCACACACAAAACACAGCCAATTAACATCTCTAACACATTCACTAACAATTGTTTTTCTTCTCTTCTACAGACTCGGGTCAAGAGGTGTGTCAGGTCCCAGTGCGAAGGACGGCTCCCCAACCCCGACTCCCCCACCAGCCTAGTAAGTTTATAGACATGTGACTATTTACTAACATGCCTTCTTCAACAGGCTTGCAGGAAGCAGAGGCTAGACACTAATTGTTTTTTTTTTGTCTTTTACAGTACACAGAGAAGATGCACAGCAGCACTAGGTGGAACTTGCAGCTGCTGTGTATAGGTTGGTGGGGGAGATTGATGAGCTGGCCACAGCCATTGGGAGCTACCCACCTTAAGGCACTGGGAGCCCCCCACTCCACATTGTATATAGCTTTACCAATTATTTTCAAATGTTTATTTTTCTATGTTTTTATAAAAAAACAAAGTTTACATTTTTAAAAAATAGACAAAAATTACCCCCATTTTGAAACAAAATACTCAATTTAAAAATAAAAAAAGCATTACAAATAAAAAATAAGAATTTAGAATGAAATAACGTGGTGTCTTTCATTTGATATAATTTATATAGTAATGTTTACATTATATCCATGTGGGCATCCCATATATACAACTATCAAGGAAAATGAGCTTCACTGGAGATTGCTTAGGCGAAAGGTACGAGAGCGCTGACTGGACGAGAGGCCGGGTAGGCGCTGTAGGACTGGGGAAGGGTAAAGCATATCGGGCAACCTGGGGGGTTTTACACAGGGGGGCACCCCAGATCAGGGTGCCCAAGGGGCAAGGACCAAAAACCAGGATAGTCAAAATTCTGGGTTTTGGTCCATCAACATGACTAATATATGTACATCAGTATACAGTAGATGAGTCTATTAAAGTGGACCAAAACTCTTGATTTTCACCCTGCTGGGTTTTGGTCTGCTTCACAAGGGCATCTTGATTTGGGATGCCCCTGCAGGTGAACCCCTCGGATAGCCACAAATCTTACCCCTTTCCTGCTCTCACGGCACACATGATCAGACTTTTCTCCAGTTAGAATAGATTACCATGCATATTAAAGCAATCTTTTCTGGGGCATTGCCTGGTGACTGTGCGCGCACCTGCCAGCCATTCAGTTATGCCTGGCAGGGGTTTGACTTTGGAGTTAGGGACAGCTTTCACCCCGACCCTGAAGTTTTTCAGATTCTAGGGCCAGGTGGACAGGGTTTTGGTCCACTTTAAAGAGAAGCAACCAACCAACCTAGAGTCTATAAGAATTGGGATGCCCCTCTGTGTCAAATCACCTGGATTGCCCAATTTACTTACCTCTTCCTGGAGCTCTCGCTGCACTGTGACCGTATCACCAGCATACCTCTATCTGGGGTGCGCACCCCCGCCAGGCTTTTCTGAATGGCATGTCAACAGCTAGAGGTGAGCAGGGATGTGGCTGGCAGCGTTGGTTCCATTCAGATCTTCTTGCTGTACTGACATCAGTGTGGCAAAGGAAATCCGAATGGAATAAGCACTGCTGATTGGCTGAGTGACCCACATGGGAACATCCAAAATCGTCATGCCCCGCTGTGTGAAACCCCCAGGTCGCCCTATTCACTTTGCTTTTTTCTCGGTCCAACAGGGCATGCATGGGCCACAGCCGCATTCCTGCCCATTGGCACGCTTCTTCTTAGAGGGAAGCGAGGGATGCGGCCCCCAGCACGCTCATAGCCACTTGCTTTAGACGCTGTCTTAGATGGGGTGACGTCAGTGGCTCCGAGCGCGCTGATTGGACGAGCGGCCTTTCGTGCCCCGTAGGGCTGGGATGAGGTGAGTTTCTTGGCCAATCTGGGATAGTCAAAATCCTGGGTTTTGGTTCACTTTAATCAGGGTTCTATCATCCAAATCCAAACAAATCCGAGCCAGATTGGTCACTGCTTTAGTAAATGGTAAAAACATATAAAGTCTAACAGACACAGAGAGAAAGAAAGAGAGAGACAGAGACAGAGAGACGCAGACTGACAGAGAGAGAGAGAGAGAGAGAGAGAAAGAGAGATGCAGACTGACAATGAGAGATAGAGAGAGACTTACACACACAGACTGACAGTCTCACAGACAAACAAGGAGGCAGAGCGAGAAAGACACAGGCTGACAGAGAGAGAGAAAGAGACACACACAAACAGACTCACATGTTGTATGAAGTTTCGTAGCAGTAATGCAGACTTCCTCCTCTCTCCTCACAGCCCTGGAGCCACAGGAAGCAGAGCAATGATGCAATGGGTACGGAGCCTCTTCAATCAGGAAGACACACACTGCATACTGCTTCTCTGACTGTGCGGCCCCGGCAACTGCAGAAACAGCCTGGCTTGCCTATCTATTGCCCTCATATAGCGCTGCAGCCCTGCCATCTAACTGGCGCCCCCTGACAACACAGCGCCCATGTCAGCTGTCCCCCCATACCCCCACGCTCTGCCCCTGGTTAAGGTAAGCATTAGGAAGAATAGAAGAAGAATGCATGCTTAACATGAAAATGATTAAGGTAAACATTAGGAAGAATAGAAGAAGAATGCATGGCAAACATGGCATGACATGCTAAGCACTTTGGAGCAGAAGAGACTTGGCACAGCAATATGTAATGGAATATAGTGCCAGGGGAGGAAGAATGGCAAACGCTAAGAAAGAGAGGCTTGCATATGTGTACAAGTCAGCGTATACATTCTCGATAAACGTACAAAAACAGCATTTATGGGCTAAATTAAGGGAAAAATTGGTCTTTTTCGAAGGGAACTAGTAGGACGTTGATGGACATTAAAACATTACGTAGCTAGGTACATTGAAAAACAGCCAAAGAATTCTGGAGGACAGGTACTTTGCTTCAACATAAACAAAACGTCCACCGCCTAATCCGCAAGAGCCGGACACACACCGCTTTCGATGGCTTATGCAACAACAAGGACAAACAAAGCGCTCCCGATGGAGGCTCTGAATCATGCGAACGTACATAAAATCAACGAGAGATATGTGTAGTGAATGCACTTACACACAAAAACTATTATAGAAGGCTCTGAATCAACCTTTTAATGCAGATTTTTTTTATGTTGATCCAGTCCTCACCCATTGCGTCATATACTTGTGCAGTCATGTCATATCAGTTTACTTTGTTTGACTCTGCTGGATGTGATCAGGCTCATGCTGATTTGTTAGCCTCACCTTCTGAATCTGGCAAAGTCCATGTTTCTCTGCCGTATCTAAAAAGAAAATAACAAGGAACACAGTTGTGCCAGTCAAAAACAACAATTCTCAAGAATGTACTGAATGTTAAATGGACCAATATAAACATGGAATTGAAAATGCTAACACTCTTGAAACTAGGTTTATTAGTTAGCTTAATTTTTTAACAGTTAAAATCCATCTCTAGGCAAATCTATTTTTGTTTTAGATAGCTTTGATTAACTATTTTGCGTTTTGCTGGATATGCCCCAATGTGGATAATTGGATAGTTTCTTATCCAACAGAACCCAACATGGAAGACTTAGGGCTTTAACATCCAATGTAAAAACCATAAGAATAAGCATGAGCAATGAGCATACATACCGGAAAAAAGTAGAGACTAAGCAACAGGTGTCAAACTGGTGTTAAACACCATCAAGACTAGAGAACTGACTCCCTGACTTCAGGAAATGCCCTCAACACTTTCATCAATCTATATATTTGGTGAGGAGGTTAACAGGGCTAAGGAAACCACATTCTTAAGAGTAAACATCGCCAGTAACCTAAAATGGGATAAGAATACAGTTAAAATCCAAGGCACAACAGCAGTTGTTTTTTCCTCCATCAACTCGAAAACTTTGGCCTGTTCTATTCCTCAAAAATGGATTCTATTCCTTGCTCCTCCATCATAGTTTGATATAGGGCCATCTCCAAGAGGGACAAATGAGCTTGCCTCATTAAATCAGACCAAAAAGAGGGATAAAAACCTCCAGGGGCATTATGATTTGAGAAGACCTGCTCTGAGAAACCTTAGTAAGTGCCAAATTCTTACCTTGTTTCTCGCTCCCATGGCATATGTGTGGGTTGCTCTGTGCAAGGCTCTAAGTGGCTACCGGTGCACAAAGCCTCTATCACACATATGCCCAACACTTGTGGCCCTCAGAGCCCTGTGATGCAGCCCCTTATCTGCTGTGGGGAAAGTGGGAGGGGTAGATAGAATTGACATGTTAACGTAGTTTAATAGGGGTGGAGTAGGTTGGGTGATTGCACGCAGAGTCATATAGGAGATGCGCATTGTAGAATAGAGGTGGCAGTGGTGGCTTAGAGGAACATAGTGACATTGATTGTACACCACCTATGGGTGACATCTCTGGGACATTAATTTGGTATAATATTTTTACATGTTTTTGTATGCTTAGTAGAGATGAGCGAATCGGTTCGGACGAACCGGAATTCGTTCCGAATTTCATGAAATATTCGATTCTGAACGAATCCGAATTTCCCCGCGATTCGATCTCCATTTACTGCAATTACAGGCATTGTAAAATGGTGGATGCACATGTCTGGACATATCCCCTGGGGCAAGGTATCATGGGAAGGTCACATGCAGCCTATCAGCAGCCAGGAACCCCGGTGACGTCACAGCACTATATAAGCAGCGGCCATCTTGCTGGTGCACATTTCAGCATTGTATTGCGGCGAGAACGGAGCTGGGTAGAGACAGGGAAAGACAGAGAGCCAGGAAGAGCCACAGAGAGCCAGGGACAGATCGAGGCAGGGACAGCAGATAAAGTGACAGAGAAAGCTTTTTTTATTTTCATTTAATTTAATAGCCAGATCACAGTTTTAAATTGTTTTTGTGTCTGCTGTAAAACCCCCTGCCCACTGGGCATCCCATATTAGCACATGTAACCCTACCTGTTACACACAAGCAGCTCTTAAAGGGGATTTCATCTAACTAGAGCACAGTTTTAATTGTTTTTGTGTCTGCTGTAAAAACCCCTGCCCACTGGGCATCCCATATTAGCACATTTAACCCTATCTGTTACACACAAGCAGCTCTTTGGTTAACGCGGTCATCCACATCATCACAAGTTACATCTGACACCCCCAGTCTACAGTCGGTAGGTTCCTCTGACACAACCCTGAGTTGGCATGGCCTGGGAGCAGTCCCTGTCCTCCCATTGCCTCTGTCCTATGCCGTTCCCTCCCCCAGCGACGTATCCTATGCTTTGGGTTCAGCTCCACTCTTTAGTGAGGACGATCAGATAGAGACCAGTCAGCAGCTACTGCCCAGCCAAGAAATGGAGGTGGCTTCTTTCACTAGGCAGACAAATAGTGATGTGGAGAGGTGGTGTGGCGACTGTTCCAGCCAGAGCTGTAGCTAGCTTCTTTTGCGCCCGAGGCAAGCCCAGAAAATCGTGCCCCCCCCGCAAAAAAAAAAGAAAATGTTAGAATATATATATATATATATATATATATATATATATATATATATCATTTTCTTTTTGTTTTGTTTCTTGTTTACTGGATTATTTTGAGAGACATTAAGGAAAATAGGCATAAAGAATGTAGAATAGAACTGTTAAATTTTTCAGCTACATGAGATTCAAGAAGGTATGTAACTTAACATGTGCACCTAACATGTGACGGGGAGGCCGATTCATCAATAGCGCCAGGTAGCGACAGATGAGCGACTGAAGTATGGCGCTATGAGCGCCGCTAGCGTCAGCCGCGGGCGGTAGCGATTCGCTATAGCAGGCCTCCTCAGTCGCTACCTGGCGTTGTTGGGAACAACGCCTACATTGCTGAATATGATGTTGGCCCTCAGCTTTGTAGGCGCTGTCAGTCAGTGTGACCACGCTATTCTACACAGCGCCTGTTAGCTTTGCTGTGTCCTGGCCATCCAGTACCTTCTGAATAAAACACATTGCCACATTTTTTTATAAATTAAAGAGTTTTTATTTTGTGTTGAAAAGGAAATTAAATTAAACCAGATATTAGAATCTAAATGCAAAATAAAACATAATTAAACACATAGCCACATTTTAAATTATTTTATTTTTTAAAGAAAAAGGAAATACAATTAAACCACCAATGAGAAAGAAAATGAAAATAAAAACAGAACAGAGAAAGAAATGGAAAAGAGAAAAAGAAAATAAAAACAGAAATGAGAAAGGAAAATAGAAAAAGAAAATAAAAACAGAAATGAGAAAGGAAAATAGAAAAAGAAAATAAAAACAGAAATGAGAAAGGAAAATAGAAAAAGAAAATAAAAACAGAAATGAGAAAGGAAAATAGAAAAAGAAAATAAAAACAGAAATGAGAAAGGAAAATAGAAAAAGAAAATAAAAACAGAAATGAGAAAGGAAAATAGAAAAAGAAAATAAAAACAGAAATGAGAAAGGAAAATAGAAAAAGAAAATAAAAACAGAAATGAGAAAGGAAAATAGAAAAAGAAAATAAAAACAGAAATGAGAAAGGAAAATAGAAAAAGAAAATAAAAACAGAAATGAGAAAGGAAAATAGAAAAAGAAAATAAAAACAGAAATGAGAAAGGAAAATAGAAATAGAAAATAAAAACAGAAATGAGAAAGGAAAATAGAAAAAGAAAATAAAAACAGAAATGAGAAAGGAAAATAGAAAAAGAAAATAAAAACAGAAATGAGAAAGGAAAATAGAAAAAGAAAATAAAAACAGAAATGAGAAAGGAAAATAGAAAAAGAAAATAAAAACAGAACAGAGAAATAAAAGGAAAATGGAAAAGGGAAATAAAAACATAAATCCGAAAGAAAAAGAAAATTACAATAGGAAGTAGAATGCCAAGGAAACTTTCAACAGAATTAAACACATAGCCACATGTATCTATATATAGTAGATTTTATTATTAAAATCTACAAAAATTTTAAAATGAACACAAGAGAAAAGGAAAATCAAAATTCAAACAGAAAGGAAAAAGCAAAGTAAAGTGAAATAAAGTTTGTAAAGTCCTAAATATGGATCACGGTGCATGTGTTTGTGCCTGAAAAAATAAGAAAAGTGCAGTTAGTATAGATCTTTAAAGTAGTATAGTTGTAGCAAATACAAAAATGCATTACTTGATAACCAACATTGGCGTCTTACACCCCCCCTTAGAGTGGTTGGGATCATCTTACACCCCCCTTAGAGTGGTTTGGGTCATCTTACACCCCCCTTAGAGTGGTTTGGGTCATCTTACACCCCCCTTAGAGTGGTTGGGATCATCTTACACCCCCCTTAGAGTGGTTTGGGTCATCTTACACCCCCCTTAGAGTGGTTTGGGTCATCTTACACCCCCCTTAGAGTGGTTTGGGTCATCTTACACCCCCCTTAGAGTGGTTTGGGTCATCTTACACCCCCCTTAGAGTGGTTTGGGTCATCTTACACCCCCCTTAGAGTGGTTTGGGTCATCTTAAACCCCCCCTTAGAGTGGTTGGCCTCATCTTACACCCCCCTTAGAGTGGTTTGGGTCATCTTACACCCCCCTTAGAGTGGTTTGGGTCATCTTACACCCCCCTTAGAGTGGTTGGCCTCATCTTACACCCCCCTTAGAGTGGTTTGGGTCATCTTACACCCCCCTTAGAGTGGTTTGGGTCATCTTACACCCCCCTTAGAGTGGTTGGGATCATCTTACACCCCCCTTAGAGTGGTTTGGGTCATCTTACACCCCCCTTAGAGTGGTTTGGGTCATCTTACACCCCCCTTAGAGTGGTTTGGGTCATCTTAAACCCCCCCTTAGAGTGGTTGGCCTCATCTTACACCCCCCTTAGAGTGGTTTGGGTCATCTTACACCCCCCTTAGAGTGGTTTGGGTCATCTTACACCCCCCTTAGAGTGGTTGGCCTCATCTTACACCCCCCTTAGAGTGGTTTGGGTCATCTTACACCCCCCTTAGAGTGGTTTGGGTCATTTTACACCCCCCTTAGAGTGGTTGGGATCATCTTACACCCCCCTTAGAGTGGTTTGGGTCATCTTACACCCCCCTTAGAGTGGTTTGGGTCATCTTACACCCCCCTTAGAGTGGTTTGGGTCATCTTAAACCCCCCCCTTAGAGTGGTTGGCCTCATCTTACACCCCCCTTAGAGTGGTTTGGGTCATCTTACACCCCCCTTAGAGTGGTTTGGGTCATCTTACACCCCCCTTAGAGTGGTTGGGCTCATCTTACACCCCCCTTAGAGTGGTTTGGGTCATCTTACACCCCCCTTAGAGTGGTTGGGCTCATCTTAAACCCCCCCTTAGAGTGGTTGGGCTCATCTTACACCCCCCTTAGAGTGGTTTGGGTCATCTTAAACCCCCCCTTAGAGTGGTTGGGATCATCTTACACCCCCCTTAGAGTGGTTTGGGTCATCTTACACCCCCCTTAGAGTGGTTTGGGTCATCTTACACCCCCCTTAGAGTGGTTGGCCTCATCTTACACCCCCCTTAGAGTGGTTTGGGTCATCTTACACCCCCCTTAGAGTGGTTTGGGTCATCTTACACCCCCCTTAGAGTGGTTGGGATCATCTTACACCCCCCTTAGAGTGGTTTGGGTCATCTTACACCCCCCTTAGAGTGGTTTGGGTCATCTTACACCCCCCTTAGAGTGGTTTGGGTCATCTTAAACCCCCCCTTAGAGTGGTTGGCCTCATCTTACACCCCCCTTAGAGTGGTTTGGGTCATCTTACACCCCCCTTAGAGTGGTTTGGGTCATCTTACACCCCCCTTAGAGTGGTTGGCCTCATCTTACACCCCCCTTAGAGTGGTTTGGGTCATCTTACACCCCCCTTAGAGTGGTTTGGGTCATCTTACACCCCCCTTAGAGTGGTTGGGATCATCTTACACCCCCCTTAGAGTGGTTTGGGTCATCTTACACCCCCCTTAGAGTGGTTTGGGTCATCTTACACCCCCCTTAGAGTGGTTTGGGTCATCTTAAACCCCCCCTTAGAGTGGTTGGCCTCATCTTACACCCCCCTTAGAGTGGTTTGGGTCATCTTACACCCCCCTTAGAGTGGTTTGGGTCATCTTACACCCCCCTTAGAGTGGTTGGGCTCATCTTACACCCCCCTTAGAGTGGTTTGGGTCATCTTACACCCCCCTTAGAGTGGTTGGGCTCATCTTAAACCCCCCCTTAAAGTGGTTGGGCTCATCTTACACCCCCCTTAGAGTGGTTTGGGTCATCTTAAACCCCCCCTTAGAGTGGTTGGGATCATCTTACACCCCCCTTAGTGTGTTTTTGGGCTCTTTTTGATGGTAGTTCTAATACATTTAGCCAGTAGTGCAGTACTTGCATTAGAGTGAAGGTTATTTAGTTTACCGCAAAAAAAGAAGTGATCATCCTTTCCCTTAGCTCATCGCCAGTCTGGGTGTCCTCACTTCTTGCTGCGGGCATGTTGGGGATTTCTGGCACCAGTGCTGTCTCCTCGGGGGCTTGGATTCGGTGGGATATACAGATATTGTGTAACACACAGCAGGCAAGGATGATTTTGGAGACCTTCTGTGGGCTGTAGAGCATCTCTCCTCCTGGCCGTGCCAAACAGAGAAAGCGTGCTTTCAGCAGGCCGATGGTTCTTTCCACAATGCTTCTGGTCTTGCGATGCGCTGCATTGTAGCGTTCATGGGCAGAGGTCCGTGGGTTCCTGACCGGAGTCATGACCCACGTTCTCTGCCCATATCCCTTATCCGCTGTAGAAAAAACACAAGGAGAGAGACAGCAATTAGTACTAGTACATGTTTTTTGGTG
Organism: Gastrophryne carolinensis; assembly: GCA_027917425.1. Taxonomy (NCBI): domain Eukaryota; kingdom Metazoa; phylum Chordata; class Amphibia; order Anura; family Microhylidae; genus Gastrophryne; species Gastrophryne carolinensis. The sequence goes on from CM051234.1 coordinate 562,374,237, forward strand.
GTAGTTTGGTTAAATTTGGCTTACTAGGCCACATATTTGCAAAATACATTGACATGGTTAATTTATTACCCAGTAGCCAGCCAGCTGGCATTTCGTTGTTATCAAACTTCCGGCACAGGACTGTCCGCTGCAAGACGTAAGAATCGTGGCATGAGCCGGGGAACCCCGATCTCACCGCCCGCAGCCTCATGTCTGGGTCACAGACAACCATCACATTAATGGAATGGAATTGCTTCCGGTTTCTGTAGGACAGCTCCTGTGCACGGGGAGGGCGGAAAGGGATATGTGTACCATCAACGCACCCTAGCACATTCGGGATCCCTCCCATCAGATAGAAAGTATGTTTTATTTTGGCAACCTCTTCCTCATCCTCAGGAAACCTGATGTAAATTGGGATTAAATCACAAATTGCCAGAACTACCTGGATTAGTATGCGGCTCATAGTAGCCTGGCTTATCCCGCTGAGGAGGGCTGAGGTTGCCTGGAAGGTCCCTCGTGCCAAAATATTGAGAGTGGCACACAGGCGTACTATGCCTGGAATGGAATGAGTGCGTTTGGTGGATGGCTCGATTTTGTGCTTAATCTGATCATATAGGGACTGTAGTGCAGCACGATTCAGACGGAAGCGGCTCCTGATCTGCTCGTCACTTAAGTCCCATACTGAAAGGCGGATTGCAAAGGAGCGGGGTGCCCTAAGCCTCACAACACCCCGCTCCCTTTCCTCCTGCTCTTTCAGCATACACATACATCCATCCACCCAGACACCATACATCACCCTCTTATCCATCACACACACTAAAGATATATACAAAACCAAAAAAAAACAAAAAAAACCACTAACACACAACACACACACAAACAATCACACTCCACACACACCCGCTACAATGCAGCTCACCACAAAACCAGAACTATAGTGGTCCAAACCACCAGCCTGCTGAAAACCAGCTTTCTAAGTTAGGCACAACCAAGAGGGGAGTTGCTGCACAGCCCACAAAAGGCCCCAAAATCAAGCCTCACTTGCTGTATGCTACACAATATTTGCAGATGCCACCAAAACCAAGCTCCTAAAGAAACAGCACTGATGTCAGAAATCACCCAACAAGCCACAGAGAGTGAGGACAGAAACCAGACAGAGGCTCAAATGAGCTAAGGGAAGCGAGCACAGCACCACACCACAGCCTTTGCCACAGTGTAAGAATAGCAGATGCTAGAAAATTCCTTCCTTTTATACTTCTTTTTCAAAAGGGACAGGTCCGCTTTGCCGCCTTTTGCGTCGCTCTGCTATTTCCGGGCGCCAATTAGCCGACCCAGGTGTGCGTAAAACAGAGTGCGCACGCGCACGCTAGTAGCGCTACTAGCGTACTTGAGCCGAAACTTGCGTGCATTAACGGACATGGCCCAAAAATCAGTGGTGGACCAATGAAAGGTAAGCTGCTGTTTTTTTTAAATAGCCGTTAGGCTAACCACATGTCACAAGGGTTTGAGATACATCAGTCCATTGTTGAATTTGGGTGTGTGTTGTTTGGTTAATGAGGTCTGTAATGAGTTAATTGGCTAACACACATGCTTCAGTCAGTGCAGTGGAGGTGTGCCTAGAAGGAACTGGGCTGTATGTGTGAATCAATTAAGTGGCCTGCTTTTGGATTGGCTGTTAGAGCACATAAAACCTGGCCAAGCCTAAGAGATTGCGATGCCATTCTGTAGTCTGCATGCGTGCTTGTTGGGTGTGTATTTGTGTGTGTGTGCAGCTACAGGATGGAGCCAAATTCAGGACATCTGCCGGCCACAGCAGGCCCGAGTAGGAGTTTGGTGGGTGCTGTGCGCAGACCTCCCTTACGGAAAAGGGCACAGCCTGAAGGTGGGGCAGCACCCCAGGCTAAGCGCCCAGGTGCCAAGAGGGAGCCTGAATTTAATTTGGCTGAGAATAATCATCTTGTGCGCCTTACACTTGCTAAATGGGAGCTGATATTTGGCTCCCAAAGCAAGTCCATAGGCAAACAAGAAAGAAGCAAACTGTGGGATGCCATTGGTGTGGAGCTTAGTAGCACTGCTCAACACCCACGTAGTGGCCCATCCTGCAGGAAACGCTTCTACACTTTGCGAGGGGCCCTTATGAAAAAGATGAATCACGATCTTGATGTGGACAGTGGGTTCATCCAGGCTCCAAAGAGTACCTACAGGCCGTATGAGGAGATGCTGAAGGCCAAAATCCCACTGGCTCGGCTGCAGGGTGTGGATCCTGGGGATGACACCACCGGTTGGACTGAAGGTACATATTTTCTGGCTTTTGTACTAACCTAATGTTAATGTATGTGATTTGCATTTTTACATTCTGACCAACTAACAGTAGGACCTGTGAAGTATTACATTAGAGCTCAAACATTTGTTACTTTTCTGTCTGTTGCTTTATGCATAGGTGCACATGCTGCTGTCTGGGATGTGCCTCAGGACACCCAAGCTCCTGCCCTTCCAGCAACCTCAAGGCTACCCCAGTCTGCCATTGAAGGTATTTACCCCTCATTTGGTTGCTGGTTGTTTGGTGAACAAATGGGTGTGGGAGCAGCTCAAACAATCAAGTTTTGCACTGTTGAGTATTAATAATATGTGCCTGCGGCCTAATTTCACGCCCACTGTAACACTCACAGCAACTAACTAACAAGGCCCTAACATGTGTAGATATGTTTGAAGCCAGAGATGTGTAGCCATATATCGGCATATCAATGTGGGAGCCACACTGGCCTTGATTAGTGAATATTAGTGAAAGAGCTGCTCACACACCTTAATGCATGTTGTATTTTTGCACGCACATTAACTATGGCTCAATGTTGGCTTTATTTTGGCATAGCTCCCATGCCCTTGGCCCCAGCATCTCCTCCGGATCCCACCTACTCTTTGGATGTCGGTAAGTGCATGTGTTCACCTTGCTTGATCCACTTTTACCCAAGTGCATGTGTCTCATTCCTCTTTTTTCTTGGTAGGCCAAGTGACTGGTTCATCTTTGGACCCCACTTCCGATGTTGCCGGTCAACAGGACCCTGTTGGTGTGTAGAGCAATACATAATGTATCCTTTATGCTGTTTATGTTACACTGGTTCAATTTGGTTAGTCTACTAAGCTACATGTTTGCTTGGTAAACTTGAAGATGCCTCTTGGGAGTGCTTGTTGCCTCCCCAGGGTCAGTCTATTAGTTATTGGAGTGATAGCAATGTATTTTGGCGGACATCTTTTTAGCCAAACATTCCCCGTAGTAGTTTGCTGAATATTTAGAGACATTCCTTGTGTTTTTTAGTTGACCCGAATATCGGAAGTGGCTGTCCAGAAAGGGCCCCTCAAGTTCCGGCTGCCAGAGATGAGGGTAAGTTGTTTTGCCTTGCTCTAGTCTGTATTTTGGCTCTACTTTTGTGGCACTTGCTTCTGGCAACTTGTGTGTCCACATGTATTTTCAAGGTCCAAGCTCGAGTGAGGACCCCACTCCAGACATCTGGGAGATTGCGGGTATGTGTAATTTAAGCAATGTTTCTGATGTGATTAGCAAAAATTATTGCCTCTTAGTCCTGTAACATACATGTTAACAATCTGAGTTTAACAGATACCTTTGGTCTAGTGTGTATTTTGGCACTTTTTAGAGGTATGGCCTCGATAGCCTAACCAGGTTACATTAGAGTTTGGGCCACAGACCTACTAACCTGATTTTCCTGTTTAGCATATGCCAACTTGCCGGACATCTCGGATGTTGAATTGCCACTCTCTGGCAGCGAAACCTCGAGCCTACCTGTGCCGGAGGACACGCAGGTAACATGGCTGATGTAGACGACCTCGAACCACATTGGCATCTTCGTGGGTAGTGGAAGAAGCAACATGTCACATTTCCTTTCATTGTTGTTTTTGCAGGAGGCGGAACCAGAACCCCAAGCTGGGACCTCTTCCCAAGTCCCATGTGGCCAAGCTTCCGAGGCTCAGACAAGGGTAAGTTGTATAGTGACTGTTTAGGGGATTTATTTTGAGGGGCATACCTGCATTGGTTCTGTTTGACTAAAATGTGGTTTACTATTTGTTTAGCCTCAAACCACAGCAAGAGGAGGTGTGGCACCAACCAGTGCAGATTTCTATGAGCTAGGGGTCCGGATGCTGGAGGACTACAGTCGCCAACAGCCGCGTGATGGAACTAATGAGCGCATTGCGGCGTTGGAAAATCAGGTGCTGATGTGTCAGCAACAAAATGAGGCCCTGCAGCGCCAGATGGACCAGTTGCTCCAAAACCAACACCAGAACCAGGAACTTGGTCGGCTGGCAAATCTCATGGAGCAATCTCTACAGCGCCAGGGACAATCTCTCCAGCGGCAGGAAGAATCAATACAGCGCCAGGAAGAATGTCTCCAGCGGCAGGACCAAACTTTGTTGTTGCTACAACAGCTCATACAACAGCAGTCTATATTTTTTACTGCACTGTTGTCCCCCAACACCGCCCCTAGCAATGACTCCCAACCTCCCCGGCCACCCAGCCAAGAATATTAATTTTGTATATTTTTGGTTTTGTAAATATATTTGCTTCACCCACCTCTAAATTGTGTGTTTCCTAAGACCTAGCTAATAACACAGTCAGGGATGAGTATCTTGATCTACATATGTCAATGTATTGGTCAATTTAGCCCACACATTGGAGACCATAGCTTACTATGGTTAACACCTGAAATGGCTCCAAAGGTATGGCTACATTGACACACAAATGGGTTGGGAGACAGTTAAACTATGCTTTGCAATGCAACACACTGTAATGATGGTAATCAAAAAAATTTAATTATAAAACATGGCCAACACGGCCAACATTGGCCAACAACGGCCATCAAGAGGCCAGCCTTCCCCCCACCCTAACGACGCCGTCGGCGCCTCTTCCTGGCCAGCAGCATCAGCTTCAGGAGCCGGATCTCCCGCCACAGTCTGCGATGCTGGTTTTCACAAGCTGTAGAAATGTAGAAACAACAATTTTTTAATAAATTGGATGTGACCTCAACAGACACAGATGTAGCAATGTAATGTCAGTGTGTCCAATTAGGTGACACTCACATTAACATTGTTGACCACTGTGTGCTTATTGGTTAACATGATATGAGTACTATTGACTGGCAGGAATGTGAACAACACATCCCAAGCATACATTTACTCTTAAAGTGTACCAACACCCACGGGTGATCGGCCCGGGAATCTATCAGATTCCCTGCCCGATCACCTCCCTCCCCGCGGGACATCCAAGATCGGGATGTCCCTGGGTGTGAAACCCCCCCCCAAACCACAAAATACCTTCCTCAGTTTCTGTGTGGCAGTGCCGCTGGGCCCTCCCTGGCGCCCCTCTAGACGTGTGCGTGCCTGCGCCGGCCGTCTGTTAATGGCCGGCGCAGGCACGCGCGCGTAAAAAGGGGCGCGGGGGAGGCAGAGGAGGAGGCAATTTGCCATGGCTTGTACGTTTGTTGGAGTCAAAGTGAGTTCAGGGGGTTGTCACACAGCGGTGACGATCAGGGGTGCCCCACCGTAGTGGAACAACACCCAGGAAAGTCAAAATCCTGGTTGTTGTTCCAGTTTAACTCTTGGGAAGCAAAGAAGGTATAATTCCCAGTGTGTCCATTTTTGTGTTTAGTAACAGCCAAACATCAGGGCCTAAGTCCGAACGAGTACACGAGTTTTCCCTATAATGTTACAGGTCCAGACCTAATAGGGCCCATTTGGTTGTGTCTAACGCAAAAATAGTCTCTATGTGGCCTAATGAAGGATGTGAGCCAACAATCAAGCATGCAAACAGGCATGTTGGATTATTGTGCAAACACATTGAATCGAGATGTGTGTGAAATTAACACATAGGTAAATTTAAATTGGCTGCAGATGTGACTAGAAGACATAGGTTTCACAAGTCTTTAGGCATATGAAGTGGGATGTACTCACCATCGCAGCTGTGGCGGGGGCCCATGCTGCTGGCCGTCCCTGGAGCTGGGGTGGGGAGGAGGGTCTCTGGCTCCGTCTGCGTCGCAACATCTGTCAACATAAAGCAAAAGACAAAAACACAATTAGTGGGCAAATGACACCTGACTATTTGACATCCATCTGGTTATTGAGTCTGAAAATGCCAAGGCTTGCATGGTTACATACAGGTTGTCCTAAATTAGCATATTTCCTGGACCATGAGTTAATGTCAATTTGTTAGGCTTCACACATGTATCCCTAAAGAGAATGTGCAAATAACATAGACAGTGCTATGTAAAGGAATCTTTAGCAGTTGTTTGGCTAATGTTAATAGTGGCCCACATGTTGGAGCGGGAACAACTTAACCCAAGAAAAGAAATGAGAACACCCATCATGGTGTGGGCAGAAACATAGGGGTGGTTGACAGTTGGCTAGCACTGTAGTAGGGTTTGTGAGGTTAGGGTACCTTATCAAACCAGCTGTGACAATGGACCAGGAAACATGTGTCTGTTACAAGTGGGCCTATACACAGGATTGCTGCTAATCTGGGTTTGGGTCCACTTTGGCCGAGCCACACAATTTGCATGAGACAACGTACTCCGCGCCCGCTGCCTTCCACACATCACTCCTCGAGTGTGTGCGGACGCGCAGGCCATTTGGAAAAATAGCGCAGGCGCACACACATCTAGAGTGTCACACAGGAGGCTTGGACGGTGGCTTTGGCAACCCCCAAAGAGGTAAGGAGTTTTGTGGTTTTTTTTTTTGTGGGGGGGGCCCTGGGTGAGGGATGTGATTGGTCCTGGAACCTTCCAGAAACCAAGCACCATCAATGTTTGGGGGTACACTTGAATGAATGTAATAACATTGGGAATGTGATGGCTAACCAAAAACACTTACCATGACTATGCCCGTGGAGAATCCTACGCCAAAATGCCATGGAGGTGCCGCCTATATGATGCCCTGCAAATTAGAGAGGAATGGCAAGGGCTAAGGACACATTGCAAGATGAAACCTGTCACAGACTAACAATTAAAAAATGTACACTCACCAGGGGATGAAGCGCCACTTGAAGCCCAGGGAGGGCTCTGAGGAGGAGGCGGGGAGCCTCGGCTCCTCACACTCTGGTCGGAAGATCCACCAGGCAAAGGGCCACCCTCCTCCCTCTCACTCCCTGCTTGAGAGTGGCCCCTTGCCTGGTGAGAGTCCTCAGACTCAGAGTGTGAGGAGCTGAGGCTTGATCCAGCCAGCCCCCCAGCAGCACACTCCTCTGGGGCGTCATCCCCTTCCTCCCCTGGGTCCTCTAAATAGGACCCGCGGGAGGGACCCTCCCCCGATGACTCCCCCGAGTCCGCCTGCCTGGTTCGGGGGAGGAATCCCTTCCCACGTTTCCCCAGGGGAGGACGCTTATCTGTGTGGAGGGGGTGAAAGAAAATAATTAATCTAAAGAGCACAAATGGACACAGCTTAGCAGATGATTCGGCACAAAGGCTAAACATAACATAAGCTTTAACTTACCTGATGCGTAGGCATCATATAGGCGGTACACGCCTTCAGGGTCCCGGCGCTTGAAATCCGACCACTTTTGTTGGATGGAGCGGATGGTCAGCTCGGTCTGGAAGCGCCGGGACACTGTGGCCTTCACCTCCATGGCTATGCGTTTTTTGCCTCCACGGGCATAGTCATATTCGGCCAGGCAGAAGTCCTATGAAAAAAGAACAAACAAACTAAAATAAATACATGACATCAGAACACAGTCATAAACAGTTATACAGAGACCAGATCAAAGTGGACCCACACCCAGGATTATCACTATTCTGGGTTTGTGTGCACTTTGGTGGGCCACACCAATTGTGGGTGGTCCGCTGTCTGCAACCCCCTTGGAAGGCCACAAATACACCACTGAGGACACTCCCACGTCACTCCGCAAGCCAAACACAGGGCTCCGCGCCGCTGTGGTATGCGCATACAAGGCCATGGGGACGTGCATACCAGCTCAGCTGGGTCTGCACGGCAAAGTAGGCATGTGGCGTTTGACTCTAACAGGGAGTGCGCCTGCACCCAAAATTACAATATGTCTGGCGCAGGGGTACACCCTGCTAGAGGTAAGCGCAATAGGCATCTGCAGCTAACGCATGCACAGATGGGACGGGACTGAGGTAATATTTAGGGCCCTCCAGGGGGGGCATATCAGCAGGACATCCACAATGGGGATGCCCCACGGGGATTGCTCAAATTTGTTATTAAAACCAAAATTTGTCATAAACAATCCACCCTGTGTGTTCTGCAACTTTTAAGCTAAAAAGACAAACCAAAAAATACTCACTTTTACCACCTGGCCATTTACTCTGCTATCCACCCGGGTGCGCTTTGCCTTACTAGGCCCAGGAGGGGAAGGGGTGGGAGGGGTGGTACTTGAGGAAGGTGAGGTAGGTTGGGGAGGTGGGGGAGGGGTGGTGGGGTCAGAGTCTGAGGAGGAGCTGGGGAGGCGCATGACTCTCCTTCTGGGCATCATATTGGAAACGCTAAGGAGGAAACAGGAACCGGAAATGACCCAAGCGACATTGGGAAAAAGTTAAAAAAAAAAAACGCTCCGCGCACCAGCAACAAGCTATTCTCAGCTATGTGCAAGCTAAGTGGCGGAAACACTAAAATGACGCTTGAAAACAAGCTAGTGGCATAAGCGCAAGACAGTTTTACCTTAAGGTGGTGTTGAAACGCAAAGGAGGATCCCGGAACCGGATATGACGCTAGCAACTGTGCTTCAAAATTCAAACACAAACATGCGCGCAACAGGGACAAGCTAATATCAGCTATGTGCAAGCTAAGTGGCGGAAATACATTAAAATGACGCTGCAAAACAAGCTATTGGCATAAGCGCAAGACAGTTTTACCTTAAGGTGGCGTTGAAACGCAAAGGAGGATCCCGGAACCGGATATGACGCAAGCAACTGTGCTTCAAAATTCAAAAGCAAACATGCGCGCAACAGGGACAAGCTAATATCAGCTATGTACACGCTAAGTGGCGGAAATACATTAAAATGACGCTGCAAAACAAGCTAGGGCAAAAGGCGCCACGAATTATTAGCTTGATTTAGCAGGGGATTCTACATACTGTAATGCATAGGTCCTTCTAAAGCATACACCGTTGTGCTTAAATATACAAATCTGATTCCTTCAAAAAGTCAGCACACAATCAAACTAGACAACTACCTGAAAATGTGGCACACATGAGAATGCATAACGGGTTGTTATGAGCTGGTACGACTGAATGTTAATCCTGCAATATGTGGCCAGGCACGCTCACAACTACAGTGTATTCATTAACAACGACTGGGGTCGCGGGAAGTGAATTCCTTGCAAATGGCAGAAGGGCACATGTATGAACAGCACAGCGCCGCACAACGCAGCGCAGCGAGGCACAGCGACGCTCGCGCCGCCACATAGCGAATCTAAACAGCGACTGCACAAACACTGACCAACACAGATTCATCAAGGACAGGGCTGCCGAATAGCTTGGGCGCTGACAATTTCGAAGAGCGAACGTGACCGCCCAACCTGACAGGCTACAAAATAGCTTTACAAGCCCCGATTGTGTGGAAAACAAGCGATTTTGATGCCAATGAGTTTGGGTGGAGGAGATGCAATTCCCATGTCACTCACAACATTACATTGTGAAAAAAAAAAAAAAAAAAAAAATTTAAATAACCAGCCAGATTCATTAAACAGATCAATATAAACATGTGTGGAATTTTGTACCAAAGAAAAAAACCCAAAAACCACTAAAAACAATCATTTCAGCGTCTGCCATTGAAATGTATGGGAGAGCGGCAGGTAGCGCCAGGTAATACGTGTTGCTGTGAAGGAATTTGCAGCGGCGCTGTTCGGTCCAGGCGGCTTCATGATGAATGCCGCGCTAGCCGTCGCTCTCGCCGGCGCTAGCCTCATTTAGCTTGATAAATGCGTCATTGTGACCGCCGCCGGGCGTACTTGAGTCGGTAGTCGCCGTTAGCTGCCGCTACCTGGCGCTCGTCAGACACTACCTGGCGCTATCGCTTGATGAATAAGGGCCAAAGAAGTATCAGAATCATAACAACTTATAAATAAAATAAACAGTGCACCTAAACCCATCAAAAACCCATCGCTGATTCATGGATTTCAATATAAGTCTATAATCACCCAGAACATAGAGCATTGAGTAAGGTGTGCTACTACTACTACACATTTTTCTGATCAGTGGACTACAGTAACTGAAAATTTAGGATAAGTATGAAAAATGACATACAATCTCTATCCTCTAACTAAAGCTCCCTTTGCAGAGCTTTGCACATAAATACTTAATAAAATAAATCAATAAAGTGGATTAGGTTTTAAAGTTTAACTTTTTGTGCCTTCAATGAAGCAAAATTGTCAATAACTGCATCAAAATTGATCTGTTTTGCAATATTTTGTTCAATTGATAAGATAGACATACTGGTTAGTCTATCCTGGCCTGTTGATGCTCTGAGGTAGTTTTTAATGAGTTTCACCTTGCTAAAGCTTCGTTCACAAGATGCCACGGTTACTGGCAAACTTAGCATTATCCTTATACTTATTTCTATATTTGGGTAAGATTCAGCTAAATTATAGTCATGAATAAAATGCAGAAGATCCAAACTAGACGCAGTTGCAACTGTTGGGAGCAATGCTAATCAGAGCCGTATTTAGGGTTCACGCTGCCCTAGGCACTATTTGTGCGTCCGCCCCCCCCAACCAAGTGGGAGAGGTGGAGTGAGTGTAACAATGTAACAATGGGATCAGCAGTGAGTGAGTGGAGAGAGTGGAGATAGCTCATCGGTGCCTGGGGGTGCCTGGTTGTTGTGTGTGTTGTTTGCAGATGCCCGCACCTATGTAAAAAAGCACTGTTGGCACCCGTGATCATGGGTGAACCTAGCTTCTCTGCTGCCTGAGGTGATCTTTAGTTGACTAGCTAATTGTCTAAGAAAAATACCACTAACTCCAACTGCCTTGACATATTACTACAGAATGGGGCCTAGAGGTAAGGGTGCAGACATGAATCTTGGTCCTGGGATATGACTGAAGTGTTCCTAAGCAAGGTACCCCCAAATACTCCCCAAGTGCCATACTTAGGGCAGCCCCCTGCTTAGGGGATGTGTACGCCCAATGCATGGATGAGATAAATGCTGAGGAAGAATACCTGCGTGTGCCATCTATACCACAGAAAAAAAGTCTTACCCAAAGAGATAACAGAATAAGGCAAGCCCAAAGAAATCGCAGAATAAACTGTATCCAGATATAAAGCTGTGGACCTCTTTTTGAAAGTCAGTAGCCAAACTATTACTATTTTTACCTTATGTTGAGTCGAAAGTCAAAACTTTCGTAGTCTGGTTGTTCAGCAGCTTTAGGCTCCTGATGCAAGAATGGAGCCCACAATTAATAGGCATAATACAATAAGATCAACCCACATCCCACAACTAATAATCAGAACCCCAAACACAACTGTTGGCTTAGCCGGCCAGTCAGTGCAGTAGCAGCAGAGATTCAGTTATAGCCACCGAGTGCAGGGGAATGACCATCTTATTTTTTTATTTTTAAAGTGGACCAATCACCAGCCCAGCTGGCTCTGAACTCTAAAATACTCCAGGGTCAGCTGACTAAGTGCCCCTGGGGCTTCCTGATTTAGGATTCCCCATTGTGAGCCCCTGCAGTGGCCTGAAAACCCCTTACATTTCCGTCGGTCCCTCGCTTGCATGCGGCACCCCCGGCATTCCTACTGCAAAACATGCTCCTTCTCCCTGCCATTCGGATAGGCTGGGCGAGGGAGCGTGCATAGGGGAACTAGGGATGCGGCTGCTGTCACTCCCGATTCTGACGCACAGTTAAAAACAATGACATTAGTATGCACAGCATAACACAGATTGGACGAAAGCCCGCACATGTGCAGTGGGAACCGTGAAAAGGTTGAGTTGAGTGGGCAATCCTGGGGGGTTTCACACAACAGGGTATCCCAAATCAGAATGCCCCAGGGACAAGTACCAATCACCAGGATAATTAAATTCCTGGTGATCATGTCCAGGAAGCCGGACATACACTTTAACCCATCAACATTCATCACAGACATCCAAAACCAATTTTATAAAAATATGCTCACTGTGCTGAGCTCATATACTACCCCTGCAAACCCAATCTGTATTACCCCCAATAAAACAGGGCTCTAAGATTGTAGACCGGTGGCCATTGGGTCCAGAGTCAACGCGACAGCTAGTGGCCAATCATAGGTCCATTTTGCCAAGGGAGCGAGGATCAGGTAAGAAATGGGCCTTCAATGAGGGAGAGGGGAATCAGCAAGGGCAAACACCCCATCAACCCCTCACACCATTAGCCCCACAAACCAGTTAACCCACAAACACACACCATTATCCTTATTACACCGCCCAACCACTCTTACACCCCAAAACACACACACACTAATAACCCCACACATGTGAAACCAGACCTTAACCAGTTTCATCCAGCCCTGTAGTGGCATGCAGCGGCATCCCTTTGTCTGAATGGCCAGCACAGACACACAGCAGGAGGGAAGCAGCCAGTGGGTGGTTCCAAGTCTTCTATTCATTCAGAATAGAAAACTGGCTGGTTTAATCCATACTGCATTACTGGAAGCCTGTGCGAGCACCACGGGAGATAGTCAAGATTTTTGGCGTTCCTTGAGGTTTCAGGATGCCCCAGTAAAGGGGTGCCAAAACCCAGGTGTTGGTCTGTTTTAACCTCCCACACAGTCAAAGTGGAACAAAACCCTGGTTTCTGACATTCCTGGTTTTGTTCCATTCCTTGGTGGCATCCCAAACTGCTGTGTGAACCCCCCCCCCCAGGGCGCCAGGATTCACTAACCTTTCCTGCATCCAATGACTGATGCTTGTCTCTTCTCTACTGCGAGCCATTTGCTGTGACTATGTCATTCAGCAAATGGCTCTTATTGACTTCAATAGAGAGCGAAAGCGGCTACATGCCAAGCGGCGTCCAAGAAGAATTAGAGGGACACTCTGGTATATCCCATACATGCACCAAGAATTATCCGCACTCACCCTGAATAAATAATACAGAGCAATCAATTATAAAAAAAACTGTCACTAAATTTATTAAATTCAACAATAGACCAAAAAGACCAAAAGGACACTACATAGTTAAAAAACATATACACAATACAAAGAAGGTGGGGGGACTTGGGCAAGGCAAAAAGGGGAGCTCTATTATGAATAATACATTTGATAAATTATCACATATTGCATGTGTGTTGTTGTATATCTGATAATATAGAAATATAAGAATTTTTCACCTGGCCAGTGAGTGTAGATTAAACAAAATATTGTACCAAAATATAGTGTCTATAACACATTAACATATCAATGCCAAAAAATGGCTTAAAAACCTATGTGCAAACTGTGTCTACAAGAAGACACAGACAAAGTGCTGAGTGTAGGACATGGTGCGCCCAGAAAGTGCTGTGCAAGCAATGTATATGCAATATATGTGCATGGGTATATAGTCTAAAAACTCACTGGCTTTAGCAAATGACACAATGCAATCATATGGTATAAAAGAATAAATACATCACCGTAATTTATAGCATGAGCCAGAGCCCACCAACCCCCCCACCGATCTAGAGAGCCGCCGACGCGTTGTGTGGATACGCCACTTCACCAGGACGGGACCTGCCAAGCGGCGTCCAGCCTATCTAAATGGATGGGACGGGAGTGTGCGCACAGCCTGAGGATGCAGAGGATTGAAAACAATGAGAGCCATTTGCCGAATTACATTGTCATGGCAAACAGCCCTGATTGGCCAGGAGTCCACACATGCACCGCTGGAACCAGGAAAGGTAAGTGATTACTCGCACCCCCGGGGACTTAACTCAGCAGGGCAATTCAGGGATGCCCCTGGGGCTGGCCAGGCTGGGTGTTGTTCCACTTTAACCCCTCACCTACACACATACACAATTACCCCCCAAACACTCTACTACCCCCACTACACACACTTCACACATATTGTAAAAGCATATCAAAACCGATTTGGACAGCCCTAAAGTCTAAAGGACTCCAGGGCCAGCCGTTTCCCTCTTTGGTCTAGGATATCCCACTCTGTAAAACCCCCTCGGATCCCACAGTGCATGCGCAGCCAGAGATGGCATCTTCGTGGCTAAATGGCCAGTGTGGGCACGCAGAGCGGGAGGTTCCTGGCACTACATTCATTCAGAATAGATTGCAGGGTGATGCAAAATATTCTAATTTGCTGTAAGCCTGGGCATGCGCCATGGGAGCATTACCTGGGGTTTCACATACAGGGGCATCCCCAGGTTTACCAGCTTTTAAAGCGGAATAAAACTCATTAGTGGTCGGCCTGAAAGATTCCAGGGCTAGCTGCTGGCTTTCCATGGGGCATCCTAATTCCAGATGCCCCACTGTGTGAAACCCCCAGGGCGCCTGTAAACACTCACCCCCCCCCCTCTCGTCCGATCAGAGCCATTTGCTGAAGGATGTAAACACTGCAATGGGCTCTGATTGGACAAGAGACCGCGCATGCACCATTGGACCGAGGAGAGGTGAGTTTTACTGGCCAAACTGGGAGAGATGCCCTGGCAAGGTGAGTAAAAATTGGCCAAAAATAAAACCGCGGGGGGCAGCAGATCGGTGAGGATTGGGGGAGGTTTTTTATCTTTAAAGCAGAACCAAACCTGTGAATTTGACTTTATTTCTTTGTTCTATGCCGTCGGGGCATCCTAAAGTGGGATGCCCTGCTGTGTGAAACCCCCAGGGAAGCCAAAAAAACTCACTTGCCTGGCCGCGCCTATCAGAATGGCTGGGGTGGGAGCACCCATAAGACGCACATGCTCTCCGTTGTAAGCAATGACGTCAAAGCAGGCGGCTCTCATTGGACGAGAGCCCGCGCATGCGCCACTGGAGTGGGGAAAGGTGAGTTTTTTATGGGCATCTGGGAGGGTGTCCACGCAGTGGGGCATTCCAATCGGGGAAAAGCCAGCGGCAGGCCTTGGAATCTTTTAGATTCCTTACCAGCCGCTGTTGGATTTTGTGTCTGCTTTAATCAGGGTCCCATCATGCAAACCATAGCCAGATTGGTCAGTGCTTTATTAAATGGTAAATACATATAAAGTCTTACAGAGAGAGACACAGACACACTCACACAGATAGACAGTGTCACAGACAGACAGACAGACAGACAGACAGACAGACAGACACACACACACACACACACACACACACACACACAGACAGACAGAGAGAGACACACACAGACACAGACAGATAGACAGTGTCACAGACAGACACACACACACACAGAGACACACACACACAGACAGACAGTCACAGACAGAAACACACACACACACACAGATAGACAGTGTCACAGACAGACAGACACACACACACACACACACACACAGACAGAGACACACACACAGACAGACAGTCACAGACAGACACACACACACACACACACAGATAGACAGTGTCACAGACAGACAGACAGGCAGACACACACACACACACACACAGACAGAGACACACACACAGACAGATAGTCACAGACAGACACACACACACACACACACAGATAGACAGTGTCACAGACAGACAGACACACACACACACACACACACACACACAGACAGTGTCACAGACACACACACACACACACACACACACACACACACACACACACAGAGAGAGACACACACACACACAGACAGATAGACAGTCACAGACAGACAGACACACACACACAGATAGACAGTGCCACAGACAGACAGACAGACAGACAGACAGAGACACACACCTACCTACACTAAGCTTAGCAGTGCTGCAGATTTCCTCCTCACAGGCTGGGAGAAACAGGCAGCAGGTTGATGATGCGTCTGGGGGGGCGGAGCCTCCTGAATCAGGAAGCCACACGCTGCTTCTCTGCCTGTGCAGCCCCAGTGATCACACACACAGCCTGGCCTTCTTCTAACTCCCGCCCCCTGGCAACACAGCACCCACCCCCCACGCTACGCCACTCGGTTTTACCACAAGGTCAGCATTATTGGTGCTCCTCCATTCATGCGTACATCTGATGCAGTGCCATGCCCCCATCTGCAGCACGTCGCTCCTATCATAGGAAGAAGACAGGCTGCAGCAAGCAGGGATAGGGCGGAGCTGGGCTGAATGGGGCGGAGCTGGGCTGGCTGATGAGGAGCTGGGCTTGTCAGGGCTGGGGATCGCTCGCAAGTTGATTTTTTGTTTTTTTTCTTAAATCGATACGGCCCTGGCTGCGCCCCCTTGCATGAAGCTGTAGCTGCGCCCGAGGCCAGTGCTTCATTTGCCTCATGGCTGCTACGGCTCTGGTTCCAGCTCCTGCACTAGACACTGTTGAAGAAACCGAGAACATCAGTGACGTGCAGACACAACTCGATGATGATGATGATGAAGCCGATCGCACTTGGGAGCCGGGTGCAGAAGGGGCTTCATCATCATCATCATCAGGAGAAGAGGGGCGCAGGTTGCCCCGGAGTCAGCAGCTGAGGCAGCGAGGTGTTAGCAGCATGGTTGGCAGTCAGCATGGGAGCAGAATTGTAAAGTCTGGAGCCAAACGGGGCCGGGGTAGATCCCTTGCTGCGCGGCAGGCTACCTTCTCGGGAGGTAATGGAGCAGGGGTTCCTGGAGTTGGCGGCAGTAGCAGTGAATCAGTGCGGGCTGCTGGTGGGAAAATTAGCTACTCGGCAGTGTGGCAGTTTTTCATCAAGCATCCGCAGGAGGGTAACATGGCCACATGCAAGATGTGTAGGCAGAAGGTGAAGCGTGGCCAGGGCCCAATTGTTGGCACCATGGCCCTGTGTCAACATATGCTGCGTCACCATAAAGCGGCCTGGGAGAACCAAGGCTCCGAAGAGGTGGTCCAGACTGCTTCCTCACCAAGTGGCACGCCGCTCCAAATTTCTGCCAGCCAAGGCTCCAGCACCTCAGCCGAAGGCAGCTGTGCGTCATACCCATCCTCTGTCGCTCCAGATGCTCCTGCTCCTCCTCCTCCAAGTCATGCATCTCGCCAGCAATCCATCAGCGGAGCCATGTCCAAGAGACAGCAGTATGCGCCCACTCATCCTACGGTGCAGAAGCTGAATGTGCTCCTGTCCAAGTTGCTGGTGCTGCAGTTGCTTCCTTTTCAGGTGGTGGACTCTGCACCTTTCAGAGAACTGATGGCTTGTGCCGAGTCGAGGTGGAGAGTCCCAAGCCGTCATTTCTTTGCCAAGAAGTACCAGCGCTGCAGAAACTGTAGGTGGGCCAGTCCTTGAGCCTGTCGGTGTGTACCAAAGTGCATGGCAGCGCCGACGTCTGGAGCTGTAACTACGGTCAGGGACAGTACATGTCGTTTACGGCCCACTGGGTGAATGTGGTTCCTTTGCAGCAGCAGCAACTTGGACAGGTCACGCCGCTTCGGCCTCCACGCTCCCTGGGCGTTGTGCCTGTGACACCGTGCTTCTCGGCCTCCTCATTCTCCGTCATCTCCTCACCCTCCACTGTAGGGTCAAGTCTTAGTGCCCCTCCAGTCTACCATGTCACGCTGTGCTTCACATGGTTTGTCTTGGCGAACGGAGTCACACAGGGGAGGAACTGCTAAAATGTATTCATCAAGAAATCCAAACATGGCTTACTCCAAGAAAACTGAAAATGGGAACCATGGTTACCGACAATGGAAAGAACATTTTGTCTGCGCTGCGACAAGGAAGCCTGACCCATGTGCCCTGCATGGCTCACGTCTTCAATCTGGTTGTCAAGCGGGTTATGAAGTCTTCCCCCCATCTGCAAGACATCCTAACAACGGCAAGGAAACTTTGCATGCACTTCAGCCACTCCTACACCGCCAAGCACACCCTTCTTGAGCTACAGCATCAGAACGGTAGCCCCCAACATAGTCTGATTTGCGATGTTTCCACCCGTTGGAATTCCACCCTCCAT
This sequence comes from Gastrophryne carolinensis, assembly GCA_027917425.1. Taxonomy (NCBI): domain Eukaryota; kingdom Metazoa; phylum Chordata; class Amphibia; order Anura; family Microhylidae; genus Gastrophryne; species Gastrophryne carolinensis. Next base: position 562,392,197 of record CM051234.1, read on the forward strand.
ATGTTGGACCGACTATACGAACAGAGAAAAGCCATCACAGATTTCTTGATGATCCAAGTGGATTGGGGGACTCCCCTGTGTAACTTCAATGCTCATACGTGGCACCTGCTGTTTGCTCAGGCCCTTTGAGGAAGCCACTTTATTTGTCAGTCGCCAGGATTACGGGATGAACGACGTGATTCCACTGCTTCATGTACTACAACACATGTTGGAAACCATGGCTGGTCAGAGCACTGGAGACATGCCGTCTACATCTTATGGCCACATGAACCCCGTTGGAGCTGAACTGGAGGAGGAGGAGGAGGGGCACAGTGAAGCACAGTTTAGGCTTGGCGAAATGGCCGGTTTATCTAGCCAGCTGACAGGAGAGGAGGAGTAGGAGCAGCCAGAGGAGCTAGAGGGTTGTGAGGAAGGCGAGACAGAGGACCCAGACACACCGTGGCAGTATGCAGTGGAGATGGAGGCAGGTAGTCCCTCCGAGTCACTTGCACAAATGGCACGAAGCATGCTCACGTGCTTGCATAGTGACCACAGAATTGTTTCCATTTTTCTGCGGGATGACTACTGGCTCTCCACCTTATTGGACCCTCACTTCCGGAATAAAATGGGGGCATTTTTTAAACCCGCCGAGAGGGAGGACAAACTGACCTACTACAAAGACATTCTACGTAGTCAGTTGGTCGATGCCTATCTGCGCCATGGTCCATACTCTCGCAGGTCTGACTCGGGGGGACCTCTGCGCTCACCTTCCACTGCCATGGCTGCTGGGGGGTGGCAGGAGCAGCAGCTCCATCAGCAGCAGCCTCAGTCTTCAGTCGCTAATGAGTAGCTTTCTTCACCCGCATAGTGAGGCTACTCATGAGCAGCAGGAAGACCTGGAGCAGGAAGCAGGTTGTGTCATACCTTGACATGACCATGCCAACACACCTTGAGGATCCGCTGGAATTCTGGGCAGCCAAACTTGACTTGTGGCCGCAACTAGCAGAGTTTGCCCTAGGAAACCTGTCCTGCCCGGCCAGTAGCGTGCCATCTGAGCGGGTGTTTAGTGCGGCGGAGGCCATAGTAACGCCGAGGAGAACTCGTCTGTCAACTAAAAATGTGGAGAGACTCACCTTTGTGAAAATGAATGAGGGATGGATCAGCCAGGATTTCCACCCACCAATGGCTGATGCATGCGAGTAGATTCAGCATGGTGCCACGTTTTACATTTTCCAAATGGTGCAAAACATATTTATGTCTTTAGGCCAATTTTTGGGCTCCTGCTGATGCCAACTTCAGGGTATGGCATTTACAGACAAACACACTCAGGCTGCTTGCTGCAACACAAAAGTAAATTCATTTATTGAATAAGACACATGAATTAATCAAAAAACCACCCTGACGAAGCCCCAGTAGGCGGGGCGAAACGCCGTTGGTGGACGGAAGGCCCGACCACGCCCCCTCCTCCTCTCTCCTCGCTGCACACGCTGGCCAGCTGATACTATACGTTGGAAGAAAAACGCGCGGTTCAGCGCAATTCCAAGCAAGAGGCTGCCGCCCAAGGAGAGGTAACACAGTAGAGCTGCGGGTACAGGGTCGGAGGCCAGACGCAACGGCGCGGCCGGGCCCAGCGCGGCTCCTGTGGAGTTTATGTGCCTCATGCATGTGGCGTTTCTGACTGTGCAATGTTCTGCTGATTGTGCTAAGTAGCAATGATGTATGAAGGCGCCATTTAAAGGCACCGCGCCACTACAACTAAGTTAGTGCCTGTAGGAATTTTAGGTCCATCGGGCAAGAGTGCAATTTCTTGGATCCCAATATGCTATTGGACATACACAGGCACTAAGCACTTTAGGACTATACAGTTGAACTGCGCTGCTATCAAGTCACGTTTGTGTCAAGCACTTTATTGTTTACAGCACACAGCACTTTGAACATTAAATGCGGTTTAGGTCCGCCCTAGGATAATATTCTCGGTTTGCAGTTGCCCTTTACAATATCCATTAGTGGCTGGCCAGCCTTAACCCTAGGGATGTGTGGTGGTATGTGTGAGTAGGAGGAGGTGTGGCCAATATGTATGTGTGGGGGGCCCCCGCATTCTTTTGAGCTATGCTAGCTTTTTAATATTGAGGGAGGGGGTTTTTTGATTAATTCATGTGTCTTATTCAATAAATGAATTTACTTTTGTGTTGCAGCAAGCAGCCTGAGTGTGTTTGTCTGTAAATGCCAGCCCTGAGTGAACCACCGGTTCTTTTGTGTTTGTATTAGAGTGTCATTTTGGTTTCAGGGCGCCCACAATATGGTAGGGCAGTGCATTACATAGATGCACACATGGTCTCCCTGTGACTTTTTAAAGATTGTACAACTTCAGGGTATGCCTTTCAGACAATTTTTGGGTTCCTGTGGATGCCAACTTCAGGGTGTGCTTTTCAGCCAATTTTTGGGTTCCTGCTGATGCCAACTTCAGGGTATGCCTTTCACACAAATTTTGGGTTCCTGCTGATGCCAACTTCAGGGTGTGCCTTTCAGACAATTTTTGTGTTCCTGCTGATGCAAACTTCAGGGTATGCCTTTCAGACAATGTTTGTGTTCCTGCTACTGCCAACTTCAGGGTATGCCATTCAGACAATTTTTGTGTTCCTGCTGCTGCCAACTTCAGGGTATGCCATTCAGTCAATGTTTGGGTTCCTGCTGTCAACTCCAGCGTCTCTTTCAGCCAATGTTTGGGCCTTTGCTGCTGCTGCCAACTCCAGGGTGTGTCTTTAGGCCAATTTTTGGGCTGCTGCTGCCAACTCCAGTGTCTCTTTCAAGCAATGTTTGGGCTCCTGCTGCTGCCAACTCCAGGGTGTGTCTTTAGGCCAATTTTTGGGCTGCTGCTGCCAACTCCAGTGTCTCTTTCAAGCAATGTTTGGGCTCCTGCTGCTGCTGCCAACTCCAGTGTGTCTTTAGGCCAATTTTTGGGCTACTGCTGACAACTCCAGTGTCTCTTTCAGCCATTTTTTGGGCTCCTGCTGCTAACACCAGTGTCTCTTTCAAGCAATGTTTGGGCTCCTGCTGCTGCTGCTGCCAACTCCAGGGTGTGTCATTAGGCCAATCTTTGGGCTGCTGCTGCCAACTACAGTGTCTCTTTCAGCCAATGTTTGGGCCCCTGCTGCTGCTGCTGCCAACTCCAGAGTGTGTCTTTAGGCCAATTTTTGGGCTGCTGTTGGCAACTCCAGTGTCTCAGGAGAGACTTAAAGAACTTAATTTGTACAGTCTGGAGGAAAGAAGGGAGAGGGGGGACATGATTGAGACCTTTAAATATGTGAAAGGATTGAATAAGGTTCTGGAGGGAAGTGTTTTTAAGAAGAAACTTAACGATAGAACAAGGGGGCACAACCTGAAGCTAGTCGGGGGAAGATCAGGAGCAATGTTAGAAAATATTATTTTACAGAAAGAGTAGTAGGTGCTTGGAACAAACTTCCAGCAGAGGTAGTTGAAACAGTCACTGAATTTAAACATGCCTGGGATAAGCACACATCTATCCTAAGATAAAGAGTACATACAGTATACACATAAGGGTAGACTAGATGGACCGTATGGTCTCCTTCTGCCGTCAACCTTCTATGTTTCTATGTTTCTATGTCTCTTTCAGCCAATGTTTGGGCCCCTGCTGCTGCTGCCAACTCCAGTGTCGCTTTAGGCCAATTTTTTGGCTCCTGCTGCCAACTCCAGTGTCTCTTTCAAGCAATGTTTGGGCTCCTGCTGCTGCCAACTCCAGGGCGTGTCTTTAGGCCAATGTTTGGGCTGCTGCTGTCAACTCCAGTGTCTCTTTCAAGCAATGTTTAGGCTCCTGCTGCTGCCAACTCCAGGGTGTGTCTTTTGGCCATTTTTTGGGCTCCTGCTGCCAACTCCAGTGTCTCTTTCAAGCAATGTTTGGGCTCCTGCTGCTTCCAATTCCAGGGTGTGTCTTTCAGGCAATATATGAGCTTCCTATGCTGCTGCCAACTCCTGGGTTTGTTCAGGCAATATATGTGCTCCTCCTGCTGCTGCCAAGTCCAGAGTGTATTTTTCAGGCAATATATGGGCTCCTAATGCTGCTGCCAACTCCTATGTGTTTTTCAGGCAATATATGGGCTCCTAATGCTGCTGCTGCTGCCAACTCCTGGGTGTGTCTTTCAGGCAATATATGGGCTCCTAATGCTGCTGCCAAGTCCAATGTGTTTTTCATGCAATATATGGGCTCCTAATGCTGCTGCTGCTGCCAACTCCTGGGTGTGTCTTTCATGCAATATATGGGCTCCCTATGCTGCTGCCAACTCCAATGTGTTTTTCAGGCAAATATATGGGCTCCTAATGCTGCTGCCTCTGCTGCCAACTCCTGGGTGTGTCTTTCAGGTAATATATGGGCTCCCTATGCTGCTGCCAACTCCAATGTGTTTTTCAGGCAAATATATGTGCTCCTAATGCTGATGCTGCTGCTGCTGCCAACTCCTGGGTGTGTCTTTCAGGCAATATATGGGCTCCCAATGCTGTTGCCAACTCCAATGTGTTTTCCAGGCAATATATGTACTCCCTATGCTGTTGCAAACTCCTGGGTGTGTCTTTCAGGCAATATATGAGCTTCCTATGCTGCTGCCAACTCCTGGGTGTGTCTTTCAGGCAATATATGGGCTCCTGATGCTGCTGCCAACTCCTAGGTGTGTTTTTCAGGCAATATATGGGCACCTAATTCTGCTGCCAACTCATAGGTGTGTTTTTCAGGCAATATATGAGCCCCCTATGCTGCTGCCAAGTCCAGAGTGTGTGTTTCAGGCAATATATGAGCTCCCTATGCTGGTGCCAACTCTTGGGTGTGTTTTTCAGGCAATATATGGGCTTCATATGCTGCTGCCAACTCCTGGGTGTGTTTTTCAGGCAATATATGTGCTCCTAATTCTGCTGCCAACTCTTGTGTGTGTCTTTCAGGCAATATATGCGCTCCCTGTGCTGTTGCCAAGTCCAGAGTGTGTATTTCAGGCAATATTTGGGCTCCCTATGCTGCTGACAAATTCAGGGTGTGTTTTTTAGGCAATATATGGGCTCCCTATGCAGCTGCCAACTCCACTGTGTGTCTTTCAGGCAATATATGGGCTCATCATGCTGATGCCACCTCAAGGTTCTGTAATTGTGCTGCTCTGCATCAGCGAATCTAATAGCGATGCCTCTGATCTGCATGTCATACTTCTTTACAATAGTATTTCACTAACCCAGCATGCATCCTATGCATGTTACAGCCAAGCAAAACGTTCTGCAACCCTATGGTGGCTCTCAGACGCCCAGAAATAGCCGTTTTTAATAGCGATTCGTCACAAATAAATTCGGACCAAAACTATTTTTCCCGGAAAATTCGGCGAATCAGCTGAATCTAATTTTTCAAAAGTTCGCTCATCTCTAATGCTTAGCATTGGAGTGAGTTTTGGGAACATGGGGTAAAATGTGGGACTGATGGGAGAGGGGTTATAAATAAGGGGCCCATATATTTATAGAGGTAAGTCAATCAACATGTGCATTGCTAGCATGTGGGGATTGCTCACTATGAATGTGGGGGTGTGGTGGAAAGACATACGAGTGGATTTTGTGGATCCTGATTGTTGTAGATAATCTTCTGAATGAAATAATTCTAAACCTATTCATTGTGGCCCGCGACCAGGTTCCAAATCATTTAAGGGGCCCGTACTCTTAAGAGGGCACTTAAATGATTGAGCACACCTGATCTATTAAATGCCACGCAGCATGCACCCAAAATGGGATGCCCACTAGCTGGAGATCTTCTGCAAATAAGAAAATTGGCAGAAAAAATATACCACATCTACTCCCCAATGCTATTTGTGCACCCCATTACACCACTAGCAGTCAATGGGGTTACTCTAGCAGGTATGCGGGTGCAATGTGTGAACACCAAAACCCCACTGATCACTGGTGCCGCATTCACCTCTACACCAATGTCAGCCACATCGGATGGCTCAGTTTCGGGTCTACTTTAGTAAACATTGCAACTGAACAACCATGAACCATTATCATTAATCAACATTATTCTGAGTGGCCTTCCCTCTACCCTGGATATGGCTTGGTTCCAGGCAGATTGGGATGAACTGAGCATTGGTACATAACTGAAAAAAGCGCTAGGAATAGATTTATTCTGGTTGAATGGCTCCATTATACACATATCACACATCAGTCATTCTCAAAATAATCTACCTATTTAAACAGATTTCTGCTCTTGTTTTTCAAGGGGCTGGCATCTTTGGTTAACAAAAATTGTGAATGTCCCCTAACCATGAACTACTGGGATGATCTCAATAGTTACATCTCCAGCATACTGCTGATTCTAGTTACACTGTCAATGTCCCCTAACCATGAGCTACTGGGATGATCTCAATAGTTACACCTCCAGCATACTGCTGATTCTAGTTACACTGTCAATGTCCCCTAACCATGAGCTACTGGGATGATCTCAATAGTTACATCTCCAGCATACTGCTGATTCTAGTTACACTGTCAATGCCCCCTCACCATGAACTACTGGGATGATCTCAGTAGTTACATCTCCAGCATACTGCTGACTCCAGTTACACTGTCAATGTCCCCTAACCATGAACTACTGGGATGATCTCAATAGTTACCTCTTTACCTTCTTGGGATGGTGGATTCAATCCTGAGAGGAGGGGAAGTCAAAAAATGCTTACGGCTTAAGTGGACTCCCTAGATGCTCTACCTGATTAAGTATGATAAATGCTAGATTTAAATTTTGCAAGATGCCATACACTGCAAGGGCTAACCCACAGAAATATTTTTTTTCAGATTAGGAACTCTCAGCTGTAGGTGCATGACTCCACTTGTAATGGTATCTTTAAATTGTAAGGGTTGAGTTTGACCTAATCCTACAGGCTTTCAATTTAAGCTAGTATGTGTGTGGTTTGTGTGTCTGATCCTTGTTTCTGTTTTTTTTTAATGTAATTGCAAAAGTAAAAATGATAAAACAATGTTAAATCAAGTCAGGTTTAGGGATTTTAAATAGTCGTGTGGGGTTTAAGATTAGGTTACATATCAATTTCATGTCAAGGTTGGTTTTTAATCACCTAATTTACTTGATTTCCTTGCTCTTCTGTTTGTGATTTTCTTCCTTACAGACCTGTAAACCATCATATTCCTCAACCTTCTGAAGAAGCAAATTAGGCTTCACATCCTCATTTACACCACTTGACTTTTTTTTGTTAGCGGTATCTCTATTTGAGTTGGTAAAACAGAGAAAACCTTTTACTTAGTAATGTATCCCTTACATTTTGTTTTGATGGCAACCAGTTGCTTTTCAGCACAAAAGTACAGTCCAAGATTTTGTACTCTTTAGAACTTGCTCTGCGTCATTCTTGGCTTTCTGTATTTCTGTGTTTTTTTCTGGTTCCTTAGGAAACTTAAAGTATGTCAAATCCCAGTCATTATTACCTAGAAGTAAACATAGTCAAGGGTAGTTAAGTCATTTTGCAAGGGAAACACATCAGTGGAACTGTTGTCTGCAGGGCCACTACCAGGGATTTCCAGGGACTCCATCAAGTCAAATAGTTAGAGTTCCTCTTTACCCTACCTGCATTTTCAGACACTACCCATAGCCAAATGATTTTCTATCAGCTTTGTACGGCTATATACAACGCAGTGGCCCACCACCCATTGACCTCTCATACCATTCTTGCTCATACCCACCCACATGTTATCCTTGCGTCCCATTTTACATCATTCATCATTACATCATGCAACCCACTCATGCTATCTTAATTCAACTTAAAGTGGACCTGTCAGCTTGTATGATGGCCCTGGGTTCTAAAAGACTCCAGGGCCGACCATTTAACTCCCACTGATGCCCTACTGTGTGAAACTCCGTCATTCCCCCGCAAACACTAACCTTTACGTCAATTCCACACCACATTCTCAGGCCAGACTGCTTCTCTGGCATCTTGTGGCTGAGGTGTGCTCCCAGCCATTCAGACTGGGGGCAGAAGTGATTCGCAGACCACAGGGAGACCGTGATGCAGGCGCGCACTGTTCTGTATGCCTAGGGGTGGGATCCAGCAGGTTCTCCCTGGTTCTGTAGAACCAGATGTTAAAATTGTAGCAGTTCTCAGAACTGAGGTGAACTGGCACAAACAAGTTATACAATATCTTAATATTGCTTAGACACATTTTAATATTATTACACAGTTTGCTCTTTATTAGATTGTATACAAACATTTATTTAATAAAATATAAATGTGGACAACTTTATGTATAGGGTAGTTAAATTTAACCCCACCTCTGTGTATGCCGTGGAGCTCTGTATGTAAACAGGACGGTCTGCATTAATATGCACTGCATAAAGTGCTGATTGGATGAGCCTGTGAATGTGCTGTGGATCAGTCAGAAAGGTGAGTTTTGAGAGCAATGTTGGGGGTTTCATACAGTGGGGCCCCCCAAATCAGGATGTTCCTGAGATATGAATCAGGCAAGTCCACTTTAAAGGGAAAGTCCAAATATTTCACCCACCCCTAGCCCTTTGCTAAACCTAATTTAGGCAATTAAAAACAAAACAATCACTGTAGAGCAGGCAGCTTAAAGCTGACCCATGCCCCTTTCCTATTTAATTGATATGGGTTCGCATTGTGAAAGGCTGGGGGGCCTCCACATTTCTGGAGTCCCCTTGCGCATCACCCCACGCAACTCCCCACAATCCTTACATTCACCTCGATCCTCTGGCTGAAATCCAGCCTCGCAAGTGGCTGTCAGTGGTAACCTGGGTTGGGTTCACATTCTCTTTCCCAGCTGTCAATCAGGGCTGGGCCAGAATGAGGTGAATGTAATGGGTGTGGATCTGCTTTAAGCTGTGACCTTGCGGGACAGGTCAGCCTCCCAATACCAGCAGCAGACTGACTGTACTGACTGAGACCTGCCACCCCTCCCCCCGCCCCGCCAACATTAGGGGGGTATTGTAATTAGGTGAGTTGTTATATTATTTTAACACTCAAATCAGGCTTAGCACAGGGGGAGGAGAACTGAAGGGTTTCAAAAAGCTTGGACCTTCTCTTTAAAGGACCTCTATCTCGGAAAAGATAATTAACAATATAACATAAAATGTAAAAAAAAAAAAAGAGAAAGAAGTTTTTCATGCAAGACAGCACGGAGACCCTATTTTAAGAAAACGTCTATGCTTATCAACTCTGATCATGCCATAAACCATGTTTTTAGAAGTCATATTGTCCACCTCGAGGAAATTTAAGGAAGACTACTTCCATGAGCTTACTATTGTTATTGTTGTTTGTAGCATCAAAGATCAAAAGTACTAATTTAAGTTCCCATTTGGGTAAGTTATGTACTGCTCGACCCAGTAGTGCTTTCCAGAGATCTCTAGTCAGCTTCTGCTCCAGGACTGTGTCCTTTGGCTTTAGGGCAAGACTACCATATGTGGGTTATAGTGCCCTCTTCCTGGCACCCTCTAAAGCAATATGTGTGGTAAGTGGGTACAATGTTATGAATGCTGCTTGGAGTGAGTCTCTGTTTTCATTTAGCGTTCTATGCCAGATGTGAGCACTGGCATGCGTCATGGGAGAGGTAAGCTGACCCAGCAAACCAGGGATTTTCACATAAGCAGAAGGTAGCATTAGTGTATTACATTGGCAGCATATGATCCCCTTTACAGTGGGATATTGACTATGATCCAATCTCCAAATGCCTGTATTGCCCTGATAGGGAACATAGCTGCCTATATTGAAATTACACCACAATCCATCTTAGTCTCTTTTGTTTGGTACATGAATATTGATTCACACTTTACACCATTTAGTGTTGGCTCTTTATACACACAGTAAGCACAAACACATGTATGAAGCTGGTAGAGGCCATTATGATTTAAAGCAAGGTAATGTGTTACATACTGTACACACTGTACCTTGATGCTGTTTAAGGATGAAGGTTTTGCCTCATAGGAAACAGCAGACGTTGACTGTACATTGCATGGGATACGTCACTTATGGTTAGACAAGGTAAGAACAGAGGCTCAGCTGGTTCCCATAGAAAGGCACCCCATGCATAGATCTAACTGCATACAGCTGTGGGGTTCCGCCTACTGCTGACGGAAGGCAACATGAAACCATGTGGTTTATGTTTCATGGTAATTTGTACTAAAATATACAGCTTTGTTTTATTCTGCATCCAGTTTTACTTATATTTTGAATAAGAGCCAATACAGCTAATCAGCAACTCTGAATTCTGTTTTTAAGAAAAATGACATATTAAAGTAATTTCAGTAATAATAATACCTCTTCCAACCGTTGGTTGCAGCATCAGAACCACTTCCACCAACAGTCCATATTTTGGTGTATTAATATTGTTTTTAGGATGTTTTTAAAGAGACATGCTCTCACACAGCACGAGACCCAATAAGGCACAGTTCTTGAATAGAGTCGGGGCACACCCTGAAACAGTGGCAGAAACTTGTCTGAAGCTGAGCTAAGAAAGTTGATCAATGTTGCTTCACTGTTTCGTTTTTAACCTATTATTAGAGATTTGACAGGAAACTGAATTTCTGAGGATTTATGTAGTGCAAATGTTCCAATGTTCCACATCACTCCCAGCTCGGCAACCGGACGGAGGACACAGATCTTCTGACCGGCCAGTTCACCTGCCAGTGCTCACCTCTGCAAGGAGGGGCTCTATATACCCAAAAGAGTGAGCTACTGGGGACTATTTCCTCTCATGTGACTGTGAGACTAGGGGCTTAAATGGCTTCCCCTCTAGCTCACTCCTCCTTGCAGTAAGCACAAGCTGGTGGGAGCCCAGTTTAGAGCGAGAAATGGCGCGGCACATCCAAGGTGGAGGGTTTTTTAGTGATCCTCCAAATTGAATTTCTACAAAATTCACTCATCTCTACCATTTGGCTAAGTTGGATTAATATTTATTAATAGCTTAATCATAGTTATTTGACTATTGTTTAACCATTTAATAAAACTGCATATGTATTTCATTTGAAGTGGTAGTGGTCTCGTTGTTATTCAACTTGATTTAGCAATATAGATAGATAGACTACCAGAGCAGACACCTTCTACACAGCAAATATAGTACATACTTCATGATATGATGTTAGCCATTGGCAAGCCAAACAATTGCATTACGGCAGGTAACTTGAGGATCCCCTACCCTTAGATCTAGTATAGGGATCCATGGAACAACCTTGGCATTGTTGACCAGCTTAGCAGCTGAGCCTCTTGGCAGCAGCCAGTGCCATACTGAGCCCCTAGCAACAGGGACTGCCCTTTCTCCATGACTGAGCCCAATATGGGTAGATGAGGGGCCTGTTTCATGGCCAACACCACTAACAATGGCTCTGACTCAGCTGCAGAAAACAAGATGGCTGGAATAAAGGTGCCCCATTGGCATTGGCACCCAGGAGGATTGCCATTCTTATCCTCCTCTATAAACCGCCCTGACCAGCTAAAATATGTATTGTAACATATATAAATAGTAGTTCCTGTCTTAACAAAGGTTAGATAGATTTTTACCTAAATCTGCGAGTGAGTGTGCAGAAGGTTAAATTCATTTTGGTATTGAGTATGCTGTAACACCCCTCTTGCTTCTACAAAAGTTAACCTGCAGCTAAAACCTCGTTGCAATGAGTTACCTAATCTCAGAAGCTATTGGAAAGCACGGGGGGGATTTCAAAATAACATCCTGTGTCATTGTTTATTTGAAGTGTTAAGTGTCAAATTAAACATCGCTACATCTGTACCACAGCTGTTTTTTATTACTTTTGGCATAACCTGGCCTTTCAATTTTTGAGGTGGACAAAAACCCACCCTGGAGTCTATGAAACTGCAGGGCAGGCATACTCGCTCCCCCCGATTGGGGTGCCCCGCTGTGTAAAACCCCCCAGGTCGCCCGAAAACTCCTTGTCAAGCACGAGCAACGACCACATTCCCGCTATCCCTTTAGCAGGGTACGCTCGAATCTGCTCGCATTAGACGAGCTCCTGGACGAAGGGGCATAAGTAGATCCAAGTGCGCTGATTGGACGAGAGGGCTGCGCATGCGCCGTAGGACCTGGGAAGGGTAAGTGAGATCGGGCGACCTGGGAGGTTTCACACAGCAGGGCACCCTCGATCAGGGTGCCCGAGGGGGGGGGGCAAAGACCAAAACTCAGCATCTGCATTTGGACAAGATCAGTGGACCACGACAGTATATACATATGTCTGGAATGCTATAGCCTCAGCTCTGAGGTGCACCCCTTGACCAGCTGGAAAACCTGTTGGAGGTGGGGCTCAGTAGGGTGCCATGGGGTGACCAGGAGCTTGAAAAACCCAGGGCTGATTCTTGGACCTAGTCTGCTCCTAGGTGTGATTGCTCCAGCAGCATCGATGAGTAATTTATATGACTTTCTGGGTGCTCCTGTGTGCTGCTGAAATAAGGCTAGATATATATCGCAGCCTTGACAAAGGAACCAGGAGGTTCCGAAACGTAGGCTACAGGTTCTTGCGATCACATTCTCCACACTTGTGGTAATGGTTATGTCATTTGCTGTAATACTATGATGCGCGTCATGATTTAACTTGTTGTATATACTTTTGCGTTCATATGCACTGTTTCTTCTGGAAGGATGATGGCTGGACTGACCAGGAAACTTTCACTGTTACAATTTATCTATGTCAGCCATTAACGTTATTATCCTTAATGCATCCTGATCAGTCACCTCTCCACTTCTCCTTGCTCGCTCCTCAGGACCAGTGCTGATACTCCTCATAGTTCCTTCTGGTGAATATCTTTATTTCACTATAGTCATAGTACCTTATTTGATTTTCATAATAGAGTTACATGTTGTCTTTTTTCTGAGGAGATCAACGAACCTGGAGACTGTACTTTATTCCATACAACAGTATCCTTTTGTAAATAGCCATATGTGTGCAACCTTGTATATTTTGCTGTTATTGACTATCAAATATTTACCTGTATCAACTATATAAATATACTTTTTAATTGCAAACTATCTATAAGTGTGGTGTGCATATATCCATCATGATTTTACAATAAGGCTAGACACAATTTCTTCTTGACATTCTGCTCCTCCTCCTCCTCCTGTCCTTAGCTCCATGAACTTGCAGCTCCCCTTTGCCTACTCTTATCCATCCATTCTTACCTTTGAGTGCTGTTCTCACTTGTTACATAGTCATTGCCTGGCTGTTCATTGCTGCTAATCATACCCAGTAGCCATGTTGCATTCAAGAGTGTCACAAAAGGTAGCCACTGCAGTAGCCTGGTTGTTCATAGTCATCCCCTTATGCAAATAGCGCTGATGCTGCTCTCAAGAGTGCCACAAAAAGCAGCTGTAGTGGTGCTGTACTCCACCTGGTCTGAGGGGGGTAGACTCCTGGACCACCCCTTGTGTGCCCCCCCTTTAGCATGCAATTGTACTAAATATTATATACATGCTCTATCAATCCTACTGATCCAGTAACCAAGGACTCCCATCCTCTGTTTCTATTTTTCACTCAGGTTAGATTTTCGCAGTATTTGGCAGGAAAGTTCATGTGTTTTTCATCATAGCTGGAGTAAATATTTTTGTTGCAACAAGCAAAAAAAATGTAATATAAATAATGTGTTGGTTTCTATGAAACCCACTTAAACTGGTTTGGCATACAACTAATAACAAGATTATAAATTATCAACCTGTTTCATTTCCAGTAAATTTAAAAAAGGTGCAACTGCTTTTCTGATGTGCCACCCAGAAAAAAAGGCAAAGTGTTGTAACATCTGCTATGTATTGTCCATGCTGTGGAATAATCTATTCCATATTTCTCACAGGCTAATACATTTCAAACATCATGCCATGTCGCCAAATGTTTAGATAGAGACTTGGTAAATTTGTTTAGCAGCACCAATATATACACAATGTAATCAAGAGTGATTAAGGCTAACCTAAACCTCCCTAGTAACTGCTTCACAGGGACACTAACCTTACCTAATCCACCCCTCATGTCATCAGTGAAACCTGCATTAGGGAGATACTCACCTTGGTAGAGCTACATCCAATGGGGGAAAGGAAAGCTATTTTTTGTCCCCAATCATACAGAGCTCCATTGCTGATTTTGGCCTTCCCTAGAGAGACATCACAATTTGGGATTCTTAAAAGCAAACCTAAATTCATTTGTGACTTTGGTCCACTTTAAGTGAAGTCTGAGGCACCACATGGGAGTATAGTATGTCATATCAATGCCAATGTTATGCTTGTGACTGTGAGCTGTTACTTGGTGTTGGCCAATGTAACCGGGCCATTGTTGCTATTTTAATCCGCATTTTATATATCACCTGTCAGGGAACCGTGGGTCACGTGATCCAACTATCGATCAGGGACCTCCGAACACACCGCCTGCTTTCTCAACCCCCGTCCGAGCCCGCCTAGCATGACTACCAGGCCCAAAGCCTGCGGACACACAGATTCTTGGCAAAGGCAAAACACTTGCTCAAGTTAAATAATGGTTTTAATGCAATGAGCGCACTAGGCAGTGATAACAAACATTTGGCTATGATGGAATATGAATGAATACAAATGCTGTTCTGAGAAGTGTGTTACAGGTTGCAGTGAGTTACACAGAGATTAAGATGCAGTTGCATAGTAGTGATGATAGTGAGCTCCCACATAGAGGTAAGTGGTAAGCTTGTTGATGGGCACCCCCAGCTCACATGCAGCACAACCCCTCTCCAGAGAATAACCCTGTTCTCGTCTCCTTGGCCTACCTTTAAGCACGTTCTCTGCCCCTCCACCCCTCTTCTCCCAGACACAGGTTCTGTGTAGTTCTTTTGAAGCCCCCATATGCTATCAAACCTCCCCACCAGAGGAGGATCATATCTCCTCTCTGTCTGACCAAGGTGTTAGGAGAGCCACAGGGGGTTTCATACTCAAACTGCCTTTTCTGAGTGTCAGAACCTCATGTCCATATATGGACATTATCATCAGTGATAAAATGAAATGTAATATTTGCCCTATTCCTTACATCACCCTATTAGAGGCCTTTAAAAGAGTAAGGCAGCATAGCCTGATGGTATCTTAGGTTGGGACCTTGTGCTCACCAGCTTGCACCAGTATTTACACAAAACGTTCAATTTCTCCTTGGCATAGGATGTAATTCCTACATTCTTCAAAAGGTATATCATTGCTCCAGTCCCAAAAAACCTTGATCCATTTACCCTAATAACTACCACCCGCTGGTCCTTACATGATTAGTGATAAAATGCTTTAAAGAAAATTAAAAAAATACTGCACCACCTCCTCACTTCCCACCACTCTGGGTGCACTACAATTTTCCTATTGCCCAAACTGTTCAACAGATGACTGCATATCGAATTTTCTGCAAATTACACTGTCACATCTGGAGGGTGGAGGGGGGGGTTAGTGATAAGTAGTGATAAGATGCAGATTGTTGACTGCAGATCAGCATTCAACATGACAATCCTCTCCAAACTCCTCCACAATTTTGGGCACCTGAAACTCCTCTTTATGACAGGATCTCAAGCTCTAACAGACATTTTAAAGTAGCCTATTGCATATCCTATACTATCCTATACCTAATCCTATCACTCTTAGCATGGGAGGTGCCCAAGTCTGCTTACTGAGTCCATTGTCATACTCATTGTAAAATATAACTGTGTAGCCACCTTAGATTCCACAATTATTACATTTGCTGATGACACTGTCATAGTGGACCTGATTTCTAGCATGAGCAAGCCCACTATGAGGAGATTAAAGGGACTGTTCAGGCAACTGCAATAATAAGGCAGCAATCAGCTCGCCTAAGTTTCTTCTCCATGTCATGCAGCGCTGGGTAGAAGCCATAGCAGGGCTCCAAAGTTTGTCCTTCTTTCAGTTTCATTTCTCCAGACCACTTAATAAAAGTTTGTCCCTTTGGTTTGTCCCTTGTTTGCTTTGTCCCCTGGAGCTCTCTGCACAAATGAACATGGCAAGCCACAGTGGTCCTACAGCTTGCTCTGACCATGGCAGAGCCCACACAGGACTTAGGGGCTTTAGGCTGAGATTTTGAGATCAAATGGCTCACTTGCTTTTACACTGTTTGCATGGGGAATTTGGGGGAGAAATTTAGCGCATACCGAGACAGGAAAATTAGTGCCAGGGGAACTACCTTTAGTGATTTATCACTGTGTGAGAAGATTTAAAAAATGATTTCAAAAACTTGTGTGATTCAGGGAGTTTTATTTGCAAGAGAGAGTTATTTTGTGAGGGCCCTTTTGCTCAGAGCAGGTGAGTAAAGTCAGCTTCACAAATTGGCATGTTTTTTCACTTTAAAAAAGCTATGCGGTAAATGCCGGCATGTTTTTTGTAATGCCACGTGGGTTATTTTGAATTTATTGCTTTAAAAAAAGTAAAAAATTGTGTACCCCCCAAAACAGACTGCCCGGATGCAAAGCATAGGTGTTCAGAGGCTGATAAGCTGCCCCCTGGATACATTGCCCACTGTCCCCGCTCTTGCTTTTCGCGCTACCACTGCCTCACAGGCCAGTGTGTGCTGCAAAAGCACTTGGGTCTGTGTAGCAGGTGGGCTTGGCCTGCATCTGCGGCCACCTGCTGCACATACCTGGGTGCTCGTGTCAGCACGAGCCAGCCCAAGCGGCGGCGGCAGTGGCGGTGCTGGAGCCAGAGTGGAGACAGCGTGGCAGGATACATTGCACTGCTGTCCCTGCCCTGGCTTCTGGCGCCGCCACTGCCTCTGGGTCTGGCCCACCCTCTACACAGACCCGGGGACTTGTGTGAGTGCTCACCAGCCCTAGAGGCAGCGGCGGTGGCAGTGCTGGAAGCCAGAGAGGGGACAGCTGGCAAGGTACATTTACCATGCATTCGTTGCTGCTCCTCCATCGGCTGGCTTCCTTCCGCTCCGTGGGTGCACAGCTCGTGTGAGTTTTTTACATTCACCAGATAAGACACACTGAAATTTTACCCCCACTTTTGGGGAAAAAGAGTGCGTCTTATAGAGCGAAAAATGTAGTTTGTTATGGGTTTTTTTTTTCTTTTAACTGTGCAAGATTGTTGTGTTGGTACAGTTTAAATGGTATGCTGGAACTTTCAGGCTATCTGTGCTCTGCAACAGGCCCACCTTTCCCTCCACAATGTCTGTTTTGAGTGGGGGCTCTGTTTCAGATTATTAAAGTAGAATCTTTTTAACCGCATGTATTGTTTTTCACACTGGTGCTCCTCCACATCACAGATTAAACAACTTTGCTGCATCTGGTATTACTGCTGAGCAATGACAGCACTGTCCATTTTGCCCAACTTCAGACGAGTTGCAGTCTTGTCAGCATGTTCTCCTCCCTCAAATTGACTCCAGTGAGACATTCGTATGGATGGATTCACTTGGACTGCTTTACCAGTAATGTTGTTTCTAACGATGGCGAAAGAAAAAAAAAATCTAGAAAGCCAGAGAGACCTCATAAAAAAAGCTGATAATTGGAACAATATTTTATTCATCCACATGGTAGAGGCCCTTGTCTGGGACAGCTGGGATTTTATGCTGAGTAAATACTTTTGGCAATAAATCAGTATACAATCTGCTCCTAATCATTTCTGAACTCTTCAATATAGAGGTAAACCTAGACTGCAGTATTTCCAGGAGGCTCCTGTTAGAAGACGTAAATATGGCTTACATTTAATTGCTTGGCATTGTGAGGCCAGTTACATCCCACCAACTGTAGCTGTACTAGTTCTGTATTGTGTTACAGATTCTGCTATTACCATGAAACAAAACCTCTATGCATTTTCTATAATCTTTTTTTCTGTTTATCCAATAACGTTTTCAGTGCTGGAGGTCCACCAGGGCAGTACATGAAATTGTCCTGGTAGAGACTGACCAGTATTTTATGTACTCCACTCACATAGCTTGGGTGAAAAGGGGAAAAGGGAATGGTGACACATTTATTTTTTATATTGGTCTACTGAGGGAGGGGGGCAGGTGCTGAATCTTACAGATGCATGAATGTCAGTGTGGCTTCTCTGTATTTTATAAAGTGGACCACTAATCTATATTGAAATTATATTCCAGACACCCCTATAGATACGCAATTCTTATTGCACAAACTCAACTCACTTGTTGTCCTCGAAGGGTTAACAGGTTCCAGAACAACAGTGGTAGTGTTTGCAAAGGACTGTGAGCAGGGATGGACGAAACATTCAGGCTGTGTGCAGAGAAGATCGATCTGTGAACGTCTGGCCATGAGCATGGCAAGCTGGGGTGCAAGACTGACTCTTCCACAGAGGTGTGACTAGGACCACGAGAGGGGGAGTGGTAGGCTACAAACAGGGGGTCAGGCATATGAAGAACAACAGGAATCTATGGAGTGGGGTGTCTGCAATGAGCAGGAGCTATTTCTATTACTTAACACATTTTTCGGGGTAGAGTCGAGTGGCCAGGAATTGAGAGAGAATTTCCTCTTCTGTTCGGGCCTCATTGAGCAGAATCACAGCAGAAAGGCAGCAGCAATAGGAAGCTTATCGCTCTGCCTTTATTAAAGGATCATTTGCCAACTGCTTTGGCAACAAGCTGTGTGTTTATTTTCATTAATGACACTTCTCTGCCTCTCAGATGATAAATATGTTACTTCTCCTAGTGCAGGGGAAGCTTGTTACATTTAGATACATATGTAACAGAAATGAAGGGCCAATTTTGACTAAATGTAACAAGTTTCTCCCTGCACAAGGAGCAACATATTTATCAGCTGAGAAGCAGAGAAGTATCATTAATGAAAATAAACACACAATACAAGCAACACTTACCCTTTAATACTAGCCTGAAAAATCACTTTAAAGTGGACCAACACCCAGGATTTTGACTATCCTGGGTCTTGGTCCACTTCGGTGGGGCACCCCCGATTGGGGTGCCCCGCTGTGTGAAACCCCCCCGAACCCCCCGAACAACTCACCTCTCCCCGCTCCCAGCGCCGACGTACAAGGTAAGATCTTGAACGTCCAAGCGGCGGCGGCCGCCGCCGCCTCCCTCGCGTCACTTTGAACGCGCGCGCCCCCGCGCCGGCCATTCGCAGACGGCCGGCGCGGAGGCGCGCACGCCTACAGGGGCGCGAGGGAGGCGGCGGCGGCCGGCCGCCGCCGAAGATAAGGTAGGTGAGTTGGGGTGTTTGGGGGGGGTTTCACCCCGTGGGACATCCCGATCTCGGATGTCCCGCGGGGTGGGGGGTGATCGGCCCGGGAATCTTATAGATTCCCGGGCCAATCACCCGTGGGTGTTGGTCCACTTTAAGCTGCAGCTATTGGAGCTACTGCATTCTCCACCCCCCCCCCAAACATCTAGATTTAGGATGGCCATTCACAAAAACACAGAGACAAAGAGAACTAAGTTTTCTCAAAACCTTTCCTTAAAGTAATTCAGCAGCCAAAAAAAAGCAAGAGTGCCCACTTTTTGTCTCGCCCAGCTGATCAGAATCTCACCCTATTGCTGGATCCCAGCCAGCACCACGGCCATCACTTCCCACGTCACCATGCCCCTGAACTCACCTGCAAATCTGTGCCGGCTCTGCCCCCCCCCTCCATCATTCACAGGGGTGCAGAGGGGTGTGTGTCATGTCTCGGCCTATCACGCCCATTGCAAAGAATGGATAGGGTGTAGCAGTACGCCTGTGACCAATGGCCAGTTGCAAGCATGACACGGCATCAATCTTGACCCCATGTTCGGGGGTCCTGGACCACGCGGGATTGTGGGCTATGGTGTGGGCTTGGCTCCAGTGATCAGGTGAATTGCTGATTGCCACACTAGCACCAGTGGGGAACAAATAGTAATTACCCTTTTGCATTTTTGGCTGCTGAATCACTTTAAATATTCTCAGTTAACCTTAAAAGGTATGACCTTATATCTTTAATTTTTAATACTTTCAGTGGCTAATGCAACAGTAGTATGTAAAGGTAATCCAGCTTGGTTCAGTTAAAACAATCTTCTTTGTTCATCTGATTAAAAAGGAGTAACATCCATAATGCATCTTATCCACAATGGCCATGATGTGTTTCAAGTCTATATTATACCTTAAATCATATGGTAGGAAGACAATAGCGCCTACCTTATATTAGTCGCAGAGGGTGTATAACCCAACTACTGTAAGATCCAGTTTGTCACTAACCATAAGGTGTTAAGAGTAAATGATTCACAACTAATTTGGTCCTAAGTGATTCTTGGCTGTGTGTGTCTGTGTGTGTGTGTGTGTGTGTGTGTGTGTGTGTGTGTGTGTGTGTGTGTACACGTACACACCAGAAGGGTGTGGTACACTTCAGTCCTGATTATCATCACATCACTTTTTAAGGGTGACCACTGTTACAGCATCAGACTGTGAACAGCCTACAGATCCCTTCCAGCACTCGCAGTGCTATAAATCTTGTTAAAGAGGACCAACACCCAGGGGTGATCGGCCCGGAAATCTATAAGATTCCCGGGCCGATCACCTCCCACCCCGCGGGACATCCGAGATCGGGATGTCCCGCGGGGTGAAACCCCCCAGAAACCCCAAAAACACCTTACCTGATCCGCCGCCGCTTCCGCCGCCGCCGCCTCCCGCGCGCCCCTCCAGACGTGCGCGCGCCCGCGCCGGCCCTCTGTGAATGGCCGGCGGGGGCGCGCGCGCGCCGAGAGTGACGCGCGGGAGGCGGCGGCGGCGGAAGCGTCTTGGACGTTCCTGATCCCCGCCTGGACGTTGGCGGGGATTGGCTGCGGCGCTCACGTGGGAGCGCTGAGAGGTGAGTTTTTTGGGGTTTCTGGGGGGTTTCACACAGCGGGGCACCCCCGATCGGGGTGCCCCGCCGAAGTGGACCAAAACCCAGGATAGTCAAAATCCTGGGTGTTGGTCCACTTTAAAGTGGACCAACACCCAGGATTTTGACTATCCTGGGTCTTAGTCCACTTCGGTGGGGCACCCCCTGTGTGAAACCCCCCCGAACCCCCCGAAAAACTCACCTCTCCCCGCTCCCAGCGCCAACGGACAAGCCTTTTGACAGGTCCGGACAAGCGGCTCCTCCGCCGCCGCCGCCTCCCGCGCGGCCATTCACATAGGTAAGGGGGTTTGGGGTGTTTGGGGGGGTTTCACCCCGCGGGACATCCCGATCTCGGATGTCCCGCGGGGAGGGAGGTGATCGGCCCGGGAATCGGCCCGTGGGTGTTGGTCCACTTTAAGAATTTGAAAAAATCAGGTTACATAATTTACCTTCTGATGTGAATGTAACAACAAGATGTCATGCCCAGGCAAATAAAATCTCTAGGCACTCAAGGTGGTTTGGGATTTATCTGGTTTAGGGATTGGGACTCAGGACAGGGAGGCGGCTCTCAGACAGGCAGTCAATTCTTCCCTGGAGGCCATAGTCATTGGTCACTGGGGCGATTGGGGGAAGGGGAACTAGGCAGCTGACTGGGAACAGATTGACAAAAGACAGACAACTGACCCGTGCGACCAAAGAGGCAAGCTTCCGACTACCTGGGGTGTGGGCGGTCTGGTACTCAACAGAGAGCCCGTTACCAACCCAGTTTTTCAGCAGAAGTCCCTAAGGTGTAGAGTACACAGGCCCCGGGTAGTGCTTTGGTGGTCACAGACTTGGGGAGGGGAAACACAAGGCAGATGTACACAAGACAAATATGAATGGTCTTGACGGCCGGGTTGGGGAATAAAGGGCTTGGGCCCCAAAGTCGGCAATGGAGGAACTGGGCCCCAGTGCAGACAATGACAGAACTGGGCCCCAAAGCAGAAAATGGTAGAAGTGGGCCTCAGTACAGACAGCAGCAGAACTGGGCCACAGTGCAGACAATGGCACAACCAGGCCCCAGTGCAGACAATGGTACAATCGGGCCCCAGTGCAGACAACGGAGGAACTAGGGCCCCAGTGGAAACTATAGTGGACCTGGACCTTGCTGTAGACAATGGAAGGCTGTGGGCACAGTGCGGACAATAGCACTGATAGTGAGGGACCATGGGCCCAGACAGACAATAGCACAGACAATGAAGGACAGCAAGCCCAACATAACAGCACTGACCATGAAAGGGCTGTGGGCCCAGCACATACAATAACAGAAACCAAGACACAAACAATGAAGGGCCATAGACCCAGCAAGGACGAGGGCGTAAACCCCAAATTCAAGATTTCAGAAGGCTCTAGGGCCAATTACAAGATCCCAGAAGGCCCGTGGACCCCACAAGGAGGTTTGCCAGAGGGTTGGAGAGCATGGCCAGGCTACAGAAATACAATGCAATCATCCAAAACAGGAGTGGGGCCAGGCACATGCATTTATAGAAACTACTGCAGCATAATGAACACTAGGTGAGCATACATACAAGCATACATACCAGCATACATATCATGGGATATGAAATCCTCAAATCAGTTGTGTAAAAAAGAATTCAGGCACCAATAGGATTTTGCAAGCACATCATGGAAATAATTTCGCTACACCGTAATGGAGCCAAATTCAATCAGGCCCAGCGTCTGTTGCAATCAGCTTCTTTCACCAATCGCAAGCAAGCAGTCAGAGAAGACGGGATATATTTGTGGTTATACCTACCACAGGCCTAAATTGTTCTCAGTCTGGCACAAAACTTGACTTGCTTTTTAAACAGTCTCAAGATAGCAGGTTTACTGCTCGCTGTATCCTATTCTTTCTCACATTTTTTCCTCTTCTACTTCAAAACAAGCAAAAAAAAAAGTTCAGAGAGGAAAAATGCATCTACTCATATTAAAGCTATAAACTGATTGTGGTGTAATTTCGCTGGCATTTGAAACAAAGTAATCCCCATAAGCAGTTAAACCAAAACCGCTAAGTGTTTTTTCTAGACTTTGCCTGGATATAAACAAGGCAAAGGGTAACAATCACGTGTGAAGTGTAGAGCCCATCTTAAACAAGCTGGGGCAGAATATCAAGAATAGTGCAGGACAAACAAGGTTAAAAACTGAGCTGCTGCCCAGCAACCATTGTTGGTTCTGGTTAAAAAAAAACGATGTGCCTTATTTATGAAGTTAAAGGCTGATTAAAGGCCAGCAAAAGCAAAAGAGCTAGTAGACGCTGTAAGCGCCTCGGTCGCTGCAGTGACCTGGCCGGCATTGATGAATGTGATGTGTGGTGGGCGCTCTAACAGCAGTACAGCACTGCAGAGAGCGAGAGGTAGCGCCAGCTCAGTGCAACCGACTCTCGGCGCTCCACACCATACTTGTCAAAAAGGACACACACACAGCGTTGGCACTCTAAATCTGATCGCTATAGCATAGAGCGCCAGGCACCGTGTGAACAGTGAAGTCTGTTTTTGAACACATATACACCTGTAACAAAGCGAAAACACATGGAATGACATTGTTTTAACACTGTGGCATTAACACTTTAGTGCCAAAACTGTAATGACAATTCTGCATAAAAATATAAAAAAAAAGTATCTAAAAATGTTTGTTTGCAGCCAGGAGAGGTCACACAATGATTTGAGCAAAAAAAATAAAATCGTCAAACACGCTGTCAAACACAAGCAAATGAACGCCCATTGAAATGTATGGGAGAGCGACAGGTAATACCTGGCGCTCTGGAAGCTAGAGTGCCAGAGCTATCCACTGAGCCGCCTGTAATAATATATCGGATGCTACATGGCGCTATTACAGTCACTCACCAGATTCGCTTTCATAAATGTGGTTTTGTGTACAGCGCCCAATGTTCACCAGACGCTGCCTGCCGCTAAGAGGCACTACCTGGTGCTATCCCTTCTTAAAAAAAACCCTTAGTGTCATTTTGCTGGCATAGGAGTGGAATTTGGAGTACCCACATCTTTTTCTATTTTAGCGTTGCTTTTTACAGATACCCAATGTTAAGCAATCAGTTTGAATTAGGGTACTAGGTATTGGCCAGCCTGTGTCTGCGCCAATGGGGCATGCCGCACACTGCCTGTAGTTGGGATGCTGAGCACTGCTTGTATTTGGGATGCTGCACAATGACTGTAATTGGGATGCCATACACTGTCTGTAACTGGGTTTTCGCACACTGCCTGTACTTAGGTTGCGTTGCTGTACACTGCCTGTAATGGGTCATGCTGCACACTGCCTGTATTTGGGATCTCACACAGTGCCTGTAATGTGGCTTACCACACATTGCCTGCAATTGGGATGCCGCACACTGGCTATAATTGGGATGTAGCACACTGCCTGTAATTGGGATTCCACACACTTCCTGTAATTGGGATGCTGCACACTGCCTGTAATTGGGATGCCGCACACTGCCTAAAATTGGGATGCTGTACATTGCCTGTAATTGGGATGCTACACAATGTCTATATTTGGGTTGCCACACACTGCCTGTAATTGAGATTCCACACATTGTCTGTAATAGGGTATGCCGCACACTGCCTGCAATTGGGATGCCGCACACCACCTGTGATTGGGATGCTGCACACTGTCTATAATAAGGCATGCCGCACACTGCCTATAATTGGGATGCTGCAAACTGACTGTAAAGGGGCATGGCGCACACTGCCTGTAATGGAGCATGGCGCACACTGGCTGTAATTGGGATGCCGCACACTGACTATAATTGTAATTCCGCACACCGCCTGTAATGGGGCATGCTGCCTACTGCCTGTAATGTGGGATGCCACTCACTGCTTGTAATAGAGGATGTCACACTGCCTGTAATTTGGGATGTCGATTACTGCCTTTAATGTTGGTTTCTGCGCACTGCCTGTAATGTGGGATATCACTCACTGCCTCTAATGTGGGATGCCGCTCACTGCCTGTAATGTGGAATGCCGCTCACTGCCTGTAATGTGGGGTCCATAATGGGGTAATTCGGGGGATTCTGAACACTGTCTGTAATGGGGTGATTGGCAGGGCTATTTTAGCACACCATTTGGTTCAGAACATATTTTTTCTTATTTTCTTCCTCTAAACCCTGGGTGCGTCTTAAGGGAATGTGCGTCTTATGGGGGCAAAACTATGGTAAGTATCAGGACCAGAATTGTGCTTCTCAAGCCAGTACACAGAGCAGAGCATCCTTCTACCAGATGACCCCACTGTCAATTTTAGAGCCCCTCTTTATTACAGCTTTATTTAACAGGAAGTAACCCTTAAAACTCCTTGAAAATAAAGAGAATTAGAATGTAATTTTTTTTTGCTGCCTGTGGTTTGCCACAGAATCCTTACTTCCTAAAGTGACCAAATAAGATCAAACAGAAAAGTATATATATATATATATATATATATATATATATATATATGATTTGACTACATTACTGTTTCAGGGGGTCATTTTTCTTTAGCTTGGAGCTTTAAACACCCTTTTCTTTAATGAAATCCTTATGTGCTTAAGATCTTCTTTAGAGGAATATTGCACAACTTTCCCCAGATTTGGGGCATATATATGGTCATGCCAGCTGTATCCGATTAAATAAGTGGTGTCATAAAAACTTACTACAAAGCTCAACAAGATGCTGGGGGGGGGGGGGTATGTTCAAGGGTTATGATGACAGCCTCATGTTTATGAGATTCCCTTAGTGTATATCTACTAACTACATCCTTTCATGCCCAACCGCAACATTACCCCAACAGGTGGCCCTTTTTTGCAGGACTTTTTTGGAGTACTTCTCATTGGCCTTAAGCATAATGTTGGCCACACATGTATTATCCTGATTACCACTATAGTCTGAGGACCAATCCTGTATAATTATTATACTATAGATTGTGTATAGTATATACAGTGTGAATGCATGCAAATAGAGTAAGTTTGGTGTGCTTGGGGTAGCAGGCAAGCATGGCGATGGTCCTGGGCACCAAGGCCATTCTGTAATGGGGGCTCCTTGATCCAAGCAATCCTGTTTTCTGTAGATGGGTCATAGTCACAGTTAGTGGAGCTGGCCATATGCTAGGCCCCTCATCCCCCCACACTCGGATCAGTCATGGGGGGGAGTCTGCTGTCAAGAAAGAGGCAAAGCATGGCACATATCAGTATGGGACAGCAGCAGTGCCATAGAATAAGCGAGGAGGAGCAGAATTGTTTTCCTTCCCACACTGACAACTATTTCACCTAGAAACTGCCTTGAGCATGGATTTATGCCTATAAGCACATCCCTAGGCTAAAATATTCCCATGTAGATATGTGCAGGGAACACATTCATCAAATTAATTCTAAATGGCCATATTTTTTGCTTCAATTTCAGTAAATGTAATTTTCTTAATACTAACTTAAAGTGCAGTCTAACCCCCACCCACCTGCCACTCATCCCTCCCCCCGCCACTTGCCCCAATTTTACTAATCAAAAAAAAAATGACTCACCTAGCAGGTGCCGGGCAGCTGAAACCCAGCAGGAAGCAGCACTTCTGCAATCCAAGCTGCCGGACTGACCCTGACTGACTGCTTAGTCAGCCAATCAGTGTCATAGTATCATTTATGCCTTTGAAGCACAATGCATCATATCCAGCACACCACATAGCTGCAGTATGTCTGTGCCTGACTGTCACCAAACACGTGAGCCATATTTACCAACTTTTTTTGCATGTGGCAACCTGGCACACAACACACATACTTATAGTGACAAAAATGCTTTTAATAGTTGGAAATATTTTATTGACAACTATAACACTTGATGATATGGTGCTGTATAGCCTACTTGCAGAGAAGGTAAAAATATATATTTATAAAAACATGTTTCATGTAAATGGTCCAATTCTAGGGCTACCAAGATATTTCCAAAGAAATAGAAGAATGTGGCTAGTGAAAAATTACTTTTGACCTTCAAGCTCCTGAAGCTAGTTGCCCAGGGACATTTTTACAAACCTCATCTGATCTCCTCCAGCTTTCCTACTAGAGAGATTTTTTCTTTCCAGACATCGTAGATCAGTGTTCCCCAACCTTCTCCTCATGAGCCACACCAGGTCAGGTTTTGTGGATCTCCAAATTGCTGCAAAACCTGGCCTGTTGGTCGCTCACGAGGAGACGGCTGGGGGACTTTGACCTAGAATCTGAAAGACAGCCCCACAACCGAGGATGTGCTCTGGGAAAACCGCAATCTGGGAAATCCTTAACTGCCTACTCTCATTCTCTTTTTTGCAGCAAGTCACTGGGAAATTACTTAACTGCCTATTGTCTGTTTGCTCCTCATGTCCTCCAACTTTGCTAACTGCTTATCACAGCGGCCATTATGGCCTCGCTCCAGGAATTAAAGGACTGATTGGTGCTGACCAGACATGAACCCAGAAAGTCACCAAAGGAGACAATGCAGGTTATAAGGATGGGGGTCCCAGGTGGATTAGTAGTTACATTACTCATATACAGGACAAAACCAGAAGGATGACACTTGGACCATCAAGAGGAAGCTGGATACTAGGCGCAGGGTACAGTGGTTACAGCATGTCACATCAGATAGAATCCAGGAACCAAAAGTCACAGCAGTCCTCAGTAGGTACATTAGGATTGCAAATCTGACTCACAGTTAGCAGGCTGGATCACAGTCTCAATGCACAGATGTTAAGCAAGTAACATGGAAAGTTTAAGTGGAAAGTTGATGCACATCAGGGTGAATGTACAGGAGGAACATAGGGATACATGGAATGTTACTTTGGCACAATATAATTAGTCAGTCTTTATGCAGAGATTGTTGTTGTTGATTGAATATAAACATGCCTGGGATAAGCATAGATCTATCCTAAATTTATGAGAACATACCATACACACATTACGGCAGACTAGATGAACTATATGGTCTTTTTGGACCCTAGGCCACTAGTTGCTCCTCTATAAGTCTCCCTTCAATTTAACAGGAAATGTCAAAACTAAAACACAACCCCAAATGTTAATACCAAGTACAAATTAATAATGAACAAAGGCGAGTTACAAGTGGTGTGCCGCAGGGCTCTGTCCTGGGCCCCATTCTTTTTAATATATTTGTAAGTGACATAGGAGAAGGCTTGGTAGGAAAAGTTTGTCTGTTTGCTGATGATACAAAGGTTAGTAATAGGGTGGATATTCCTGGAGGTGTCTGCAACATGGAAAATGATTTAGCTTTACTGGATAGATGGTCAAAACTGTGGAAACTAGAGTTTAATGTCTCTAAATGTAAAATCATGCACTTGGGTAGAAGGAATCCCTGCTCTGAGTACCGTATGGGCAGTACTGTGTTAGCCAGGACCTCGGAGGAGAGAGATTTAGGGGTACTGATTACTGATAGCTGCAAGATGAGTGGACAGTGTAACCAGGCAGTGGGAAAAGCAAGCAGGATGCTCGGCTGCATAGCTCGAGGCATCACCAGTAGGAAGAGGGAGGTTGTGATGCCGCTGTATAGAGCCCTGGTAAGGCCACAGCTAGAATACTGTGTGCAGTTCTGGAGACCTTACCTGCAAAAAGACATTATTCAAATAGAACGTGTCCAAAGGCGGGCAACGAAAATGGTGGAAGGACTTAAACTTAAAACTTATCAGGAGAGACTCAAAGAACTTAATTTGTACAGTCTGGAGGAAAGAAGGGAGAGGGGGGACATGATTGAGACCTTTAAATATGTGAAAGGATTGAATAAGGTTCAGGAGGGAAGTGTTTTTAAGAAGAAACTTAACGATAGAACAAGGGGGCACAACCTGAAGCTAGTCGGGGGGAAGATCAGGAGCAATGTTAGAAAATATTATTTTACAGAAAGAGTAGTAGGTGCTTGGAACAAACTTCCCGCAGAGGTAGTTGAAACATCAACAGTCACTGAATTTAAACATGCCTGGGATAAGCACACATCTATCCTAAGATAAAGAGAACATACAGTATACACATAAGGGCAGACTAGATGGACCGTATGGTCTCCTTCTGCCGTCAACCTTCTATGTTTCTATGTTTCTAATAGATGAATCCACTTGTTACTAGCATGTTCTGCCCCATCCATTAGCTTGCATGAGAACGTCTTATCTGGTGGTCTACTGCAAGGTCTTAAAGCGGACCTTCACTCTGACTAAGAGTCTATCTTATATGTTTCCCACACCCTGTACATACAGATTGCTCACATTAAAAATCATCCTACCTGCATCTACTGCATTTTATAAGCCTTTAAACATCCAAGATGGCGGCTTATGGAAGCTGCCATTTTTGCAGGCAGCCTGCAAACAGGAAGTGCCTGCAAACAGGAAGTGACTGTGCTGCTCTGCATTCTGGGACTGCTGACCTTTCCCTGACCCCAGCTCTGCTCTGTCTGAGCAAAGCACAGCTATAACCCGCCCCCCTGTACCTTATCCCACTCTCCTCTCCTCAGTAAGTTTGATGCTTCTGAGTCAAGATGGCGGCGCCCGTATCCTAAATTCCCGAACAGAGTTGCAGCCCAGTGGGGGAAAGTATAATAAATTAGTGACTAAACATGTAAAATATATTAATTTTAGATGCTGAGGAATTGTTTTTTAAGAGTTTGGGCTTTTCATTAAATCAGGGTGAAGGTCCGGTTTAAGAGACTCACAGCAACTGCTGGTCTTCACACTACATCATGGGCTTGATTGACTGTTTGTTCTCAGGGAGACACATGTCCCTCTCCTTCCACTCTGACATCCCGTCAAAGGAATGAAGTGACTTCCTTAGGGAAATTTTTTTATAACCTTGAGGGATGACTTTTTGGGATTTCTACTAGCATCATAGCATTACAATAGTCAGGTTGCATGTAACTATGAGCCAAAGCCACTTTGTATCACCAGCTATATATAACACAGAGAATTTACAAGCATGTCAAGCATTTTCAGTATACATGTAAATTAGGAGATGTCCAACTCACTGGAGGTACATGACAGAGTAAGTACTTCTGACATTACACTCCTGGCTTCCCTGCAGACATGCGATCTATGTCCAGTTTGATATCTGTATATCAGATAAGTATATCTAACAGTAGCCCCCCTGCTTTACTTACTTCCGATTCAAAAATGTAAATGTTTGACTTTGACATATTTGAAAATACAGTACACAATACACAATATTTCTGACCTTTACATCAACAGAAAATGGGACTGCACAAAAAGCCTATGAAATTGCTTTTGCAATCATTTTCAGCTCTTTTCTTGTCAAGTTACTGGAATGTTCAGGTCATTGGCACATTGCAATGCTCAACTTCGTCTTCATTCTTCATTTTCCCTGGCACTTCCCTTCCACAATCACACACAAGAACAATGGAATATGTATGGTAGATATAGTAACTGGGTCCTGCAGCCCCAACCTATAATCGCACTGTCTTTTTTTTTTTTACAAACGTCATACAAGATTGCGGCCAAAATTGGCACAATTGGCTCATGTGAAAAAAACCTTTCAGGAGGTCAAATGGTTCCTCCTCGCACACCTTCCATGTAGATCTAATTTGTACAGCTGCTTTGTAGTGGCAAGACCTTTACTAGTATCCAGACTTTATGATCCTGGCAGTTATTTAAAAATCTCAGTTTATCCTAATTCCCAAATACACATGCTAAAACCCAACAAAGTTAAGTCCTTTGTCTATTTTTAATAAAGTGGATCGCCACCATACAAAAATGTCCCTCTTTGTACTAGCTCCACAAGTCGGAAAAACATGTTAAGGCCAATTTAATCATCTGTTGTGGCAGATCCCCAAAATGTTTGTCCAGGCAGAATGTTTGCCCCTGAGGATAATAGCTGCAAGTCTGCTTCTCTGGATCTTACCTGATCATCAGATCAGCCCCTCCCCCAGTGCTCACTAGTGGTTTAGAAATTCTTCTGTAACCAATGCCATTCAATGCCAGTATATTTTGCAACAATAAGGCTGTGAAGGTCTTGAGAGAGCTCACTGTTTTTACCCATCATGAGATGTTTCTTGTGTGGCACCTTGCTAATGAGACACATTTTTATAGGAAACCGTTGAACCAGCTAATATTAATTTCAAGTAAATGGCATGATTGTTTTCTAATTACTGATAGACTTCAGCTGGTGTCAGGACTTTCCATGACTTTTTGCACCTTTTTTCATGTGTTCAAAACATTTTCCCTGTGTCATTTCTTATTAGTACACATCATTTATGAACAGCTAAGGTTTTATCTCTGTATAATATATATATATATATATATATATATATACAGAGATCACAGAGATCAAACCTTAGCTGTTCATAAATTATATATATATATATATATATATATATATATATATATATTCAAATATACAACTAAGTAATAATGTGCCTTTGGTTGCCTGGCATGGTTTAAACTCTATTTTCAGTTTTTTTCCCACCTTCAATGGGAGTTTGCACAATCTTGCTCATCAAAGAGCATGTGTGTGTGTTTATGTGTGAAACAGAACATTCGGTTTTGATAATGAAATCCTTTTGCACACCCTACATCTAACAATATTGCGCAACTTTTGCCGGCTATGGCTGTATTGTACTATATAAGTTGTTGTGTCATAAAAAAACACATACCAAACATGCATCATGAAGCTTTAGGTGAATAGTGATGACAGCATGATTTTTATGAGATCTCTAATAATCCAGATGCAGAGATGGCAGGAGCACGACACAGGAGAAATACCAGCACATCCTTCACCTTATTTTGCTTTTTGCCAATATTATCTTACACAAAAAGGTCACCCTATCTTTTAAATACCCACACTGAAAGTCTTAACAGAACATGGAAAACATTTTGCTTCACTTACATAAAGAGGACTCAACAAATAAACCGGACCAACACCCTTACAAGAAACAGTGCTCATATGCATCCCTCCCCATGACAATTAAGATTGCTACATATAAACATTCATTTACCATTTTGTAACTCCTGGAATGGTTAATTCCCCCTCCCCTTAATGGCATAATATGGAGCTGGTAGCCTGCAAAGAGGAATCGCTGCTTGGTTTCCTGCCACTGTGCATTGTGGGGTTTGTCATATAAATTCAGACAGCAGCACGCATGGGATGTTGGAAAAGGAAGCCTCCCCGATCCTGCAAAATGGCCTCGACCAGGAGAAAATTGGTTAGGCTTTTAGCCTAATGGCTAAACTGAAGCCATTGGGAGATCTTGGGCTCTGGGCTCCTTTTGCCATAGGCCTGTTAGCAGCTGCCTCCCCTGCCTTCACTGTATTACTGGCCACCTGGCCATACCGAGTGATGTTATAACAAGTCTGACTTTTCCTATAAGCCACCTTCTCGATACTTTCCCAGGTACTTCTTCCTTTTGCACATAGGCTTTCATATCCCTTCTTTGGGATTTTGACTGTTACTCATTTCTTGTCTTCTTAGATAGCAAGATAACAATTCCCACACAGTCACCTCTTCAACATTTAGAGTTTAAAACGGAACTCCAATTTAAACCGGGCCTTCACCATGATTTAATGAAAAGCCCAAACTCTTAAAAAACGGTTCCCCAGCATCTAAAATTTATATATTTTACGTTTTTAATCACTAACTTATTATTCTTTCCCCCACTGGGCTGCAACTCTGTTCAGGAATTTAGGATACGGGCGCCGCCATCTTGACTCAGAAGCATCACACTTACCGAGGAGAGGTGAGTGGGATAAGGTACAGGGGGGCGGGTTATAGCTGTGCTTTGCTCAGACAGAGCAGAGCTGGGGTCAGGTAAAGGTCAGCAGTCCCAGAATGCAGAGCAGCACAGTCGGGAGGCACTTCCTGTTTGCAGGCTGCCTGATAAGATAGCGGCTTCCATCTTATCAGGTTTAAAGGCTCATAACATGCAGTAGATGCAGGTAGGATGATTTTTAATGTGGACAATCTGTATGTACAGGGTGTGGGAAACATATAAGATAGACTCTTATTCAGAGTGAAGCTCCGATTTAAGCTTAGTCATTTGCTCCTCTAATGTGAGAGGACTCAACCAAATGCAGATATTTTGCAATAGCATGCAGATTCTGAGCTCCTGAACTACATGGGAGCTGCCACCTTGATTAACACCTGAGCCCTGCTTCTGAAAAACTCAAGGTCAAAATTGCTTTAATTCTCTGCAACCATTCCTTATTTCTATCCAGAAGTAAAAAGCCATCGGCTGTAATGACTCACCATTGCTTTGCTCACAGCAGACCTCTCCTACATTTTTGGTACATTAATTAATACGGCTGCCGCATAATTGTCATATTATGAAGAAACACTGTAACAGCTTTCCCCCTCACACAGAATTTCTGTAGCAGCTGTTTATTCAGGGAGGGTGTGTGTGTGTGTGTGTGTGTGTGTGTGTGTGTGTGTGTCATGAAAGACAATCTTCTCTGTGTTTCTGTGGCATATTTATCTCTCAGTTTGGTGTGAATCGCTGCTGGCACAGCACCCTCCTTGAACTTATGTGTAAGAAAGACTGTCAGATGTGTAGTAAGATGGCTCCTCCCAAGTAGTTCCAATGACTTATGCCACTGATCATCATAGAGGTGGTTTAGGGAAGCAATTCACTTTATTTTCGACTGGATTAATTATTGTCTTTTAGTGGTAGTGGAGAAGGCAACAAGGAGGAAAACAAAGGGTGGATTCGGGGGTAGCTGCCCCCTTAGTACCAGAGCATGATTATCTACAGTGGAGAAGGCCACTGATAATCAATCATAGGACGTCTGGAGGACATTTGGTGTTAGTGGAGAGGCACAATGAACTGGAGAGCAAACATTGGCAGAAGAGGACCCATCAGTGGCTGAAAGGTGACATGATGTGGCACATTTATCTGGAGCTGGCCCTGATTAACCTGGATCTGTTTTTCCTACTCTATACATAACTCTAAAAATGTCTGGAGTTGGAATTTAAACAATCATGGAATCAGCTATCACCCATCATAGCGGTTATACGAGCATGTGATCGGGCTCATTCACTACGTTTTCAGGCAACAACATTCTTGGAATGATTAATCCAATTATGACTCCACAAATGTTAATCTATGACATACAAACAGGAAAAGCTTATTTTCTTTTAGCACTTCCATAGGGGAAAACAAAGCATTCTCTAAATAACAACCGCAGTATGGCATGCCAGTTTTACACACAATCTGAACTGGTTCCAAAATGAAGGCGCCTCTTTTCCGGATCCCACTTCATTAGGAAACTTTCACTGCACCGCTCCATGCTGCATGGCAAAACAGACAATGCAGAGCTGTCTTCTCTCTCCCCAGATGCAGGATTATTTATGTGAGAAGTGTTTATGCACAGCAGTTAGTAATAAAACTAGTCTCCAAGTGTTCATTTTTCATTGACGCATATGTAAGGATATTGGAGTGTTTTTCACATTTAAAAAAATTCAATATATTATTACCTCTCTGTGTGGCTTTGTGAGGACGCACGTTCTGTGCCTTGCAGGGTCAATGGCCAAGAGGAGATTTGGGTCAGTCTTTTACCACTGTTCCTGGGAAAGGCCAGTAGTAAGGCAGACTATAGGCTATTATGGAGGCTGCACAAGCATTAACAGAAGAGGGTGCTCTATTCAACTTTTAAACAGTTTCATATCTAAAAGTGTCTGAATGTATGAGAATTGTGTTTGCAATAGCTATTTATTTTTTGTTGTATTTCCTTATACTGTCTGTGATAAAACTTACTTTGTGGGTCCAATCGGCATCACTGTCACCGAGATCATGTGGCATGGTTCCTTAATACAGGGGGCCCTTTCACTACCACCAGTAAACAGAGCCATAGGAATGCCACCAACTATGTCTGATATAGCCCTGATCCGTTAATGGTATTATATTGGACCAGAAGCTAGCCCAGGTAGCTTATAATATAACTGAGAAGCACAGACAAGTGAATTTGGGTTCAAGATTAAAGGGCAGGCCAAGACTAGGTTATATATTATATCGCTATAACAACACACTAGACAAACTATATACATACAATAAACAGATACTTATACAGGTCAAAAGGACAAATACCAGTGGGTAATTACAATCAGAATTGAACAGTTAAAGTGCATATCAGTTACCTCAGTGCAGACATATTTTACGCAGTGGTGCAAACAGCCACAGGGGACATGTAGAGTCCGCTTGTTCCTGGTCCCTTCCAACACCATGCTCGGCGTGACCTCCCAGAAGAAAGACAAAAGGGCCTGGGCTTTTTAGGCTTTTATACACAGGTGGGACATTCCCCCTCCCACTGGGACGAGCCTTTAGCGCTGCCTCTTATCAATTACTAGCTAAATCTTATGGGTCTCATAACTTTCCATCAGAAAGTCATAGAAAGCTGGTTCTTGTGCCAGCAGACCCAGTGGGGTGCCATGCACAATATGAGACCAAAGACCACTGTTACTATGGCTCATATACTGAAATCTCCAGATCTTAGTCCCTGAGCGTCCCTAGGTGACAGGAGTCTCACATACACAGGCATTATGATTTACAGGTTTTAAGAATATTATCAATTTATGTGTAATATGGATGGGATTTTCATAATTTTTTTACTGTGTGTGTGTAATCTCGAGGTAATTTTCATTACCTTGAGATCCCCAAATGTCTGGCTGTCCTGTTTGAAGTGATGTGGCCAGAGCAGGTTCACAGCAGGGGTGTGTCCAGTCATAGACCTTCTGTCTACATTCCTGTTTAGGTGCAAATCTAATCAGTTTTACATATGGTGTGTTCATAGGCATGAGCAGGTCAAAACTAGAAATTATATCTATATTTTCTGCACACTACCACCTAAGGGGGCACATTCTGTTCACGGTCATTCAGCCAAAATCACAGACTTCCCCTCCCACCCCTACCTTCTCATTATAAGCCCAATTAACAGGGTTATAAAAAAAGATACATTTACAAATAAGGTCACCTTGATCAATCCAGCCGGGTCTTCTCTTTCCTCAGGAGGCATCAGATTCCCCGGCATTTTCCGTCTCCTCTTCTCCGATCCCCCCCCCCCCCAGGCACTTCCGTGGCGAGGAGAGGGCCTGAACTAAGCCCTCTCCTCCACTTCCTCCGTTGTTGCCACTAGCCCCACTATTTGTGAGGAGGGAGGTTGCAGGGATAGTGGGCTGTGATTCCCTGCCTCCCCAGCCCCCCTCCAGTGAACACCCGGCATCTGTCATTGGAGCTCCATGTGACAGGATCCCCACAGGACACAGGATTGGAGGTGAGTGTTAAAAAAAATAATAAATAATAGAAGTAATTTTTTTTGGCGTCTATGTTTTCTTTTACAGTTAACCCATTGTGAACTGGTAAGGGATCCATGAGACCCCTATACCAGTTCACAAGGCTCAGGGGCTGGCAAGTCACCTGCGGCCAAGAATGGAATTATCTCTCAAAGACTCTAATCTAGCCTACTACCAAACCCCATGAGTTAGTCTTCCTTAGAGTATAATAGCTATTTCCTAGCAGAGCTCCATTTAAAATAAGACAAATGAATGCTGCAAGGTTGGTCATTCAAAAGAGCCTATTTCAACTAAAGGTCATTTTCAACTAAAGGTTTACTCGAGATTAACTCGAGATTAACTACGCGATTTCGCAATCTCATCCTCGCTACGTTGGTCATGAAAACACAACACAGTCCACTCATAGCCAACCACAGCCGTGGCTCTAAATCTCTGCCCATTGACCCCCTAAGGGCTCAGCACCTGAACATTAGCACAGTAGGTAGTATGTGGGGGGTGATATTGACATTTGATTTTAAACATACTGGAGTTCTCTTTTAAAGTATTTTAGTAGACAAATGAAACTGTCAGTATGTTTGCCAAGGCACATATCTTTTTTTTTTTATAAAACAACAGTAACAAATGCACATGGCTATGCTGCAGTCATACATGCCTGGGGCTTTATGCATTTTTATTTACATTGGAAATTGTATAACTAGTACAATGTTTTATTTAAGGGCGATTTACTTGGGTTAGTTCCACTGGAAACATGACGGAGGCTCTCTGCATATAATATCCTCAGTGTGCTTGCTCCATCTTCTGGTGCTGCAATGCCTCTTTACTATGTTGTACTGCTTAAAGAGACCGCACAGCTTTCATAATAACCAGGGCTGATTTTTTTTGGTTTTGTTTTTTCCTTAAGATAAAATGCAAAAATAAACCACTGCGGGTGGCACCTAATATAATATTTGAATAATAATGTGAGGTGCACTGCCCCTCTTAAGGGACCCTATGAACCACTCTAACACCAAAGAATTGGGGGTGCCCTCTCAATTCTTCCTGAAGATAAAAGATCAGTTTTTATCGTACTAGTATTCTGTTATTAATAGTGATGAGCGAGTCTGTAGAAATTCGGGTTCAGAAAGTTCTACCCAACTTGACGCTCAAGTTTGGTTTGTGTCCCCAAACCCGAAAACAAACCTCTTTGAAAAGTACTCACAATAACAGAAAACAAAAAATGTATTAAATACATAAGTTAAAAAATATATATAGTTTTCAACAAGTGTCAGAGGCCAATTTGGGGGTAACACCAGGGTGATTGCCCTAAAAAATATGGAGTAGGGAAAGTACGCAAAACAAAGAGAAAACAAAAAAATAAAGAAATACATACATAAATAAATAAAAAATAAAATATATATTTTTTTCACTCAGACTCAGAGGCCATAAATAAATGAAAAATTAAGAAAAACAAATACAATAAAATATTCATTTTTTAACAGGTGTTATAGGCGCAGGGGGAGAAGGAGGAGGTGGATGTGGTAGCATAAGTGGAAGAGGTGAAGGAGGTGGATGTGGCGGTGTAGGCGGAAGAGGTGAAGGAGGAGGTAGCCAACACTAAAACCACTTACTCAGGTGCTGGCACAGACAAGTCCTGATTCATCTTAAGGAATGTAAGGATTTCCACATTGGCTGTGGATAGGAAGATCCTACTGTCGGTGATAAGACCCCCTTGCTGTGCTGAACACATGTTCTTATAGCGAGGATCCAGCACCCACTAATTAGCACTGGTGACTATGTGGGCAACTCTGCGGTTGTTCTGCAGGCACTGGAGCATGTAGTGGGCCATGTGAGCCAGGCTGCCCTGTGTCAAGGAGAAACTGTCCTCAGTGTCAGGTGTCTCCCCTTCCTCCTCCTGCTCCAGTGATACCTGATACTGCTGTTGGCCCAGCGCCCTGCAAGCCACGTGTGCACTGCCCTGACACCTGGGAAAATGGCCTTCCTCTTTCCCCTCTGGCTTCTCCTGTCTCACCATCACATCCTCCGTCTGAGCCTGAAGGGTTTTTCTTGAGCAGGCAAAGGATGGGGATGGTAGCGTTGAAGATGACATCATCAGCACTGACCATATTGGTGGCATACTGGAAGCACTGCAGCACGGCACAAATGTCCCTTATGGTGGCTCAATAATTGGTGGTGAAGTGCTGTTGGTCTGCACACACCCTTTCCAGCATATACAAAGTGGAATTCCACCTGGTTAGCAAGTTACATATGAGGTGGTGGGTGGAAAGTCTGAAGTTCCTCTGCAATGCAGACAGACTAGCAGCAGCAGGGTGGGAATGCTGAAAGTGAGCACACACGTCATGCACCTTATGCAGCAGGCCCGACATCTTTGGATAATGGCCCAGGAAACTCTGCACCACCAAGTTAAGCACATGCACCAGGCAAGGGATGTGCATCAACCCAGATAAGCCCAGAGCTTAGGCCCATTGTCACACACCACCTTCCTGGCCTCAGGTGAAGTGGCTGCAACCACAGCTCCTGGGAGGTGTGTGGCCTTTCGCCAAGACAGATGAGTTTCAGCAACGTCTGCTGTAATTTCCCAATTGTTGTACTCAAATCGGTGGTGCAGTAGCTGTGCTGACTGCACAAGAAGGAAGCAGAGGATGAAGCAGAGTAGGAGGAGGAGGCAACAGGAGGCACCGACTGATGTCCAGCAATCCTGGGTGGTGGAAGGATCTGCGCCACAGTGCTTCCCGCCTCAGTCCCAGCCACCACTACATTGACTCAATGGGCAGTTAGAGAGATCTAACCTCCCTGCCCATGCTTACTAGTCCACCTGCCAGTGGTGATGTGGACACTGGAACTAATACAATTGCCCAGTTCACACCTTATTTTATTCACACCTGTTGGGCTCGTAGGTGAGATGGACACAACTTCCACTTTCTCTCCAAAGTTTGAGGGATGGAAAGCTTAGCACTTCCTGAGATGGTATGGACAGTCTTGGTGCTGGTGGTGCTGGTGGTAGTGGTGGTCTCACAGCCTCCCTTTGGGAGGAGACAGGTAAGTTTGTTGTTTGGGGAAGTGGTGGTAGAAGCTGAGTCAACCGAAGCAGCAGCCTCAGGTTTAGCATGCTTTTCAACAGATTTTTATTTATTTAAGATGAACTAAAAAGAAATTATTTCTAATTATTTCAAGTATTTGCCACATCAACAGATTTATTGAGCCACCATAAGGGACATTTGTGCCGTGCTGCAGTGCTTCCAGTATGCCACCAATATGGTCAGTGCTGATGATGTCATCCTCAACACTACCATCCCCATCCTTTGCCTGCTCAAGAAAAACCCTTAAGGCTCAGACAGAGGATGTGATGGTGAGACAGGATCTTAAGCAGCTGCTTGCAACCAGACTCACCAGCCACCAGCAATAAAAAAACATGACGTCTATCATTTATGTATATAATAATAATAATAATGTATGTATCAAGTCCGTAACAATGTCCATAATGGTTACATGCTTAGATCAATCGCACATTGATCAATCCCCCCATCCCCTGTGACAATCTGCATATTGCAGCCAACTCTACTCTGGTGGTCACATGCTGCCGATCAGTGTTGCAGGTCCCCGACACCCTATGGTAGGTGTTGAATGCAGCATCCCCGCGACCCGTTCCTCGGCATGTATAAATTGAAAGGTTTGGGGAAAACATTCCTCTGCTCACTCAGCACTTACCCCTCAGCCCGTCTTGTGCTGATTTCTCTCTGTAAAACTGTTTTGAGGTTGTCCCATTTCTTTTTGGCCTGCTCAGCATCTTTGGGCTCAGTCACGTTGCCCACATCTGCTCCTGCAATGGTTTGGGGCAGAGTGGGACCGTGACCCAGCCAGGCGGTCATAATTTACCAAAACACCCTCAAGCAGAACCTCCAGCTGGGCATCATTAAACCAGCCACTCAGCTTGCCCTGGTGAGTTTGCGACCAGCCTGGTTGGCCGATGCTGGTGTCTGCTGGGTGGTGTGCTGGGTGGAGGGGGAGTTGCTGTGGGCACTACCAGGGTCAGAAGGGCTGGATTGCAGGCTATTGGTGGGGAGCCAGCAGGCCCAGCTGCGGCTCTGCTGCTGCGCCTTTGGGTCTGCCATTGGCTGTGCAGGGGGCTCTGCCGTGGACTCCTCACTGGTGCCCACACTGGGGTCCGCACAGGGCTCCCGTATCCCCATTGGTGGGTGTAACATGGTGGGCTGTGCCAGGAGCCCAGGGAGCTCTGAGTGTAGGTCTGTTGCTGCTGCCGTCTCACACAGCTATGTGTGACCTGCTCAGATTGGGTAGCGTTGGAGCCATCGGGGGGTGCCTGGGGGAGGAACAGTGTGGCCTTGGGCTTGGGCTGCAGTATCTTGGCCGGGTGCGGTGGCTACCTCGACCATGCCTGTTTTCTGGCCTCTGGGGGCTGCGGTGACGCCTGTTTTAGGGCATCTGGAGATCCAAAGGAAGCACTGACAACAAAAGGCTGTGGGTCAGGTGTGTTCATAAGTGGCTGGTTAATTGGACTTCATTTGTTTGTATTTTACAGGCCAGCTAAGGCCTTTTGAACCTCTTGCCTACATTTGGGTGTATGGACGCAAGCACACTTTCAGGGTTCACCGAGGCACCCCGCACTGGGGTGCTTCTGTGCAGGGGGGTGCGTCACGAAGACACCAACTCCAAAGCAACGGACCAACATGGCACCTACAGTCTACACCAGGGAGCAGCAGGACTATTTTCCAAGGGTAAGTTTCCATGCTATGCCAGTTGATGCCATTTGCCTACGCAGGTGTGCCGCTTTACAATCAAGCAATCAAGGTGCGTACAGATGACAGACCAGAGCAGTGACATTTGGCCGAATGACATGACAGGGTGCTCAGTAATGGCGGAGGCCTTGTATTCCAAGTGGTTCCACAGGCCCAGATTATTGTGCAAACCCACATGTGCGATTCGGCCTAAGTGCGTCTGCAACTGCAATCCACCATTGCAGTTGGATGGGAGAGTTGGGTCTGTCATGTGGCTACAGTCCGACAGTACTGGCATAGAGGATGTTGGCAGAGGAGGTGGCGGTGCATCTGAGTGGCGAGGGGACGTTGCCTTACACCCACACACAAATTATGTAGCACTGATTGGACCTCAAAAGATGAAAGTGTCCCCAGGTATGGTGTTTCTACATCCAGAACTTCCCAGGTAAGTGGATGTACTAGAGAGAAGGTAAGCACTCAGGCAGAACTTGTAAAGTGACTTTTAAATCTGTATTGTAGCAGGGGAGTTCAGGTTGCACATCAAGCCCACCCAGAGACGAGGGGTCTGATCAGTGGCGCAAAGAAGATGGGGTGTGTCTTTAAGGCGAGGGCCCCAAACCCTGCCAATGTCTTCGTCCCTCTCTACAGCCTCCCCACCACCAGCCATGGAACATGCTGAAGAGGAGGGGGTGTTGGGCTTTGAGTCACAAACAGTCCTACAGCAGTCAGGTATGCCAATAGTCCCAGAACAATCCAGTTATGTGAAGGTATGGTCAAATTAGATATATGCTTAGTGCTGTTATGATGTGCATCTCCATACAGAATCTGCAGACGGGGAGTACACCGCGATGGAGCCACCCGAGACAGGTCCAGCACCGGACTCAGGTGTGTAAACACAGTTAAGCAGAACACTTCACAAGTGGAAGTAAAACAACACATGCACAAATTGGTTACAGCAGGTTTATTTTCATTACAGACCCCGAAGATGGGATGGCAGCGAGGAGGAGGGTGGCCCCATAAAAGGGCGCGGAACAATGTTGGGGTAAGTAGGTTGAATTTGAGGAGCCATCTCCAGCCAAATATGTGTCCAAAAAGGTGTTAACATGCTTTTCTTTTGTCTTTACGGGTGTCATGTTAGTTCACCATTTAAAAAAAATTCAAAAATGTATTTAATATGTTAATATTTGTAATAATGTTTATGGGCATTTTACAAAATTTGATATTAAAATTAAAAAAAAAAAATTACGTTCTGCAAAATGTCGAGGCTGCCTGATGCTGATTTAAAAATGCACAACAATTCAAGCAGGGGGTAGCAGTTCCAACATGGA
This sequence comes from Gastrophryne carolinensis, assembly GCA_027917425.1. Lineage (NCBI taxonomy): Eukaryota > Metazoa > Chordata > Amphibia > Anura > Microhylidae > Gastrophryne > Gastrophryne carolinensis. The sequence goes on from CM051234.1 coordinate 562,434,280, forward strand.
TGAGTATGGTGTGTGGTAAGAGAAGGTTGCCTAAGGATATCTAACAAAAAAAGGTAAATAACACTGGGTGGAATCAGACGACATGGGAGGCTAATGAATGTAAAAACTGGGAGAAGGTAAGTGTCTTGAATGAAATGGACATTACATGGGATGCCACACAGGAAAACAAGGGAGAAGGGGTGTGTCTTGAATGACATGCACACTACATGGGATGAAACACAGGTCGGGGACATCTGTTAGAACACGCTACCCTGCCTTCTATCCGCCTGGCCATTCACAACCATGCCCAGTATGTGGTTTTTAGTTGTAAAATCTGATTGATTGGCCATTGAGCAGCCAATCATCCAGCTTCTGGCTTTCCGCGTTCGGCTGAATGCCGAACCTCGGCATGGACTTCTCGCTGAAGTCTGTGCTCAGTTTCGTGAGCCCGAGCTCTCAAAGTTTGGTACGACCCTGAACTTTGCAGCTCAGGCTCTCTCATAACTATTCAGAAGGTGTTAAAATTAACTCCAACCTGTTAATTTACCATTTATCAATAAAATGTACTTGAATATGTAACCTTACCACTAATTCGTACTAGCTTTTTCCTAAACAGGGGAAGCAAAGACACAGCTCACCTCCTAATAATTCTTGCAGAGATTGTGAATGCAGGACTCAAAACTGAGAGCAGCTTTAGCCCCTAATCCCCTCCTGAAATAGAATTGCCCATTGTGTGTAAACCCAAGAAAAGATCTCCGCCAATTAGACATAGAAAGCTGAATGGAGGAGAGTGACAGCCATCCTTGCAGCCCATTCCTTTGGATGTATGTACTGGTGCCAACCATTTAAATAGGCCTAGTGTGGAAGTGCGCAGTATCCAGAGGTATGCTGTCACAGCCCATGCATACACCATAAAGGTGAGTTATACCGTGATTTGGGATGCCCTGATGTGTGAAACAAAGATCAGGGCATCCCAAATCAGGGTGGCCCAGAAGAAGGGGCACCAACAGCCCTAGAGACTTATAGACTTTAGTCCAGTGGTTCCTCCTTTTTAATTCAAAGCATTAAAATGGATCCCTGATTCCACCTGCGGTGCATGGAACCCTTGTTGCTTTAAACCATTCCCCACCTCATTGACATAATTTCAGCACTCTCTTATCCCATTCAGGCATGTGAGTTGGACCAGTAATGATGTGTCAGGTCTAGGGGTTTGCAGTGATTGCAAATGTTCCTTGGCCACCCCTCCCTGGGTAGATGGTTTACAGCTGCTTTTAGGTAAGTTTAATTGGAGTTTCAGGTGCCGTACATGAAACCGAGGATCCATTTTAATGCCTTGTATTAAAGGTTACGTTTAATGTGCTGCAGGGATTGTAAGGCATTAGGTCCACTGAATAAGGCATTAGGTCCACTGAATAGCTCTCTTAATGGCCATCCGTAGGAAGCCACAAAACAGAATGAATTACTTACATGAGCCACACACTATCTCCACTTCCATGAGCGATGTGATCCATGTGATCACCGGTTGCCAATCACTTGGGCATGCGTGCACAACCACCCAGGGAACTTGATTGTCCACTGAAGGAAGACTGCAATTGCCATGGAAGAATGCTGAGTATCAAAAACCACTTTTCAGGCTTTTTGGCTGTTGTTTTGCAGCAGGTGATCCCAAATAGGGATGCCCTGGGAGGAGACTTTCTCTGCTAAAAGTTTGATTTAACCTAATCCTTATTACTAAATTCGAAACACAACTAAATCTCCTTAAGGGTCAGAGCCAGGTGACAAAAACCCAATCCTTGGGTGACAATTTGGATTCGATTGTTGAATCAGCCCCAAAGTAGACAATTAAAGTGAATGACAAATTTCTTTCCTTAAAAAGTAGTAGTTTTCACACCTGGCTCTGAATTGACCCCATAGTTTCCACTTAACTTTGGCCAAATTCCTAAACATTACTCTAAAACTCTAATGTTTTAATTAATGGTGAATATGCCATTGAAGCGCAACAAAAACATCTTACAATTTATTTAAGTTTATTTAGTTGTCTGCTTAGAGACATTTATTAATAAGTAGCACCAGGAATGGGAGGTCAGCACTATCTTTGTCCAAAAGGAAGCCCTGTGGATATACATCTTGGGAATGTCCAGCCCTTTGGCCTCTGTAATAAGTCAAAACATCGATGAGAATATTGTAATGTATATAACCTAGGTCATATTTTTTTTCTGGTTGACCTGTATGTTTTTTCTTAATTTTATTTTGGTTTTTACCAATATAGCATGGACAGCAGTTGTAATTACATGTATGACCTGCATACTGTACTGTTTCATTTATTGCAAGTCTTTGTGCCTTACTTGCAAGAGAACCTCTGCTGTGCTTAAAAGAGAACTATCGTGAAATGGGCAGGCTGATTCATCATTAGCGGCAGGTAGCGACAGATGAGCGTCTGTAGCAGGCATTTTCAGAGCGCCCGCTAGTAGTCATTGTGCTCAACCGTGGGTCGCTACTTTATAGCGACTCAGTCGCTGTTCAGTAATGTTGAATACATGGAGTCGCTATTTGACCAGTACAGCGCTGTATGGGAGCGCATGTCAGCGACTGCTCATAGCGACCGACTCACACCATATTCAGCAAAAAAAACTGCCTCACAAATCTCTGGCGCTGAAAAATACTTGTTTGAAGCCCAGAGCGCAGGAGGCGGTGTGTTTAAAGTCTGTTTTCAAGCATCTATCAACTAGTAACAAAGCAAAAACATATGGAATTACATTGTAGCAACATTGTAACATGAACACTTTAATGCCAGACCAGTAATGTAATTTCTGAAGAAATATTTAAAAAATGTAAAAAATTTTAAATTTTTCAATGCCAGAAGAGGTCACAGAATTATTTGTGATTTTTGGGAAAAAAAAAAAAAACCCGTTTAAAGTGAAGAAAAGGATCGTCCATTGAAATGTATGGGAGAGCGTCAGGTAGCGAGAGGTCATACCTGGCGCTGTGCAAGGCTGAACGCTGGCGCTGTTCGCTGAGGCTTTGAAAATGATGAATCAGACGCTACATGGCGCTATCCCAGTCGCTAAACAGATTCTGCTTGATAAATGTGTAATTGCGTGCCGTGTCTGGCGTTCACCAGTCGCTATCTGTCGCTACCTCTCATTAACTAGCCACTACCTGACGCTATCCTTTCTTAAATAACCCCCTGTGTAATATTAATAATACATATAAACATGTCAGCTAATGAGAGGAAGGTTCACTTATACACCCAAACTGAATAAAACTCCTGCCAAGTTTGTGTTTTTCACTCGCTTGTTAGTATTAAAATCCAGGGGTGACAGGTTTATTCTATCAGGGGTGACAGAGCCTGTCATCCCGAATGTCCTTTTCCTTTCATTAAAAGATAGAAAAACAAGCCTGACTGGAAATTTCTTGATGCCGAGTGTATAAGTGACACCATCCAGCAAATTAATATGGATTTTGTATTTGTAAAGAAAGGATTTTTGTACTTTGGTGACGGATATAGACTGCAGGTAGGCCAGTTTAGCACTTGGGCTCTTCTTCTGCGAAGGCATGCTATTTTCATGGATGCAGTATATTGTTTAACATTGTCATGCTAAAAAATACAAGGCCATCTTTAAAAGTTGTTGTCTGGGTGGGAGTCTGTGCTGTTCTAAAATACAGACTGCTCAGCATTGACTTTCAAAAATGGCTAGTGGCTTCATTGAAGCACTCAAAGGGTTGGTCCGATGGATGGTCTGGATGGTCTGGATCCCTGCAGACCTGGTGGAGCACAGGTCACTGTTTGCATTAGGAGATGCTTAGCAGTAGTGATGAGCGGATCCAACCTGCAAAGTTTGGATCTGTGCCGAACTTTGCAGGTTTGTGCGCCCAAAGCCGAACAGGGATTTCAAATTAAAATCCCTGTGTGCGTTTGGGCTGGACCCAGAAGAAGGATGATTGGCTGCACATTAGCTGCCTTCTTCCTTCCCCTCCCTCCATTGGCCCAGCAGGACACATGACCCCGCCGTATAAAATGCTGGGTCCTCATCTCCCAGCACCATTGCAGCCCTGATTTATATAAGGAGAGGTTCCTGTGGCCAGCTTTTAAGGGACAGATAGGCACTAATGTTAAAAAACTGCCCTTTGCAGGGCAAACTATAGTCAGAAATAGCAGCTGGATTGAGGGCTAGAGTTGGGTTGGACTAACTACTACTGCACTTATACCACTGGCTTGTCACTGCTGGGTGCCCCCTTACCCCACATCTTCCTTTAAGCACTGTGTTTTGTGTGCCCCCTTAATCCACCTTTTCATTTAAGCACTGGGGTTTGTGTGTACTGTGATCCCAGAACATACTATAAGCACTGCAGTGTATCCCCTTATACTGCAAGAAGCTATAAGAACTGGATTTTGTGTGCGACTTTAACCCAACCTTACATTTAAGCACTGGGGTCTGTGTGTACTGTGATCCCACAACATCCTCTAAGCACTGGGGTGTAAAATGTGTGCAAATGGGAAACAGGGAAACAGACGGGGAGGCCGATTCATTAATAGCGCCAGGTAGCGACAGATAAGCGACTGAAGTATGGCGCTATGAGCGCCGCTAGCGTACGCCGCGGGCGGTAGCGATTCGCTATAGCAGGCCTCCTCAGTCGCTACCTGGCGTTGTTGTGAACAACGCCTACATTGCTGAATCTGATGTTTCAGATCAGCTTTGTAGGCGCTGTCATTTTGACACACGCTATTCAACACAGCGCCTGCGCTTTGCTTTGCTGTGGGCTTGAAATCAATGTTAGTACCTTCAGAAGTAAACACATTGCAACATGTTTCTTTTTAGTTTTTTTATTTAGGTTTGAAATGTTTTTTTGAATAAAGTAAAAGTTTTAAAGTAAATTTCATAATCCTCAGGGTTTTTATCGGGGTGCCTGAAAAAGATTAAAAAGTGCAGTTAGTATTTATATTTAATGTGGCTTTTTCGCAGTAAAAAACTAAAACAATACATTTTTAAGAACATTTTGGTCCAACTTGCACAACAACCCTAATAGTTATGTTGGTCAACTTCCACCCCCCCTTATAGTGGTTTAGGTCATCTTACACCCCCCTTATAGTGGTTTAGGTCATCTTACACCCCCCTTATAGTGGTTTGGGTCATCTTACACCCCCCTTATAGTGGTTTAGGTCATCTTACACCCCCCTTATAGTGGTTTAGGTCAACTTCCACCCCCCCCTTAGAGTGGTTTAGGTCATCTTACACCCCCCTTATAGTGGTTTTGGTCATCTTACACCCCCCTTATAGTGGTTTAGGTCAACTTCCACCCCCCTTATAGTGGTTTAGGTCATCTTACACCCCCCTTATAGTGGTTTGGGTCCTCTTACACCCCCCTTATAGTGGTTTTGGTCATCTTACACCCCCCTTATAGTCGTTTAGGTCATCTTACACCCCCCTTATAGTGGTTTAGGTCAACTTCCACCCCCCCTTATAGTGGTTTTGGTCATCTTACACCCCCCTTATAGTGGTTTTGGTCATCTTACACCCCCCTTATAGTGGTTTAGGTCAACTTCCACCCCCCCCGTATAGTGGTTTAGGTCATCTTACACCCCCCTTATAGTGGTTTAGGTCATCTTACACCCCCCCTTATAGTGGTTTAGGTCAACTTCCACTCCCCCTTATAGTTGTTTCTGACAAATTATGATTGGAGCCAACAAATAGTTCCCCTGTAGTGCAGTACTTGGATTAGAGTGAAGGGTAGTTAGCTTACCGCAAAAAACAAAGTGATCATGTTTTCCCTTAGCTCAAAGCCACTCTGGGTGTCCTCACTTGTTTCTGCGGCCAAGTTGGGGATTTCGGGCACCAGTGCTGTTTCTTCAGGTGATTGGATTCTGTGGCATATACATAGATTGTGGAGCACACAGCAGGCGAGGATTATCTTGGAGACCTTTTGTGGACTGTACAGCATCTCTCCTCCTGGGCGTGCCAAACAGAGAAAGCGTGCTTTCAGCAGGCCGATGGTTCGTTCCACAATGCTTCGGGTTTTGCGGTGTGCTGCATTGTAGCGTTCTTGGGCAGAGGTCTGTGGGCTTCTGACCGGAGTCATCACCCACGTTCTCTGCCCGTATCCCTTGTCCGCTGTGGGAAAAACACAAGGAGAGAGACAGCAATTAGTACTAGTACATGTTTTTGGTTTCATTTTCAAAAATTTCGCTTACTAGGCCACATATTTTATGCCAAATACTTTGACATGGTTAATTATTTACCCAGTAGCCAGCCAGCTGGCATTTCGTTGTTCTCGAACTTCCGGCACAGGACTGTCCGCTGCAGGACGTAAGAATCGTGGCATGAGCTGGGGAAGCCCGATCTCACGGCCCGCAGCTTCATTTCATGGTCACAGACGACCATGACGTTGAGCGAATGATATTGTTTTCGGTTCCTAAAATACAGCTCCTGTGCACGGGGAGGGCGGAAAGGGATATGTGTACCATCAACGCACCCTAGCACATTCGGGATCCCTCCCATGAGATAGAATGCATGTTTTATTTTGGCAACCTCATCCTCAGGAAACTTGATGTAAATAGGGATCAAATCACAAATCGCCAGTACTACCTGGATTAATATGCGGCTCATTGTAGCCTGGCTGATCCCACTGAGGAGGGCAGAGGTTGCCTGGAAGGTCCCTCGTGCCAAAATATTCAGAGTGGCACACAGGCGTACTATGCCTGGAATGGAATGAGTGCGTTTGGTGGATGGCTCGATTTTGTGCTTAATCTGATCATATAGGGACTGTAGTGCAGCACGATTCAGACGGAAGCGGCTCCTGATCTGCTCGTCACTTAAGTCCCACACTGAAAGGCGGATTCCAAAGGAGCGGGGTGCCCTAAGCCTCACAGCACCCCCCTCCCTGTCCTCCTGCTCTTCCAGCATTCTGACACATCCCTCCACCCATACCCCATACATCACCCTCTTATCCATCTCACACTCAACAGATATACAAAAGAAGCCAAACAAAACCAAAAACCACAAACACAGCACACACACAAACAATCACACTCCTCACACACTCACTACAATGCAGCTCACCACAAAACCAGAAGTATAGTGGTCAGAACCACCAGACTGCTGAAAAACAGCTTTCTAAGTTAGGCACAACCAAGAGGGGAGTTGCTGCACAGCCCACAAAAGGCCCCAAAATCAAGCCTCACTTGCTGTATGCTCCACAATATTTGCATATGCCAACAAAATCAATCTCCTAAAGAAACAGCACTGATGTCAGAAATCACCCAACAAGCCACAGAGAGTGAGGACCAAACCCAGCCAGACACTCAAATGAGCTAAGGGAACCAAGCACCACACCACAGCCTTTGCCACAGTGTAACAATACCAGAAGCTTGCCAAATCCAGCCATTTATACTTCACTTTGAAAAAGGACAGGTCCGCTTTGCCGCCTTTTGCGTTGCTCTGCTATTTCCGGTCTCCAATTAGCTGACCCAGGTGTGCGTGAAACGGAGTGCGCACGCGCACGCTAGTAGCGCTACTAGCGTACGTGAGCCTAAACTTGCGTGCATTAACGGACATGGCAGAAAATTCTGTGGTGGACCAATGAAAGGTAAGCTGCTGTTTATTTAAATAGCCATTTGTATAGCCACATGTCACAAGTGTTTAATATACATGAGTACATTGTTGTCTTTGGTTGTGTGTTGTTTGGTTAATGAGGTCTGTAATTAGTTAATTGCCTACCACACATGGTTCAGTCAGTGCAGTGGAGGTGTTGCTACAAGCACCTGGCCAGTATGTGTGAATCTATTAAGTGGACCTGTTTGTGATTGGCTGTTAGAGCACATAAAACCTGCCCAACCCAAAAAGGGGGCAATGCCATTCTGTAATCTGCATGCGTGCTTGTTGGTTGTGTATTGGTGTGTGTGTGCAGCTACAGGATGGAGCCAAATTCTGGACATCTGCCGGCCACAGCAGGCCCAAGTAGGAGTGTGGTGGGTGCTGTGCGCAGACCTCCCTTAAGGAAAAGGGCCCAGCCTGAAGGTGGTGCAGCACCCCAGGCTAAGCGCCCAGGTGCCAAGAGGGAGCCTGAATTTAATTTGGCGGAGAATAATAATCTTGTGCGCCTTACCCTTGCTAAATGGGAGCTGCTCTTTGGCTCCCAAAGCAAGTCAATAGGCAAACAAGAAAGAAGCAAACTGTGGGATGCCATTGGTGAGGAGCTTACTAGCAGTGCTCCACACCCACGTAGTGGCCCATCCTGCAGGAAACGCTTCTACACTTTGAGAGGGGCCCTTATAAAAAAGATGAATCACGATCTTGATGTCGAGAGTGGGACCATCCAGGGTCCAAAGAGTACCTACAGGCCGTATGAGGAGATGCTGAAGGGCAAAATTCCACTTGCTCGGCTGCAGGGTGTGGATCCTGGGGATGACACCACAGGTTGGACTGAAGGTACATATTTTCTGTCTATTTTGTGATGGTAATGTTAATGTATGTGATTTGCTTTGTCTCTTTCTGGCCAACTAACAGTAGGACCTGTGAAGTAGTACATTATACCTCATAAATGTTTTACTTTCCTGTGTGTTGTTTTCTGCATAGGTGCACATGGTGCTGTCCATGAGTCGGGGGAGGAGGAGGACACCCAAAATCCTGCCCTTCAACCAACCTCCAGCCTAACCCAGTCTGCCATTGAAGGTATTTAACACTAATTTAGGGGCTGGTTGTTTTTGCCCAAAATGGGTGTGGGAGCACCTCAAACAATAGCTTGTACCACTGTTGAGGATTACTAATATGGACCTGCGGACTAATTTCACGCCCACTTTAACCCTCACAGCAACTAACTAACAAGGCCCTAACATGTGTAGCTATGTGGGAAGCCAGAGATGTGTGGCCATATATCTGCATATACATGTGTAAGCCACACTGGCCTTGATTAGTGAATATTAGTGATTGAGCTGCTCACACACACCTAAATGCATGGTTTATTTTATGCCGCACATTACCAATGGCTAAATGTTTGCTTTGTTTTTGCCTAGCTGCCCCGCCATTGGCACCAGCATCTCCTCAGGAGCCAAGCTACTCTTTGGATGCCGGTAAGTGCATGTGTCAACCTTACTTTAGCCGCTTTAACACAAGTGCATGTCTATCATTCCTCTTTTTGATTTGTAGGCCAAGTGACTGGTTCATCTTTGGACCCCACTTCCGATGTTGCAGGTCAACAGGACCCTGTTGGTGTGTATTGCCAAAAATAATGTATCCTTTATGCTGTTTATGTTACACTGGTTCAATTTGGTTAGTCTAATAATCTACATGTTTGCTCTGTCAACTTGAAGATGCCTATTTTGAGTGGTTTTGCCATCCCCAGGGTCATTCTAATAGTTTTTTGAGTGATTGCAATGCATTTTTTGGGTATATTTAAAGACAAACATTCACCCAAGTAGTTTGAGGAATATTTAGAGACATTAATTGTGTATTTTAGTTGGCCAGAATATCGGAAGTGGCTGTCCGGAAAGGTCCCTTCACGTTGAGGCTGCCAGAGATGAGGGTAAGTTGTTTTTGCTTGATTATCTAGTATGAATTTTTGCAATACTTTTGTGGAACTTTATTAGGCCAACTTGTGTTTAAACATGTATTTTCAAGGGCAAAGCTCGAGTGAGGGCCCCACTCCAGACATCTGGGAGATGGCGGGTATGTGTAATTTTAGCAATGTGTCTGATATTATTTGGCCCAATTATTGCCTCATATTCCTCTTACATACATGTTAGCAATCTGAGTTTACCAGATACCTTTTGGCTAGTGTGTAATCTGGCACTTTGTGGAGGTATGGCCTCGATAGGCTATCCATGTTACATTTGAGTTTGGTCCACTGACCTACTAACCTGACTTTCCTGTTTAGCATATGCCAACTTGCCGGAGCTCTCTGATGTGGATTTGCCCCTCTCTGGCAGCCAGACCACGCTCCTACCTCTGCCGGACGTCACGGAGGTAACATGGCTGATTTAGAGGACCAATAACCACATTGCCATGTTCGTGGGTAGGCCTGAACCAACATGTCACATTTCCTTTCTTTGTTGTTTTGGCAGGAGGCGGGACCAGAACCCCAAGCTGGGACCTCTTCCCAAGTGCCATGTGGCCAAGCTTCAGAGGCTCAAGCAAGGGTAAGTTGTATTGTTACACTTTTGGCAAATGATTTGGAGGGGCATACCTGCATTGGTTCTGTTTCACTAAAATGTTTTTTTCTATTTTTTTAGCCTCAAACCAGAGCAAGAGGATGTGTGGCACCAACCAGTGCAGACTTTTACGAGCTAGGGGTCCGGATGCTGGAGGACTACAGTCGCCAACAGCCGCGTGATGGAACTAATGAGCGCATTGCGGCGCTGGAACATCAGGTGCTGATGTGTCAGCAACGAAATGAGGCCCAGCAGCGCCAGATAGATGAGTTGCGACAAGGACAACAGCAACCAACTAACCAGGAACTTGTTCACCTGTCAAATCTGATGGAGCAATCTCTCCAGCGCCAGGAACAAAGTTTGTTGTTGACACAACAGCTCATACAACAGCAGTCTATTTTTTTTTCTGCACTGTTGGCCCCCAACACCGCCCCTAGCAATGACTCCCAACCTCCCCGGCCCCCAAGCCAAGAATATTAATTGGTTTTTTGTTGTAATTTTTTTTGGGAAATATATTTGATTACCCCACCTCTAAATTATGTTTTGCCTAAGACATAGCTAAGAACACAGTCAGGGATGAGTATCTTGATCTACATATGTAAATGTAGGGAAAAATTAATGCCACACATTGGTGACCATATCTTACTATGGTTTACACATTAAATGGCTACAAAGGTAGGCCAAAATTTAACCAAGAATGGGTTTGTAGACACTTAAACTATGCTTGACAAGGCACAACACACTGTAATTAACAAAATACAAAATGTTTATTCATAAAGGCGGGCAACAGGCCCAACATTTGGCCGCAAAGTGCCTAAAAACAGTGGCCAGTCATCACCCCACCCTAACGACGCCTCTTCTTGGCCAGCAGCATAAGGCGAAGATGCCGGATCGACCGCCACAGTCTGCGATGCTGGTTTTCACAAGCTGTAGAGAGTAGAAAAAAACCATATTTAAAAAATCGAATGTGACCTCAACAGACACAGATGTAGCAATGTAATGTCAGTGGGTCCAATTAGCTGACGCTCACATTAACATTGTTGCCCACTGTGCCCTTAGGTGTTACCATTATATGAGTACTAGTGGCTGGCTTAAATGTGGCCACAACATCCCAAGCATACATTTACTCTTAACTCTTGGGAATCAAAGAAGGTATAAGTCCCAGTGTGGACATTTATGTGTTTAGTCACAGCCAAACATCAGGGCCTAAGTCCTAACGAATAAACTAGTTTGGCCAAGAATCTTAGAGGTCACGACCTAAGCAGGCCCATTTGGTTGGGTAGAAACCACAATTTGTCTCTATGTGGCAAACTCAAGAATGTGAGGCAACAATCAAGCATGCAGACATGCATGTAGGATTGTTGGCCAAACACATGTAACCTAGATGTGTGTTGATTAAACACATAGGTACATTGTAAACTTCTGCAGAATTGACTATAAGACATAGGGTTCACAAGTCTTTAGGCATATGAAGTGGGATGTACTCACCATCGCAGCTGTGGTGGGGGCCCATGCTACTGGCCGTCCCGGGAGGTGTGGTGGTGATGTACACCGGCTCCGTCTGCGTGGCCACATCTGTCAGGAGAAAGCAAAAGAGAAAAGCAAAATTAGTGGGCCAATGACACATGACTATTTGTCATCCATCTGGTTATGGAGTCTGCAAAATCAAATGCTTGCATGGTTACACACATGTTGTCCGACATTAGCATATTTCATGGTCCATGAGTTCATGTAAATTATTTTGGGTTGCAACATGGACACATAAAGATAATGTGCCAATAACCTTGACAGTGCAATGGTAAGGACTAATTTGCAGTTGATTGTAGAATGTTACTAGTGTGCAACATGTGTTAGCCGGAACAACTTAACAAAATAACACATTTGCTAGCCCCCATCATGGTGTGGGCAGAAACATAGGGGTGGTTGCCATTTGGATTGCACTGTAGTGGGGTTTGTGATGTTAATGTACATTATCAAACCAGCTTGTACTATGGACCAGGAAACATGTGTCTGTTAAAAGTGGGCCAAGACCCAGGATTGATACTATTCTGTGTTTTGGTCCACTTTGGCAGAGCACAACAATTTGAGTGAGACACCGTCCGCCGCCGCTGCCTTCCGCGCATCACTCCTCCAGTGTGTGCGCACGCGCAGGCCATTATGAAACAGAGAGCGCAGGCGCACACACATCTAGAGGGGCACGCAGGAGGCTGCGGCGGTAGCTTCTGCCACCCCCAATGAGGTAAGGAGTTTGTGGGCTTTTGGGGGGGGCCCTGGGTGAGGGAGGTGATTGGGCAGGGAAGCTTAGAGATTCCAAGCACAATCAACAATGGGTGTTGGTCCACTTTAAGGAATGTCATAACATATGGAATGTGAGGGATAACAACTAACACTTACCATGACTATGCCCGTGGAGAAGGCGTTGCCAAAAGCCCATGGAGGTGCCGCCTATATGATGCCCTGCAAATTAGAGAGGAATGGCAAGGGCTAAGTACAAATGGCCAGATGAAACCTGTCACAGACTAACAATGACAAAATGTGCACTCACCAGGGGATGATCCGCCACTTGAAGCCCAGGGAGGGCTCTGAGGAGGAGGCGGGGAGCCTCGGCTCCTCACACTCTGCTCCGAAGATCCCCCAGCCAAAGGGCCACCCTCCTCCCTCCATTCCTTCCACCCCACTTGGACTCCCCACTTGAGAGTGGCCCCTTGGCTGTTGAGACTCCTCAGAGTCAGAGTGTAAGGAGCTGAGGCTTGATCCTGCCAGCTCCCCAGCAGCACACTCCTCTGGGGCGTCATCCCCTTCCTCCCCTGGGTCCTCTAAATAGGACGCGAGAGGGACCCTCCCCCGATGACTCCCCCCGAGTCCGCCTGTCTGGTTCGGGGGAGGACTCCCTTCCCACGTTTCCCCAGGGGAGGACGCTTATCTGTGTTGAGGGGTGAATGAAAAGAATTAATATTAATACCCAAAATTATCACAGCTTAGAATATTATTTTTTAAAAAGTATAAACATAGCATAAGCTTCAACTTACCTGAAGCGTAGGCATCATATAGGCGGTACACGCCTTCAGGGTCCCGGCGCTTGAAGTCCGACCATTTTTGCATGATTGATCGGACTGTGAGGTGGGTGTCGAAGCGCCGGGACACTGTGGCCTTCACCTCCATGGCAATGCGCTTCTTGCCCCCACGGGCATAGTCGTATTGGTGGATGCAGAAATCCTATGAGCAATGAAAAACAAACAAAAATCAATACATGACATCAGAACAATGGCCTAAACAGTTATACTGAGAACAGATTAAAGTGGACCAACACCCAGGATTTTGACTATTCTGGGTTTGGGTCCACTTTGGTGGGGCACACCAATCGGGGGTGGCCCGCTGTCTGTAACCCCCCGGGAAGGCCAGAAATACTCAACTGACCACGCTCCCACGTGACTGCGCCAGGCTATCACAGCACTCTGCGCCACTGTGGTATGCGCGTCCCAGGCCGCTTGGACGCGCATACCAGCTCAGCTGCCTCTGAGCGCTGTAGGCCGCGTGTTGCGCTTCCCTCTAACAGGGAGGGCACCTGCGCCGGCCATTACCAAATGACCGGCGCGGGTGCGCACCCTGCTAGAGGGAAGCGCAAGACGCATCCGCGGCTCGCGCATGCACCGATGGAACGGGGCTGAGGTAAGGTTTGTTGGCCTCCTGGGGGGTTCATCCCCGCAGGACATCCCGATTTGGGATGCCCCGCGGGGAGGGATCTGATTGGTCCGGAAATCTTAGAGATTTCAGGGCCAATCCCCCCTGGGTGTTGGTCCACTTTAAACATATAATCCAATATAAACGTACTCACTTTGACCACCTGGCCGTTTACGCGGCTATCCACCCTTTTTCTTTTGGCTTTAGCTGGCCCAGGAGGGGAAGGGGTTGGAGGGGGGTTAGGTGGGGGAGGTGAGGTAGGTGGGGGAGGTGGGGGAGGGGTGGTGGGGTCAGAATCAGAGGAGGAGCTGGGGAGGCGCAGAATCCGTCTCCTGGGCAGCATGGTGGAAACGCAAAGGAGGAAACAGGAACCGGATAGGACCAAAGCAACTGGGGAAAAAAACAAACACAAACGCTCCGCGCACCAGGAACAAGCTAATATCAGCTATGTGCAAGCTAAGTGGCGGAAATAGTAAATTGACGCATTACAACAAGCTATTGGACAAAGCGCTAGAAATTTTAAGCTTTATGTGGCTTTGAAACGCAAAGGAGGAAACCGGAACCGGATATGACCAAAGCAACTGGGGAAAAAAAAAAAAAACGCTCCGCGCACCAGGAACAAGCTAATATCAGCTATGTGCAAGCTAAGTGGCGGAAAAAGTAAATTTACGCATTACAACAAGCTATTGGCAAAGACGCCATTAATTATTAGCTTGATTTAGCTGGGTGTTCAATATCCTGTAATGCATAGGTCCGAGAAAACAAAAAAGCTGGTTGCTTACAAATAACAATCTTATTCCTTCATAAAATAATAACACAATAAAACTATCCAACTACATGATAATGTGGCACACAGGAGAATGCATAACGGGTTGTTATGAGCTTGTACGCCTGAAGAAATCCTGCAGAATGTGGACATGCACGCTCACAACTACAGTGTATTCATTAAGAACGACTGGGGTCGCGGCAAGTGAATTCAGGGAAAATGGCAGAAGGGCACATGTATGAACAGCACAGCGCAGCACAGCGACGCTCGCGCCGCCACATAGCGAATCAAAACAGCGACTGCACAAACTCTGACCACCACAGATTCATCAAGGACAGGGCTGCCGAATAGCTTGGGCGCTGACAATTTTAATGAGCGAACGTGAGCGCCAAACATGACTGACTAAAAAGTAGCTTTACAAGTCATGTGTGTTGTGAAAGCAAGCTATTTTGAACCTAATGTGTTTTGTGGGAGGAGATGCATTTTAGATGTCACTCACAACATTACAGAAAAGACAAGAACACAAAAACCACTTAAAACAATCATTGCAGTGTCTGCCATTGAAATGTATCGGAGAGCGCCAGGTAGCGACAGGTCATACCTGGCGCTGTGATGGGATTAGCAGCGGCGCTGTTCGTTGCAGTCGGCTACATGATGAATCCCACGCTAGCTGACGCTCTCGCCGGCGCTAGCCGCATTTAGCGTGATAAATGCGTCATTGTGGCCGACGCCGGGCGTACTTGAGTCGGTAGCCGCCGTTAGCTGGCGGTACCTGGCGCTCGTCAGACACTACCTGGCGCTATTGCTTGATGAATTAGGCCCTATGTTCTGCTATCTACAAAGGATAACACAGAATGCTCCAGTAACTCCACATAGCCATGCACAGAATTAAATAGCAACGAGGTTGCTGAAAAATGACTACCAGGTGAAAGGGGGCAGGGCAGGCAAACAGGGCATGATGATCAGGAGGCTTAGTCTAGAGAGATAAGTACATGGAAGTTCTGTAACAAAGTACTGGACAGGGCTACATCCTGCCACTGCAGCAATCCCAGGTACCCGGGCCCTACACTGAGCTGCTCATACCATAGGCACCCCGATGCTGGCTTTTGAAATGTGCATTGATAACAATATGGGTTGTCCCCTTCCTCCTTCTCCTCCTGAGTTTGCAGAATAGGAAGTCCAAGGTTTCCATAAACAATTTCACATTTTGATTAATCTGACCCACAGGACAGTCTTTTATTTTTCTTAGTCTATTGAAATGAGCTTTTGCCCAGAGATGAAGGCAGCATTTCTGGATTTTGTTCACATAAAGTATGGCTTCTACTCTACATGATACACCTTTAACTTTCCATTGTTCAAACCATAGATCTCCTCCACTTGAATCCCCCCCATCTTTTTCCCCTCAATAATCCTTTATTTCTACCCATTCTTTTTCTCTTCCATTTCATCTCATTTTTTGCCTCTGTTCTTTATCATTTTCGGTTAGAAAGCATTTAGATACACATGAATATTTTGTAATAACTTTTAATGTAATAAATTGCACTGTACAACTCTCAGCACTTAAAGCGGACCAACACCCAGGGGGGATCGGCCCGGGAATCTATAAGATTCCCGGGCCAATCAGATCCCTGTCCCGCGGGGTGAAACCCCCCAGGAAGCCCACAATCCTACCTTTTCCACGTTCCAGCGGCGCATGCGCGTCCGCCGCCGCCTCCCGCGCGTCCCTCTAGCAGGACGTGCTCCCGCGCTCTGCTTGTCCGGCGCTGCCTCTCGCTTGTCCACCGGCGGGGATTGGCTGCAGCGGTCACGTGGGAGCGGGGAGAGGTGAGTTTTCGGGGCTTTCTGGGGGGTTTCACACAGCGGGGCACCCCCCGATCTGGGTGCCCCACCGAAGTGGACCAAAAAACCTGGGTGTTGGTCCACTTTAAGCCTGATTTTAATGCCACCTGGGGGCACATAGAGCATGAGCATCCAATATTAAATGTTGGTCTTGCCCCATGTGCACATGGATTTCTTCGGATTCCCTGAATGTTTTGATATTAGTTACTGTAGATGGTGTGATTTTAAAGGTTTTGCAAATTGCCATATAGTAACAGTTTCGTTTTTAGACACAGATTGGTGAATCTCTGGTTATCTAAGCTTTTGAGAGACTCTTCATTAGTTCCACTTACTTTACCAGCCTTTCCAACACTGTCCCAACTTTTTTTAATGACTAAAGTGAGATTCCAAGATCATTGTATCCTGGTTTTCTTTACATTTAACACAGCATCCAAACTTGTAATCAGGGTTGTATAACTCATCTTCAGTTGTTTTTCTTTGTGTTAAAGGGTGTCTGTTTTTTCTGTTTCTCATTTCTGTTACAGCCAAAATACATTTTCTGAGAATATTATAACTTCACATTATTACTACTTGTTCTTCTTTTTCAAAGAAATGAATGATTTTCAGATAAGGCGAGGGACATCCTGAGCTTTTTGATCCAGGCACTATAGGTCTTTGAACTGACAAAATTTAAAGCACAGTGATGCACAATTTCGTGCATGAGACTGAACATAATAAATAGAACACAACACTAATAGGAATAATAACATATAATGGGCCTTATTTACGAAGAGCGTCACTTAGCGTAATTTTACAGGCATATGGCCGCTACTGTTTGTACAGAATGGCACAGTAACTCAAAATGCTAAATAATCAGCTTGGATTGGCTCGCCAGTTATTGGCCAGCCTTTGTCAGCGCCTGTTGGACCGTTATGCTGATTATAACAGCACTCTGTGGCACCATCTCTGTGGCGCTGAAATTTATTAATTTTTGGCATGCTGAAAAGATTAGCACTATATGTAACCAACACTGGTCAACTTTTCATCAATACAGTTACACGATATCATTCCTGGGGACAAACTTTACAATGCTTTAAGGCTGAGATAACATATTTTACAGGGACAGAATGTAATTAAATTTGGTGAAAAGTCACAATGCAAGTTCTCTACTAATAAATGTGTGTATTATTTATAAGCATAAAACACTTTGGTACAGTTCTGTCTATTGTAGTCTATGGAATCGTAACCTACAGCCCCACTATAAACTGGTGCAGCTTCAAGAGCAACAGTCACCGCTATATGGTGACGGTGATAAATCAGGCGCAGGCTAATGTCTGTTTTTGGCGTATTATATAATAAAGCTTGGCATAACATTACATCAGCAGGCCAATATGCCATTATATATTAAATAAAATGTAAAGGACTAATCTCACCTGTCTAAGACAGGGCCTATCAGAGATAGGGCCAATATGATATTAGATTTTAATTCCTTATACTTGGCACTTTTCATTCTCGACCTTACTCCTCCTAACAAAAAGCCCCCTGATTATTAGCCACCTGCTAGAATTGTGACAATTCTCATCTAAGTTTGCTTCCAGAATGTGAGCAAACCTCGCACTCCAGAGGGCCTGGTTTCAAAAGACAATCCTTGTGCATTTCACACTTCTAGTCTGAAATGAAGCCACAGAGTCTCGAGCCCTAAACCACCCCATGCAGAGGACTGTCTCCTTCTTGCACAATTTAAAGAGTCTGTCGGTACTGACACAAAATGGACCAGAACTGGGCAGCTGTGTGTCCCAACACCAAGCCAGATACAGAACCGGAATGGGCCCAAATAACCGCATAGTTTTTATTCAATGTGGTACAGTGCCCAGAACCTGGTAAAATGAAGATATTTAGTTCTGAACCACCATACCCCCTTGTTCTTGGACCCAAAAGTCTAGCCCGCTAGTTTGACACCAGGATCAAATCTTTGTAATAACTGTCTAGTGCACCTATTGCATTAAAATATATATTTAACTTGAGCTGTCTTCTTGAATCTGTGTGTCTGTGGTCTTGCTGGACCTTTTAGGCCACTAGGCTGTTGAAACGGATGGTGATTTAGGAGAGTGTGCAGCATGATCGTAGGTGCTGGGTTGCTGGTGTGATCATGTGATACCCGTTTCCCTGACACCATCTATTTGTGAAAACATGAGAAGCCACTCTGCCACTTCATGGGGCTTCTGTGCACTAATAGGTGACATTAGTGTAGGACCACACACAATTTCGAATCATATTTAAAAAAAAATGTAATAGCATATTAAAGATTTTAAATGGCAGGATATTATAATATCCATCGTTTTAAAGGGATTGCCCAGGCAAAAGAAAAAAAAACAGTGATACCTTTGTTCCAGCTCAGCTCCATGGCCCGAACACACTGGTGTGAAACTTACTGGGAGTGCCAAAGTGATCTTCGCCAATCCAAGAAGCGCCCATGGTAGTCTAGTTTTAGATCTGCAGTACGCCCACTGTATTAGACTGCTGAGGCGGACCCACATTTCCTTGCAGTGGGCGTGCTGGGGCAGAAACTAGATTTGACCACGGTGTGCTCTTTTTTCTTTCTTGGTAAGTTTTGCACCATTGGGTCTGGCCAGTGGAGCTGCGCTGGAAAAAAAGGTGAGTATAGTTGTTTTTATTATTTTGCCTGGACAATCCAATTAGGCATATCATTCATATAGAAGTTACCTTATTATTGTTCCAGAGCTTTTGCTCAGAATCTCAGGTGCTGCGGTATTGGGACTTGCCATGGTCAGCAACGGAATGGGGTCAAAAGTCACCATGGGACTTTGCTGGGTCTGGCCAGCCATCTACTCTCCCATGAGCTTCCAAACCCAGCCCCCACTATGCTTCCTGGCTGGTTAGCAAGTGTGTTCCACAGATAAGGTTATATAGCAGTACAAAGACAGGTCATAGACATTTGGCCACCCTTAAAGCGATGGCACACTTTTTAAGCCTTATTATTGCAGGAGGGGGGGGGCTCCCACAGCCATGATGTTGAGGCTGTAGCATTGCAAGGACAGAGCGCAAGCTGGCTAAGAAAAAGTATGAATTGAAGTTGGGCTTCAAATTGTCTGTAGGGAGAATTTATGTTCTTTTTTTTCCTGCCCGTATTGTTAAAACAGAGGGAATGGATTTGCAGGAAAGGCAGGTCATTTTGTAGAAACCTTTTTTTTTCAATTTTAGAAAAGGAAAATACAGTTTTGTGCGTAGTCAAGTCCTTTTTACTTTATAACTGTGGGCCCCTCACTGGACATTGTTTGTGCGAACATAGCCAGCAATGTTGTCATTGCACCCTCGGACTTCCCATTTTCCAGCTACAACAATCCACTTCTTTCTATACTCTGACAGTAATGTTGTAAAAAAAAACCTTACTGGCATTTCTGAAAGGTCACTAAATGAGTAGTTATGGAATATTGTGATTCATATTTAGGGAATTGTAATGACTAACTCAAAAGCTGTTATGACTGCCAAGTGCTGGCCAGGAGGCTTAGGAGCTCAGGATAGAATTTAGCTGCAAAGGAAGCTGAAGCAATGCTGGTCTCAGAGGTGCTTTGTCTGTCTGGTCCAGAATCCAGATATGTATGTAGTATTGTTTACTTTGGTAGTATGTGTACATGTTATATGCCACAGCACATAGGACTAATAACATCTGTCTTTTTTTCAAAGACATTTACAACTGAAATGCAACAAGCATATAGACTCATTAACTAGTGAGACACAAAATAGGACCTAAACAACTCGCTAGTACCCTGTGCCAGGAAGGGTCCTGGTCCATGGGACTTAAACAAATCTAGCCCACCCCTTCACCCACCTATAAGCTCAGCATTAGAGAGATGTTTTCCCTGAAAGTGTCATAATCTGGCATGTGATAATAATGGGTCCTCATAGGAAACAATGAGGATAGATCAGAAACTGGTGTCTGGGCAGCAGCATCTAGAGCACAGACTTGGTACTAGAACACAAGTTTGGACCTCATAAGCTGTATTAGGAAGACACAGAAGGGAGCTGGAGCACATGCACAGACTGGGACGAGAAAGCACAGACTTGGGACAAGGGCACAGACTTTGAATAGGAATGTGGAAAAGGCCTGGGAGGTGGAATTCAGAAATTCTCAGTGCACCACCTGAGAGGCATGAGGCTGACCATTTGAGCACAGATGGCACGGAACCTTGTAGAGGGCCCATTAATGCCCACTTTCTCAGCTCTGCGCCAGATGGTGGGCAGTCCTCAGTTAATTACAGAGCAGGAGCCAAGGGAGGAATGGCCAACAGAAAAGAGATGCAGGAAACCAAGTAAGATTTGAGTAAGACAGACACAAACAGAGTATTTGCTGATAGCAGGAGGCAGGAACCTGATATGGAGCAAAAAAAAAAAAACTGAAGCTTATTAAGGAATGTTAAGAATGAGCCAAGTAGCTGTGGAAAATATAGACCATCCTGCGAACAGGACAGGGGGCTGGATATGTGACTACAGAGAGTACATATAGGTACCCACCAGAGAGACACAGACCAGGGGCCTAAATTAAGAAGTATCAGAGAAATTTAGCATGGATGGTTTTACCACTGCCTAATTTCAGACATGGGCAACAGTTAGGGCCAAGTAGGATGAATTTATGAATCTTGCCTTCTCACCATAGGTGGGTCAGAAGTCTGATCTACCATAGAGCACAATGGCAGGAGTGGGCATGCGGGGGGCGGATACTAGATTCGACCACAGGGCGCTCATTTTCCGATTTCTGAAGTTTTACACCATCAGGTCTGGCCAGTGGAGCTGCGCTCGACAAAAGGTGGGTATAGTTGTTATCATTTTGCAGCTACTTCCTCTCTGTTAAGTACAGGATAAGTGTTGTAAAAGGGGAACAGGGCTACAAACAGCAATGCCTGTTCTTTGCTATTATGTTTTGGTCAGCTTTAGATACCATATTTTGTTTTATGAATAAGGTTAGTTGTTATTTTCTTCATATGAGCAACGTACTGGCAGTAAATGGAGCTCAGTGAGAATCAAATGAAACACACCTAGAAAGAATTAAAGGGCTGATAAAATACTGTAATTGAAAATGAAATTGAAAATTAGTGTATAAACGCTGACTTACTGATTTTCTCCTGCTTGCGGCCATCTTCAATCGCCAGGAAGGCTATTTTTCCCAGCCCCCCAGCCATGCTGCAGCCTGGATTTTACCAACAAAACCCACAATGCACAGTGGCAGGAAAAGCACTCCTACTTTGCAGGCTACTGGCGAAATTAAGGGAGAAAATTTAACACAGGATGAGTTACAAAAAGGGAAATTAATTTTTCTGTGCAGCAATCTGAATTTCCCTGGGCAGGGAAGCATACGAGCACTGTTTATTGTAAGGATTTTGGTCCAATTTAAGTATGTAATTAATCTAGGGATTGTGGGAGAAGGTAGGTTAGGCTCCTTATGGATTAGGACCCTCCCTGACAGCTTAGTGCCAAGGATGGTCCTGATTCACAAGTAGCCACTTCCACCTTCTTAGTTCCACTCTATGCCACTAAGAGTTAATCAATGAAGCCCAGCAAAACATGAGCCTCCTTATTAGAATGGAAATAAAGAGCCCAGCAAAACATGAGGAGGTTAATGACAAAGGTGACCTAAATTGGTCTAGCTCAATATAGCCACAACCTGTCAGGGATTTCTCAACAGCAAAATGCCAATTGGAGTAAATGACCAGAAATTGAGACTGCGAGACAGATATGCAAGAAACCGTGTTTAATGGTAACAACCAGTGAACAACACACACATCAAACAGGCTGCTATATATATATATATATATATATATATATATATATATATAGAGTCAGAGTGCACACATACAAGATTCAGATTCAGGTTCAGATTCAGGTTCAGGTTCCAAAGACAGGGTCCAGGTAGACAGTTCAGAAGACAGATTCAATGCTGATCCACTGAGGCCATGTGTGGATCAGCTTATATAGGCCAGGCAATGTCACAGGTGCAAACATGAGGTGGTAATCAAAAAAGTGATCTGTGTTGATCTAGTTCTATATAGCCACAACCATTCAGTACAAGTCTTGACATAGGGCAGTGTAGTTCCCAGATTAAAAAAATATATATCCTCACCTTATCGGAAAAATCCTGGCCTTTACCTATAAAAATCCCAGGTGCAGGAATATATTTATGAAAAAAGTAAACTTTTTTTGAATTTTTTCTTGTGTAATAAAAACCAACCCAAGCTCACTAAACGGGTATTCAGATGCAATTTGTGAGGTACATCCAATCACACCCAGTGAGCCTTGCTTCAATGAATATTTTGGTTCAGGAGCCATAACTTCAGGAGGTGCAGGGGATGCAAACTCAAAGGGCTCTGAAGGTCAGGATGGCTCCTCATTGCTGCTCCTCCATCTTATTTATCATATTTGTGCTCACTTGGCATCATTTATAGAAAGGACTAAAGATTGCTGTTTCAGTCTTTAGTTGTTTCGCTGCATTTAATTGAGTTAAAAGACAGAAAAAAGTTTACAGTTTGAGCCTAATGCTAACGGTCGCCCCAGTGAGTTTGAAGCTGCTTCTCTGCACACTTTGCTTCTCATTTTGTACTCGTATCCCAGAGCTTGGCTGGAACAGCACTGTACCAAAAGCAACCGACAGACAGAATGATCACAACTAAAGAGGAATCATAGCTAGACTCAAACAATGCAACAATCCCCCAAAATATGGCTTTTTAGTAGATATTGAATGCAATGCAGGACTTTAGCACAAACAATTCATGGCCCTGGGAGCTTTAAGCATTTTACTATATTTATAGCTCATTTTTAGAGAGACAACACCTGTTCCAAAGCCAAATCCTACTATTCCTCTTTTATTTTTGATACCCTATATAGATTTACATATATACATAGACCATAATAACAGCTACCAAAAGTGCTTAAAGTGGACCAACACCCAGGATTTTGACTATCCTGGGTTTTGATCCACTTCGGTGCCCCGCTGTGTGAAACCCCCCAGAACGCCCCAAAAACTCACCTCTCCCCACTCCCACGTGACCGCTCCAGCCAATCACAGCGCGCGTCCACGGCTTGGACGCGCATAGCAGCTCAGCGCTGGAGGCCGCGTCTCGCTCTTCCCGCTAACAGGGAGCGCGCCTGCACTGGCCATTCACAAACGGCCGGCGCGGGTGCGCGCCCTGCTAGAGGGAAGCATGCGCCGATGGAACGGGGCTGAGGTAAGGTTTGTGGGCCTAATGGGGGGTTCCTCCCCGTGGGACATCCCGATTTCGGATGCCCCGCGGGGAGGGATCTAATGGGTCCGGGAATCATATAGATTCCCGGGCCGATCCCCCCTGGGTGTTGGTCCACTTTAATGTTCATCAGCCTATGTCCATTTCAAAAAGATTGAATTGGTTTTCTGGCTAATATGAATAAAAAAATTTTAAAGGAGGTCAATAAAATGATAGCAACAGCTCAATTATTGAAAACTAAGCATGATGTGAAGGAATCCACATGGGTCTCTGAACAGAAAGATGTGGCACAAAGTGTAGAAATGTAGATCTATGATAAGCCTGTAAATGCAGCTGTGCTTGTCAAGTAATTGAGTGGTTTTTGTTTAAAACCGGTCATATGGTATCTGCTTAAAAAATAATTCTCTACAGTGCAAATGCAAAGGTGGCTGGTCCTAATTTATCTTTGTTGATATCAGCAAACCAATATATCCTGAATGAAGACACTAATGGCCTTATCTGACATCATTCCAGAAGATCTGTTATGGACGCACACATTCTTGTGGGGCTTTTAACCTTTAAAGTGTTTAGATGTATGTTCAAGCAGGTGGTCTTTTTACAATAACTTTTTTTCAGGATAATTCATTAGTTGTGAGGTCTGTATTCAATAACCCGGCTCAATAATTTGTTAATTAGTACATTTGGAAGGTGGCTCCCCTTTTTCATAACAACAGGGGTTCTTCAAGGGGAGGTTAATTTATTATAAAAGGGGGGTCGACACTTGTCCGAGCACTTGCACCGCTACTCTGACTTCAGGCTGCCGGCGCTATCAGCTGTAGTGCTCCCAGCCAGGCAGTGTTCGTAGCACACGGCTTTTATATGCTTATGTGCTAGCAACACCTAGCGCCAGCTGGCAGTGCCACAAGTATTTAAGAAAATAATACATAGTGCTCCCAAAGGAGCTCAAAAAATGGGATTCCAGGCACAAAGCGCCTGTTGGAATCTCAATTTTAAATTTTTAGGATCATGGATTTTTTTTTAAAATGTGAATTGGGAACACTTGATAAACATGACACAGCTTTCTTACGGCACAAATTATTAAAAGCGTTTCTATCTAACACTTTTTACGGTCACGTGGGCAGGTCCTGCCAGTGGCCGGCACAGAGGACGCGACTGCGTCCACGTGACCGCCCGGCAGCCAATCGCGGGACTCCGTTCTCGAAGGTGAGTAAAACAGGCTATTTATGCGTTTTGCTGCGAGGGGGGCATCCAGAACATTCTGGATGCCCCATTCTTACAATGACCACACAGCGGGACCAACACCCGTTAAAATGAAAGGTGGGTTAAGGAGGCACCAAAACCCAGTGCTTAAATTTAAAAGTGGGTCCAAGAATTCCCCCCATAACATGATATGTGAAGTTGATTAAAAGCATAGAATAGAAAAAATTACTTAGACTAAATAAGTTGGCAGAGCCTTAAATCAATCCCCTGGTACAATATTAATTTGTGTCAAACATTACAATGCTGTCTTATTGCTTTTACTTTTTTGGCAAGACTTTAAGCAAGGTCTGTTCCTGTGTCACTACAATAATGCTCCTATAGAGAAATCAGATCGCTTGAAAAGGCAAATTGCCTTGGCTTATACAAAGCTCTTTGAACAGAGTTTAGCACATATGGGATGAAATAGACAAGAACTGCCGGAATGGATCATCCAACTCTGTGGCTTTTGTGGCTAAACAGCAGGAAATTCAACCAACACACCTACTCGAGAACTTCCTGAAAAGAGTAAAGGCTGTTCCTGCATCAAAAGAAAACCAATGCATAGAACACCCCTGATTTACTTACTTTTACATTTCTTACCTCCTTGTGTTCAACCAGATTTTAACCTCTACAAAACACGTGTCCCTTATAGGGATAAGGAATGTGTTTTTTATGTGTCTCTTATGAAAGCAAACAGTGTTATATGAGTCCCTACTAGGCAAGTTGCACCTGATTGTCTACTGAAAATAACAAGTTTTATATGTGTCCTTACTAAAAAGAAATACGTTGGCTAACCAACTAAGAAACACTAGCTTAATTGGACAAATTAAAAAAATTATCAAAGGCCTGTTTTAATCACCCATTGACAATTTGGGGTGCCTGTGTATTTAGAACCCCAATTAAGGTGTGGAAATAGGGCTGAATACTCACCAGACTGTGATCTAATAGGAAGAGCCCCATTCCATTGGTTGCAGGAGGTCACATAGGACACATTAGCATCGCAGTAGCATGGCCCCCGAGAGTACCCCAGGCCAATTTCTGGGTCTTCAAAAGGTATCAAACATCAGCAATACAGAAGAAGATGGCGCTATATAAATAAACAAAAATAATAATATGGGTGTTAGGGTATGTTGAAAGTAGCAACCCTAAGGATTCCCGCAGGAGCTCAGACTGGAGGTCCATTTATTAGAAGGAACAGGGGACATATGACTATGCACTGTGTCTTTAGACATCAGTAAGGTTTGCATTTCCCAAGAATAAAGTAGGAGATATGAACTGATCATTAAAAAGTGTTTAGATTTCAAGTTACCAAACTAAAAGTATGGCTGCTACAGATAGAATCGGATGCCTCGCTGTGTGAAACCCCCCAGGGAGTCGGTAATTGCTTACATTTCCCCAACCCAACAGCACATGCACGGGCTCTTGTCCAATGAGAGCCATCTTCAGTGACTATGTCATTTAGCAAATGGCTGAATCTATTCAGACAGGCTGGGGTGGGAGCATGCACCATAGTAATGAAGAGGAGGTGAGTTGTGCTGAGCATTTTGGAGGATTTGAGGACTCGACAGAACAAACCTGGGAAAGTCAAATTCTTAGGTTTTGTTCCACTTTAAGTACTCCACCAAGGCCGATGACAGCCCAATCCTGGTGTAAAACTAGTGGGCTTGACGTGCCGCACCTTTGGGGTCCAGAAACCGGAGGGTGGGGGGATATTAACCAGAGGTCTCTATTTTAGCAGGTTTTGAGTTCCAAACTACAATGAGAAACCTATGCTGAGTGCAGATTTTTTTGGCCCATATCTGGGATTAGAGTGAAGCAGGAGCAGTGAAATATGGCAAAAGGTACTTGTCCTGGGGGGAGCAATTCAGGGAATGTGAAAAAGATGTGTTTATCATTTCACAAAATTTTGAGGAAAAAATCAGCACTGCTATTTACTAGCACATACGTTAAAAAAATATCAAAATAACATACTGTGTATCAACATTGGTTGCCACTCAAAGAAAGTAAATTTGACACTGGCACAGCCGGGCATAGTTGTTGAGCCTGCTTATTAGACCTGTTTATGCCAGCCCCACTTTAATGCTTTATTGCAATGCAATCAATTCTCCTGTATACACAGAACTAAAGACAATTAACAAAACATCATATTGCCACAATGAAAATTCTTATGATTAAAAAGCTCCCGTTGTGTATGTGAGTTTTTTTTTTTGTTTTACAAAACTGAAACACATAATATAAAAAAATGACATTCTATATGGCAATGTCAATTCATGGCTCATAAGGAACTTGCTGATTACTGTAGTATTGTAGGGAAACTGGCAGCATGTCAACAACCATAGAACCACCTGATAAAAGACATGTTGAGAAAGTAACAGTCTAATTACTTTTTAAAAACAGAGTTATAATTGATTTTGGCCAGTGACCCAGTAGCCAATGATATGCCGTTAATATGATACTCTGATGAATGTTTTCATTACAAATTTGATCTACGGCATTCAAGGATTTTCAGAACTCTAAAGTCTTTTGACAAATTGAGAAATTAAATAAAGGTGACTTACTTACACCAAACAAAGGCCTCCTGTTTAGTGAAGAGAGAAGACTACACGACCAATAAATCACTGGCCTGAATCTCGTCCATGTTCATATATATTGGACAACTAGCCTGTAAATGTTCATCAGGTTGAGAATGGGTTT
This sequence comes from Gastrophryne carolinensis, assembly GCA_027917425.1. Classification (NCBI taxonomy): domain Eukaryota; kingdom Metazoa; phylum Chordata; class Amphibia; order Anura; family Microhylidae; genus Gastrophryne; species Gastrophryne carolinensis. Next base: position 562,461,854 of record CM051234.1, read on the forward strand.
GGAATAATAAAAAAATAGATTTTTTCAGCTCCACTGCTAACTACAGTATAACATATGACCCACTCAAACCTAAATGAGAAAAAAGCAAAAACCTAGAAGACATAGGGGTCAATTCAGGTGCAAAATGTACACTTTGGGGTAAAATGTAATATGAAATGGAAGTGCAATTTTTACATCTGGAGCCTTATTTATGAAGTGTGTCTTTAGGCGCCATTTGGAAAGCATATGCATGCACCTGGGAGCAACTGTGGGGGTTATTTAAGAAAGGATAGCGCCTGGCAGTGCTTCGTAGCAGCAGGTGAGCGCCTCTAACAGCGCCATCTATCATCACATGTATTACTACCGGTGGCTCAGCATATAGCGCCGGAGATCTAGGTTCAAGAGCCCCACATATTACCTTTCGCTCAGTGTCGCTCTCCCATACATTTCAATGGGATTTCATTTGTTTGTGTTTAAATATCGTATTTGGCGCTTAAAACAATATATTATTTATATTTTTATGCAGAATTGTATTTACAGATCTGGCACTAAAGTGTTATTGTCCCAGTGCTAAAACAATGTCATTCCATGTGTTTTCGCTTTGTTACTGGTGGATATGTGTTTAAAAACAGACTTTGATCACACAGCGTCTGGTGCTCTATGCTACAGCGCCCAGCTTTGGAGCTCTGACGCTGTGTGTGTCTAGTTTTTGTTAAATATGGTGTGGAGCACCGAGTGCCGGACATACTGAGCTGGCACTAGCTCTCACTAACTGCAGCGTTGTGATGTTGTTAGAGCGCCCAACACACATCATATTCATCAATGACAGCCAGGTTACTTCAGCAACGGCAAAGCTAGTTTACAGCGCCCGATACCCGCTTACAGTGTCTACTAGCAGTCGCTCTAAACGCAACTATACATGCGCTCATCTGGCAATACCTGGCACTAGTAGTGAATCAGCCTCCACGTCTTTTTATATTTTGGCGCTGCTATTATTTCAGAATGCCGCTGCTAGTAAGTACACCAGATGTTAGCAGCATGAATTGGGGCAGTAGGTATTGGCCCGTGTCACTGTCTCTTGGGCCTCCAACAGGGCTACAGAACTCTACTTTGTTCCACAATATTATAGGCACCTCAACCCAGATTTATTAATATTTGACACGCAGAACAGATTGGCGTTGCATTTAATAGGCGCTGATCCTCCTCCATCCCATCAGTTGTCCATAATAGAATCTATATCCATCAAACAACAATATGCGCCCAGTTATCTGGTTGTCTTGCGGCTGAACTCGCACCTGGCCAAGTTGTTGGTGCAGTCGCTACCATATCACCTTGTTGAGTTCACCGCCTTTAGGCAACTAATGGGGTGTGCCCAGCCCAAGTGGTGTGTCTTCATGCAGCAAATGACCAGCTTTTCCAGCCAGTGTGATTTTTAGCTCCAGCATTGGAAGGTGATCAGAGACACGTGTTGTGTGCTGAGGCCTTTTGAAGAGGTGAAAAGATTTGTCAGCAGGGACAACAGCAAAATGAATTATGTTATGCTGCTGAACTTCATGCAAGGGATGGAGGAAAGACCTCGCCTGTCTCCTGGCTCTTTGGATCTACAAGAGGGGGTGGCGGAGGGTCAGGAGAAGGAAATCAGACCCTAGGAGGTGGATTTGGAGTTGGAAACAACCAACTTATCATAGGAAGGACGCACAGGATGAACAAGATGGCCATCACGATGGTGGTGGTGCTGACGATGATGATGAGCAAACATATCAATATGGAGCAGAGGTAGAACCAACTGGGCCTTTGGAAATGCTGGTGAGGATGGCAAGCTGTATGCACGGGTGCGTGCGCGCTGACAACTGCATTGTTAGCATGAATCAAAAAGACGAGTACTGGATTGTTACACTCTCAGACACTACCTACTCTACTAATCCCACTGCTAACCCCTGTTACAAGTGGGACAATTTTTTGAGGGCTTGCCTGCTACTGCCAGACCTACACAACCACCACAGGTTCCCTGTACCACAGCCTAGTCTTTCTTCAACAGCTGAAGGCTCTGCTACTACTACTACCACCAACAGCGCTTCTGCTGTCACCTACTGCCAGGCCAACACACATGCAGAAAAAGCCTGTAATGCCCAAAATGGGCACATTTTTAAAGGCTTGCAAAAGCCATTGCTTCTTCAGCTAAAATTTAAGGCTGCCAATCCAGCTGCTAGTCACCCGTTAAAAATGGGACAATTTTTTGAGGGCTTGTGCACTACTGCTAGGCCTACACAACTTCAGTTTAACCCTGTGATGCCCAAAATGGGCAATATTTTCAGCGCTTGTAAAAAGCCATTGCTTCTTCAGCTAAAATTTAACCCTGTTGCTTCTCACCATTTTTTCAATGTGCTTTAAACTACCAAAGACAACTACGGGCTATTGAAATGCGAATTAGCCACGGCCAATTCAAATGCTTGTTTGCTTATATAAGGGGCAAAGTTGTTGAGAAGTACTAGTCAGGGTTAGGTTATAAATACATTTCCAAATTTCTGATGATCTCCTGCAGCACCATCAAATCCATTATCATCAAATGGAAAGAACATGGTACCTTAACAAACCTGCCAAAGAAGGCTACTCACCAAAACCCTCAGACCAGCCAAGCAGGGAATTATTCAGGGAGGCAGCACAGAGACTAAAGGTAACCCTGAAGGCGCTTCCTAGCTCCCAAGCAGAAACTGGAGTTTATGCCCATTCAACCACAATAAGCCGTACACACTGGAGGAACGTGCTCTGGTGAGACAAAACCAAAATGTACCTTTTCAGCCACCAAGAAAAACGCTGCCTGGCACAAAACCAACACATGCACATCTTATAACCCCATAAACATCATCCCTATGGTGCAACATGTTGTTGACTGTAGGGATGCTGTAGGGATGTTTTTCATCAGCAAGGACTAGGAGACCTATGTGTCAAAGGGTTGGTGCTAAATACGAGGATATTCTTGAGCAAAACCTGTTTTGGTCTGTCAGTGATTTCAGACTGGTACAGAGGATCACCTTCCAACAGGACAATGACCCAAAGCATACTGCTAAAGCAACACTGTGGTTTAAAGTGGACCTTCACCCTGGATAAGAGCATATCTTATATGTTTCCCACACCCTGTACATACCAATTGCTCACATTAAAAATCATCCTACCTTCATCTACTGCATGCTATGAGCCTTTAAACATCCAAGATGGCAGCTCATGGGGCATCAGGCAGCCTGCAAACAGGAAGTGCCTTCTGGCTGTGCTGCTCTGCATTCTGGGATTGCTGTCCTTTCCCTGACCCCAGATCGGCTCTGTCTGTGCAAAGCACAGCTATAACCCTGCCACCTGCACATTATCCCGCTCTCCTCTCCTCAGTATGTGTGATGCTTCTAAGTCAAGATGGTGGTGCCCGTATCCTAGAGTCCTGAACAGAGTTGCAGCCTGGAGGGGGAAAGAATTATAAGTAAGTGACTGTTCACCAGCGGAAACCATTTAACTTGAAGGAACTTGAGCAGTTTTGCATAAAGGAATGATCAAGAATTGCAGTGGCAAGATGTGGCAAGCTCCTAGAGACCTATCCAAAGTGAATTGCAGCTGTAATTGCAGCAAAAGGTGGCTCTACAAAGTAGTGACTGAATATTTATTCACACTTAAGTTTTCTGATACTTTGCTTTATTTGTTGTTTGCTATACAAAAACAAGAAGAAACAATGTTCAAAGTTGTAGGCATGTTCTTAAAATGAAATGATGTAAACCCTCAAAAAAATTAATTTTTATTCCAGGTTGCCAAACACGAAATATGCCATGGGAGTGAATACTTTTGCAAGCCACTGTATCTATGTTATTAAAAATCCTGAAGAAATGTCTGGTCCCATGGCGATTCTACTGAGGCCTGTAATAGAAAATAGCATTAGAAAAAAGAAGGCCTGAGCAGAGCGCCCATAGATTGTATAGGTCTAAAAAGACAAAATCTAGGTTACATAGCAAAAATAAAAAAAGACATGCATTTTCATCTGTTAGACCTTTAGAACGACAGAGTGCTTGCCAGTCTTACTGGTTTATATAGACTCTAGGTTCAAGGCTCCTATATTAGTAGTTAACAAAAAAACTAATTTCCTATAAATAAACTTCCTCAATTTGTCTTCTCTTCCTCTTGTCATTATGGTGTGCTACTACGGACAAGTTTACCTTAATGTGGCTTACCCGATATAAGCAAACATTTAAATGGCTATAGAAGAGCTATTTTGTTTTATATACTTGCCAGACACAGGCCTTTCACTTTTCCTTCCTAACTCTTCAATAATTTAAGAACCTAGAACTTTATTTTTTTTTTTTATATTATTATTTTTCATGTGTTCTCCGCAAAGAGCAGAGCGCCTATAGATTGTATAGGTCTAAAAAGACAAAAATTAGTTAACATAGAAAAAATATAAAATACTTGAGTTTTCATCTGTAAGACCTTTAGAACCACAGAGTGCTTGCCAGTCTTCCTGGTTTATATAGTATTTAAGTTCAAGGCTCCTATAGTAGTAGTTAACAAAAAACATAATTTCAGTTAAATAAACTTCCTCAATTTGTCTTCTCTTCCTCTTGTTATTATGATGTGCAACTACGGACAAGTTTACCTTTATGTGGCTTACCCGATATAAGCAAACATTTAAATGGATATAAAATAGCTGTTTTGTTTTATATACTTGCCAGACACAGGCCTTTCACTTTTCTTTACCTAACTCTTCAAGACTCTAAGAAACCGGAACTTTTTAAAATTTGTTTTTATTATTTTTCTTCATGTGTTCACTGCAAAGGTTTTTTTATTTATACTGTATATATTGCAACATTTGTTCAACATATGGAGGCTAATGCAAAGCATTTGTTCTATCCCTCACTCACAGAAGCAACAAAAACCTTTATTTCAAAGTTTCTTAAGAAACATTTGTTAGGCAGTTACTTCTATGTTGGCAATCCATGAATCACACACAAATACACCCAACAACCACATGTATACTCACAATTAGAGATGAGCGAACTTTTGAAAAATTCGATTCGACTGATTCGCCGAATTTTCCGACAAAAATCGTTTCGACCCGAATAAATTCGCGACGAATCGCTATTAAAAACGGCTATTTCTGAGCCTCCTACAGCCTCAATAGGGTTGTAAACCATTCAGCCTTGCTGTAACACGCACAGGATGCGTGCTGGGTTTGTTAAATAATACTTTGAAGAAATATCACATGCAGATCAGAGGCATCGCTAATAGAATCGCAGAGCGGCACAATTGCAGAGAGTTGAAGTGGCATCACTATGAGGGGCAGAAGGAGCCCAAATATACACTGGAGTTGGCCTCAGGAGCCCAAAAATTGGATGAATCACACCCTGGAGTTGGCAGAAGTTGGCAGCAGCAGCAGGAGCCCAAATATACACTGGAGTTGGCTTCAGGAGCCCAAAAATTGGATGAATCACACCCTGGAGTTGGCAGAAGTTGGCAGCAGCAGGAGCAGGAGCCCAAATATACACTGGAGTTGGCCTCAGGAGCCCAAAAATTGGATGAATCACACCCTGGAGTTGGCAGAAGTTGGCAGCAGCAGCAGCAGGAGCCCAAATATACACTGGAGTTGGCCTCAGGAGCCCAAAAATTGGATGAATCACACCCTGGAGTTGGCAGGAGTTGACAGTAGTAGCAGCAGGAGCCCAAATATACACTGGAGTTGGCTTCAGGAGCCCAAAAATTGGATGAATCACACCCTGGAGTTGGCAGAAGTTGGCAGCAGCAGCAGCAGGAGCCCAAATATACACTGGAGTTGGCCTCAGGAGCCCAAAAATTGGATGAATCACACCCTGGAGTTGGCAGAAGTTGGCAGTAGTAGCAGCAGGAGCCCAAATATACACTGGAGTTGGCTTCAGGAGCCCAAAAATTGGATGAATCACACCCTGGAGTTGGCAGAAGTTGGCAGCAGCAGCAGCAGCAGGAGCCCAAATATACACTGGAGTTGGCTTCAGGAGCCCAAAAATTGGATGAATCACACCCTGGAGTTGGCAGAAGTTGGCAGCAGCAGGAGCAGGAGCCCAAATATACACTGGAGTTGGCCTCAGGAGCCCAAAAATTGGATGAATCACACCCTGGAGTTGGCAGAAGTTGGCAGCAGCAGCAGCAGGAGCCCAAATATACACTGGAGTTGGCCTCAGGAGCCCAAAAATTGGATGAATCACACCCTGGAGTTGGCAGGAGTTGACAGTAGTAGCAGCAGGAGCCCAAATATACACTGGAGTTGGCTTCAGGAGCCCAAAAATTGGATGAATCACACCCTGGAGTTGGCAGAAGTTGGCAGCAGCAGCAGCAGGAGCCCAAATATACACTGGAGTTGGCCTCAGGAGCCCAAAAATTGGATGAATCACACCCTGGAGTTGGCAGAAGTTGGCAGTAGTAGCAGCAGGAGCCCAAATATACACTGGAGTTGGCTTCAGGAGCCCAAAAATTGGATGAATCACACCCTGGAGTTGGCAGAAGTTGGCAGTAGCAGCAGCAGGAGCCCAAATATACACTGGAGTTGGCTTCAGGAGCCCAAAAATTGGATGAATCACACCCTGGAGTTGGCAGGAGTTGACAGTAGCAGCAGCAGGAGCCCAAATATACACTGGAGTTGGCCTCAGGAGCCCAAAAATTGGATGAATCACACCCTGGAGTTGGCAGGAGTTGACAGTAGCAGCAGCAGGAGCCCAAATATACACTGGAGTTGGCTTCAGGAGCCCAAAAATTGGATGAATCACACCCTGGAGTTGGCAGAAGTTGGCAGCAGCAGCAGCAGCAGGAGCCCAAATATACACTGGAGTTGGCTTCAGGAGCCCAAAAATTGGATGAATCACACCCTGGAGTTGGCAGGAGTTGACAGTAGCAGCAGCAGGAGCCCAAATATACACTGGAGTTGGCCTCAGGAGCCCAAAAATTGGATGAATCACACCCTGGAGTTGGCAGGAGTTGACAGTAGCAGCAGCAGGAGCCCAAATATACACTGGAGTTGGCTTCAGGAGCCCAAAAATTGGATGAATCACACCCTGGAGTTGGCAGAAGTTGGCAGCAGCAGCAGCAGCAGGAGCCCAAATATACACTGGAGTTGGCTTCAGGAGCCCAAAAATTGGATGAATCACACCCTGGAGTTGGCAGAAGTTGGCAGCAGCAGCAGCAGCAGGAGCCCAAATATACACTGGAGTTGGCTTCAGGAGCCCAAAAATTGGATGAATCACACCCTGGAGTTGACAGAAGTTGGCAGTAGCAGCAGCAGGAGCCCAAATATACACTGGAGTTGGCTTCAGGAGCCCAAAAATTGGATGAATCACACCCTGGAGTTGGCAGGAGTTGACAGTAGTAGCAGCAGGAGCCCAAATATACACTGGAGTTGGCTTCAGGAGCCCAAAAATTGGATGAATCACACCCTGGAGTTGGCAGAAGTTGGCAGCAGCAGCAGCAGGAGCCCAAATATACACTGGAGTTGGCCTCAGGAGCCCAAAAATTGGATGAATCACACCCTGGAGTTGGCAGAAGTTGGCAGTAGTAGCAGCAGGAGCCCAAATATACACTGGAGTTGGCTTCAGGAGCCCAAAAATTGGATGAATCACACCCTGGAGTTGGCAGAAGTTGGCAGTAGCAGCAGCAGGAGCCCAAATATACACTGGAGTTGGCTTCAGGAGCCCAAAAATTGGATGAATCACACCCTGGAGTTGGCAGGAGTTGACAGTAGCAGCAGCAGGAGCCCAAATATACACTGGAGTTGGCCTCAGGAGCCCAAAAATTGGATGAATCACACCCTGGAGTTGGCAGGAGTTGACAGTAGCAGCAGCAGGAGCCCAAATATACACTGGAGTTGGCTTCAGGAGCCCAAAAATTGGATGAATCACACCCTGGAGTTGGCAGAAGTTGGCAGCAGCAGCAGCAGCAGGAGCCCAAATATACACTGGAGTTGGCTTCAGGAGCCCAAAAATTGGATGAATCACACCCTGGAGTTGGCAGGAGTTGACAGTAGCAGCAGCAGGAGCCCAAATATACACTGGAGTTGGCCTCAGGAGCCCAAAAATTGGATGAATCACACCCTGGAGTTGGCAGGAGTTGACAGTAGCAGCAGCAGGAGCCCAAATATACACTGGAGTTGGCTTCAGGAGCCCAAAAATTGGATGAATCACACCCTGGAGTTGGCAGAAGTTGGCAGCAGCAGCAGCAGCAGGAGCCCAAATATACACTGGAGTTGGCTTCAGGAGCCCAAAAATTGGATGAATCACACCCTGGAGTTGGCAGAAGTTGGCAGCAGCAGCAGCAGCAGGAGCCCAAATATACACTGGAGTTGGCTTCAGGAGCCCAAAAATTGGATGAATCACACCCTGGAGTTGGCAGAAGTTGGCAGTAGCAGCAGCAGGAGCCCAAATATACACTGGAGTTGGCTTCAGGAGCCCAAAAATTGGATGAATCACACCCTGGAGTTGGCAGGAGTTGACAGTAGCAGCAGCAGGAGCCCAAATATACACTGGAGTTGGCTTCAGGAGCCCAAAAATTGGATGAATCACACCCTGGAGTTGGCAGAAGTTGGCAGTAGCAGCAGCAGGAGCCCAAAAAATGGCCTAAAGACATAAATATGTTTTGCACCATTTGTAAAGTGTAAAACGTGGCACCATGCTGAATCTAGTCGCATGCATCAGGCATTGGTGGGTGGAAATCCTGGCTGATCCATCCCTGATTCATTTTGACAAAGGTGAGTCTCTCCACATTTTTAGTTGACAGACGAGTTCTCCTCGCCGTAACTATGGCCCCCGCCGCACTAAACACCCGCTCAGATGGCACGCTACTTGCCGGGCAGGACAGCTTTTCCAGGGCAAACTCTGCTAGTTGCGGCCACAAATCAAGTTTGGCTGCCCAGAAGTCCAGCGGATCCTCAAGGTGTGTTGGCATGGTCATGTCAAAGTATGACATGACCTGCTGGTTGAGGTCCTGCTCCAGGTCTTCCTGCTGCTCATGAGTAGCCTCACTATGCGGGTGTAGAAAGCTACTCATTAGCGACTGAAGACTGAGGCTGCTGCTGCTGATGGAGCTTCTGCTGCTGCTGCTGCCAACCCCCCCAGCGGCCATGGCAGTGGAAGGTGAGCGCAGAGGTCCCCTCGAGTCAGACCTGCGAGAGTATGGACCATGGCGCAGATAGGCATCGGCCAACTGCCTACGTAGAATGTCTTTGTAGTAGTTGAGTTTGTCCTCCCTCTCGGTGGGTTTAAAAAATGCCCCCATTTTGTGCCGGAAGCGAGGGTCCAATAAGGTGGACAGCCAGAAGTCATCCCGCCGACAGATGGAAACAATTCTGGGGTCACTACGCAAGCATGTGAGCATGCTTCGTGCCATTTGCGCAAGTGACTCGGATGGACTACCTGTCTCCATCTCCACTGCATACTGCCACGGTGTGCCCGGGTCCTCTGTCTCTCCTTCCTCAAAAACCTCTAGCTCCTCTGGCTGCTCCTGCTCCTCCTCTCCTGTCCGCTGACTAGATAAACCAGCCATTTCGCCAAGCCTAAACTGTGTTTCGCTGGGCAACTCCTCCTCCTCCTCTTCCTCCTCCTCCTCCTCCAGTTCAGCTCCAACGGGGTTCATGTGGCCGTAAGATGTAAACGCCATGTCTCCAGTGCCCTGACCAGCCATGGTTTCCAACATGTGCTGTAGTACATGAAGCAGTGGAATCACGTCGTTCATCCCGTAATCCTGCCGACTGACAAATAAAGTGGCTTCCTCAAAGGGCCTGAGCAAACGGCAGGTGTCACGTATGAGCTGCCACTGGTTGACATTGAAGTTACACAGGGGAGTCCCCCTATCTGCTTGGATCATCAGGAAATCCGTGATGGCTTTTCTCTGTTCATATAATCGGTCCAACATGTGAAGGGTGGAATTCCAACGGGTGGAAACATCGCAAATCAGACTATGTTGGGGGATACCATTCTGACGCTGTAGCTCAAGAAGGGTGTGTTTGGCGGTGTAGGAGTGGCTGAAGTGCATGCAAAGTTTCCGTGAAGTTGTTAGGATGTCCTGCAGATGGGGGGAACACTTCAGAAACCGCTTGACAACCAGATTGAAGACGTGAGCCATGCAGGGGGCATGGGTCAGGCTTCCTTGGCGCAGCGCAGACAAAATGTTCTTCCCATTGTCGGTAACCATGATTCCCATTTTAAGTTTTCTCGGAGTAAGCCATGTTTGGATTTCCTGATGAATACATTTAAGCAGTTCCTCCCCTGTGTGACTCCGTTCGCCAAGACAAACCATGTGAAGCACTGCGTGACACCTCCGTGCCCTGCACACATGGTAGACTGGAGGGGCACTGAGACTTGAGCCTACAGTGGAGGGTGAGGAGATGGCGGAGGATGAGGAGGCCGAGTCGCACGGTGTCACAGGCCCAATGGGCAGAGAGCGCGGAGGCCGAAGCGGCGTGACCTGTCCAAGTTGCTGCTGCAAAGGGACCACATTCACCCAGTGGGCCGTAAACGACATGTACTGCCCCTGACCGTAGTTACAGCTCCAGATGTCGGCGCTGCCATGTATTTTGCTACACACCGACAGGCTCAAGGACTGGCCCACCTTCTGTTCAACAAAAGTGTGCAGCGCTGGTACTGCCTTCTTGGCAAAGAAATGACGGCTTGGGACTCTCCACCTCGGCTCGGCACAAGCCATCAGTTCTCTGAAAGGTGCAGATTCCACCACCTGAAAAGGGAGCGACTGCAGCACCAGCAACTTGGACAGGAGCACATTCAGCTTCTGCGCCGTAGGATGAGTGGGCGCATACTGCTGTCTCTTGGACATGGCTTCGCTGATGGATTGCTGGCGGGATGCATGACTTGGAGGAGGAGGAGGAGGAGCAGGAGCGACAGAGGATGGGTGTGACGCACAGCTGCCTTCGGCTGAGGTGCTGGAGCCTTGGCTGGCAGAAATTGGGAGCTCACTTGGTGAGGAAGCAGACTGGACCACCCCTTGGGAGCCTCGGTTCTCCCAGGTCGTTTTATGGTGACGCATCATATGTTGACGCAGGGCCGTGGTGCCAACATTTGGACCCTGGCCACGCTTCACCTTTTGCCTACATATCTTGCATGTGGCCATGTTACCCTCCTGCGGATGCCTCAGGAAAAACTGCCACACTGCCGAGTAGCTACTTTTCCCACCCCCTGGCCTCACTGATTCACTGCTGCTGTTGCCAACTCCAGGAACCCCTGCTCCACTACCTCCCGATAAGGTAGACTGCCGCACAGCAGGTGCTCTACCCCGGCCCCGGCCCCGGCCGGCTCCAGCCTTTGGAATTGTGCCCCCATGCTGACTGCTACCACCTTGCTGCCTCAGCTGCTGACTCCGGGGCAACCTGCGCCCCTCTTCTCCTGATGATGACGATGAAGCCCCTTCATCACCCGGCTCCCAAGTGCGATCGGCTTCATCGTCATCATCATCATCATCACCGGGTTGTGGCTGTACGTCACTGATGTTCGTGGATTCGTCAACAGTGTCTGGCGCAGGAGCTGGAACGCTCGCAGCACCCACGACACTGTCCACATCACTATTTGTCTGCCTAGCTAAAGAAGCCACCTCCATTTCTTGGCTGGGCAGTAGCTGCTGACTGTCCTCCTGTATCTGATCGTCCTCCTCACTAAAGAGTGGAGCTGAACCCAAAGCATAGGATACGTCGCTGGGGGAGGGAACGGCGTAGGACAGAGGCAATGGGAGGACAGGGACTGCTCTCGGGGCATGCCAACTCAGGGTTGTGTCAGAGGAACCTACCGACCCTAGACTGGGGGTCTCAGATGTAAGTTGTGATGATGTTGTTGATGAGCGCGTCAGCCAATCTACCACGGCAGATGCGTTACTGGTGGAGACCCGACCGCTAGCAGATACTGGCAGATTAGGTCTCTCAGCGTGACTCCTGCTGCTACTGGCCCCCAGTCTGATGCGAGCTCTGCCTGCGGAATCTTGGCCTCTGCCACTCCTCTTTTCACTTCCAGGCACTTGTCTGCCCGACATAGTCTAACTGGCGTGGTAGTAGGTGATATTTTAAGAACCCCCAGGCAGCAGTGGGTCTATATAAAACAGAATATAATGCACACCAAAAGTGAGCAGTAACACTCAGCCTCCAACAGGCCTGCTTAGTGTAAATAAGAGAGCTGCTTAGTGTAAATAAAGAGGGGTATGCTATGTTACAGAATGGGATGCCTCAACAGAAGTGCACCTGGCAGGCAGCAGTAAGCCTATGCCCAGCAAAAGTGTCTTATAATATAAATATAATAAGAGCAAATGCTTATATGGTCTTAAACAGAGGCTGCTTTAGTCACAGAATGGGATGCCCTGGGCAGGAATGGACCTGGCAGGGTCCAGTAGGGCTTTGGCCAGCAAAAGTGTCTTTATCAGGCTAATTTCAAATATGATAAGAGCAAATGCTTATATGGTCTTAAACAGAGGCTGCTGTAGTCACAGAATGGGATGCCCCGGGCAGGAATCGACCTGGCAGGGTCCAGTAGGGCTTTGGCCAGCAAAAGTGTCTTTATCAGGCCTGATTTCTATGAGAATAAGTGCAAATGTTTATTATGCTATTAAATAGAGGCTGCTTTAGTCACAGAATGGGATGCCAGTGCCACAAAAACCAGAGAGCATGCACAGCAAAAGTGTCTTTATCAGGCCTGATTTCTATGAGAATAAGTGCAAATGTTTATTATGCTATTAAATAGAGGCTGCTTTAGTCACAGAATGGGATGCCAGTGCCACAAAAACCAGAGAGCATGCACAGCAAAAGTGTCTTTATCAGGCCTGATTTCTATGAGAATAAGTGCAAATGTTTATTATGCTATTAAATAGAGGCTGCTTTAGTCACAGAATGGGATGCCAGTGCCACAAAAACCAGAGAGCATGCACAGCAAAAGTGTCTTTATCAGGCCTGATTTCTATGAGAATAAGTGCAAATGTTTATTATGCTATTAAATAGAGGCTGCTTTAGTCACAGAATGGGATGCCAGTGCCACAAAAACCAGAGAGCATGCACAGCAAAAGTGTCTTTATCAGGCCTGATTTCTATGAGAATAAGTGCAAATGTTTATTATGCTATTAAATAGAGGCTGCTTTAGTCACAGAATGGGATGCCAGTGCCACAAAAACCAGAGAGCATGCACAGCAAAAGTGTCTTTATCAGGCCTGATTTCTATGAGAATAAGTGCAAATGTTTATTATGCTATTAAATAGAGGCTGCTTTAGTCACAGAATGGGATGCCAGTGCCACAAAAACCAGAGAGCATGCACAGCAAAAGTGTCTTTATCAGGCCTGATTTCTATGAGAATAAGTGCAAATGTTTATTATGCTATTAAATAGAGGCTGCTTTAGTCACAGAATGGGATGCCAGTGCCACAAAAACCAGAGAGCATGCACAGCAAAAGTGTCTTTATCAGGCCTGATTTCTATGAGAATAAGTGCAAATGTTTATTATGCTATTAAATAGAGGCTGCTTTAGTCACAGAATGGGATGCCAGTGCCACAAAAACCAGAGAGCATGCACAGCAAAAGTGTCTTTATCAGGCCTGATTTCTATGAGAATAAGTGCAAATGTTTATTATGCTATTAAATAGAGGCTGCTTTAGTCACAGAATGGGATGCCAGTGCCACAAAAACCAGAGAGCATGCACAGCAAAAGTGTCTTTATCAGGCCTGATTTCTATGAGAATAAGTGCAAATGTTTATTATGCTATTAAATAGAGGCTGCTTTAGTCACAGAATGGGATGCCAGTGCCACAAAAACCAGAGAGCATGCACAGCAAAAGTGTCTTTATCAGGCCTGATTTCTATGAGAATAAGTGCAAATGTTTATTATGCTATTAAATAGAGGCTGCTTTAGTCACAGAATGGGATGCCAGTGCCACAAAAACCAGAGAGCATGCACAGCAAAAGTGTCTTTATCAGGCCTGATTTCTATGAGAATAAGTGCAAATGTTTATTATGCTATTAAATAGAGGCTGCTTTAGTCACAGAATGGGATGCCAGTGCCACAAAAACCAGAGAGCATGCACAGCAAAAGTGTCTTTATCAGGCCTGATTTCTATGAGAATAAGTGCAAATGTTTATTATGCTATTAAATAGAGGCTGCTTTAGTCACAGAATGGGATGCCAGTGCCACAAAAACCAGAGAGCATGCACAGCAAAAGTGTCTTTATCAGGCCTGATTTCTATGAGAATAAGTGCAAATGTTTATTATGCTATTAAATAGAGGCTGCTTTAGTCACAGAATGGGATGCCAGTGCCACAAAAACCAGAGAGCATGCACAGCAAAAGTGTCTTTATCAGGCCTGATTTCTATGAGAATAAGTGCAAATGTTTATTATGCTATTAAATAGAGGCTGCTTTAGTCACAGAATGGGATGCCAGTGCCACAAAAACCAGAGAGCATGCACAGCAAAAGTGTCTTTATCAGGCCTGATTTCTATGAGAATAAGTGCAAATGTTTATTATGCTATTAAATAGAGGCTGCTTTAGTCACAGAATGGGATGCCAGTGCCACAAAAACCAGAGAGCATGCACAGCAAAAGTGTCTTTATCAGGCCTGATTTCTATGAGAATAAGTGCAAATGTTTATTATGCTATTAAATAGAGGCTGCTTTAGTCACAGAATGGGATGCCAGTGCCACAAAAACCAGAGAGCATGCACAGCAAAAGTGTCTTTATCAGGCCTGATTTCTATGAGAATAAGTGCAAATGTTTATTATGCTATTAAATAGAGGCTGCTTTAGTCACAGAATGGGATGCCAGTGCCACAAAAACCAGAGAGCATGCACAGCAAAAGTGTCTTTATCAGGCCTGATTTCTATGAGAATAAGTGCAAATGTTTATTATGCTATTAAATAGAGGCTGCTTTAGTCACAGAATGGGATGCCAGTGCCACAAAAACCAGAGAGCATGCACAGCAAAAGTGTCTTTATCAGGCCTGATTTCTATGAGAATAAGTGCAAATGTTTATTATGCTATTAAATAGAGGCTGCTTTAGTCACAGAATGGGATGCCAGTGCCACAAAAACCAGAGAGCATGCACAGCAAAAGTGTCTTTATCAGGCCTGATTTCTATGAGAATAAGTGCAAATGTTTATTATGCTATTAAATAGAGGCTGCTTTAGTCACAGAATGGGATGCCAGTGCCACAAAAACCAGAGAGCATGCACAGCAAAAGTGTCTTTATCAGGCCTGATTTCTATGAGAATAAGTGCAAATGTTTATTATGCTATTAAATAGAGGCTGCTTTAGTCACAGAATGGGATGCCAGTGCCACAAAAACCAGAGAGCATGCACAGCAAAAGTGTCTTTATCAGGCCTGATTTCTATGAGAATAAGTGCAAATGTTTATTATGCTATTAAATAGAGGCTGCTTTAGTCACAGAATGGGATGCCAGTGCCACAAAAACCAGAGAGCATGCACAGCAAAAGTGTCTTTATCAGGCCTGATTTCTATGAGAATAAGTGCAAATGTTTATTATGCTATTAAATAGAGGCTGCTTTAGTCACAGAATGGGATGCCTCACAGCAGACTTAAGATCAGTTCAGTATATATGCACAGTTAGTTACTATAAGCAGCCTGAAAACGCTAACAAAGGCTGGATGAAAAAAAAAAAATCTCCCTGTCAGCCAGCTCCGTTTTTCCTACCTTTCCCTGGCTTTCTGTCTGTCTCCTGTCTGTCTCCTGCCTGTCTCCTGCCTGTCTCCAGCCTGTCCCTGTCTGTCCCTGTCTCCAGCCTGTCTCCAGCCTGTCTAACTGCCTCAGCTACACAGCGTTCTGTCTGTCTGTCACGAATGCAATAGAGAAATGAGGAAAAGCAAGATGGCCGCCGTTAAATACCGCTGTGTGACGTCACCGGGCTTGCTGGCTGCTGATAGGCTGCATGTGACTGCCCCAGCTTGCACTGGCGCGGGATACATGTCCAGACATGTCCCGCCCGCCATCTTAGAATGCCTGTAATGTAAATGAATGGATGTTAAAGGAAAACTTCGAGTGATCGAATCGCGGGGAAATTCGGATTCGATCCGAATCGAATTTTTCCTGAAATTCGGATCGAATCCGGGTTCGTCCGGATCGATTCGCTCATCCCTACTCACAATGTTGTTAATTACCATCCTTGACATTTGTTTTTTCACAATAATTTTATTAATTATTTTTTATATTTCAATAATTTTATTGTTTTTAATAAAGCGAAACAGAATCCCAAATATAACATTAGAATATGCATTGTATGAACTGCAGAAAAGGTAGCAGGAAAAACCATAGAAATATAAGCTTTTTCTGACTGATAATCACCTAAATACAACATTAATACTATTTTCAATAGATTAACGTCGTATTAATATATAGAGACCATAACATATAACCCAAAAAACTAATAAATAGTACTAAGAAGGATATATGAATTTTTTTTTTATAACTCAGAGCCCAATTCACCCCCCACTCCGACAGGATTCCAGAATTCCAGAATTTAGACCAAGGACTCCTAAGCTCCCTAAATTGCAACTCTTTATTAAGTAAACTACTACTCAGCTTCTTGTTGACCATCATCCAATTTCATTTATCAATACATATTTGAAGTTTCAATGAGATTTCCATGACTAAGCAATGGTCAATTTAGGTGCCAAACAAGCATAGCAAATAAATGTATTGGGAAATCCCAGCACCAGGTTTATTTAATAAGGCAACCTATAACAATTTTTCCACCCATTTCCCCGTAACATTGCTTATAATACCAAACACTTTGTTCCAAAACGTTACCACCTTGGGCGTTTCCAACATATATGAAACATATCACCCACCTGGTCAAAACACCTGGTCACAATTTCTGAAACATAAAAAAGATATATTAGGTATATATTTGTCATATATTTGTTATATACCAATGAGTAAATACCATCAAGTTGTTGAGAGAACCTTTAGAACTATGAACCACCCATTTAACCAAATCTTCAACTTTAAGCTGGGCCTTCAGCATAATTTAATGAAAAGCCCAAACCCTTAAAAAACTATTCCCCAGCATCTAAAAATAATATATTTTACGTTGTTAGTCACTTACTTATTATTCTTTCCCCCACTGGGATGCAACTCCAGGACTTTAGCATATGGGCTCCACCATCTTGCCTCAGAAGCATCACAAACTGAGGAGAGGTTAGAGGGGAAACTGCAAGGTGCGGGTTATAGCTGTGCTTCACACAGATAGAGCAGGGCTGGGGTCAGGAAAAGGACAGCAATCGCAGAATGCAGAGCGACACAGTCAAAAGACGCTTCCTGTCTGCCGGCAGCCTGAAACTCCATAGGCCGCCATCTTGGATGTTTAACAGCTCAGTAAATGCAGTAGATGCAGGTAGGATGATTTTTAATGTGGGCAATCTGTATGTACAGGGTGGGGGAAACATATAAGATATGCTCTTATTTAGGGTGAAAGACCGTTATAATAGTTTGCTGTAAATCCCCTTCCCACTTTTCAATCATTTAATCAAGTTTGCCTTCTTCCCCCCGGGATTTAAAAACTGCTCTATTTGTCTATATGTGTATTCTTCTTTTAACCCTTTAAACGCCAGCCACGTAAAATTTACGCGGCTGCCTCCCCTGCAGTTAACCGCCAGCCACGTAAATTTTACGTGCCCGACTTTCCCCCCTGCTAGCAGAAAAATGTTTTAAAAAAGTCCCTCACCTGACCCCTCGTTCGATCCGACCGGGTCTCCTCTTCAACCAGAGGGGCTCCGATCACCCATCGGGGCTCCGATCACCCACCGGGGCTCCTCCGGCTGCAGGGGAGTGCCCAAAATAGGGTGCCCCCCCCCCCGTTTCAGCAGCCGCCGGAATTTACTGTTAAAAATAAAAAATTACATTTACTCCTTCGTGCCTGATAGCTCCCGCCGGCTCTCCTCTTCACGGGGAGGGGGGCTCCGATAACCCCCCCCCCCCGCTCTTCCACCTTCTGGAGAGGGCCTAACAGCCCTTCTCCCTCCGGAGCTCCAATGGCCGCCGCCATCTTTACTTCTAGCCGATGACGTCACCACCAGCGGGGCAACCTCCTCTGCCCAGCCATCACCTGCATTGGATCGCCACGGGACACAGGAGATGAAGATCGGAGGTGAGTAAAGAAGAAAAAAAAATATATATATTTTTTTATAAAGTGTGTCTCTGTGTTTTTTTTTTTACATTTAACCCTTTGTGAACTGTTAAGGGATCTATGAGACCCCTATACCAGTTCACAAGGCACTGGGTCTGGCAAGTCACCTGCGGCTAGTGGGTGACTTGCCATTAACCCTCGAGCCCCCCCATTACCTGCCTTCCCAAAGCCCAGGGGGAGGCAGAAAATCCGTGGCCCTAGGCTATGCCGGCTTGTAGCCTGCAGGGCCAGGGGCCACCAAAGCTGGCCCCTGTGCCCTGTTCTACAAGTCCCCATAGCTGGTCACAGGCTGGTTAAGCTGGGTAGGGGGGACCTCACACCATATTTTCTTTGGTTTTTTAAGGGTTTTTACCCCTTAAAATTCCCCAAAAAATGGGGGGACCTATGTCATTTTTTTTTAAATTAGCCCCATGTTACCTGTCACCTAGTAGGTATAAAAGGCTTCCGGCTGCAGCAGGAGAGCAGAAGTCAAAGTGATCAGCGTGGAGCACGATGCTCGGGGATGGATGGGAGGTAAGTATTAAAAAAACATAATAAAATATTTTTTCAATTGTGAGTGTGTGTTTTTTTCAATTAAACCCTTTGTAAACTGGTCATCTATGTGACCCCTATACCAGTTCACAAAGCTCTGGGTTTGGCAAGTCATCTGCGACTAGTGGGTAACTTGCCATTAACCCCCAGACCCTCCATTACCTGCCTCCCCCAAAACCCTTAAAATTCCCCCAAGAAATGGTGTCCCCCCCCCCTGTGAAGGGGGACCCCACACCAATTTTTTTTCATGTAACCCTTTATTATGTGGATAGTAGTTGTATTTTATTTGTAAATGTTATAAAGTGTTCTTTTCAGTTTAGGGAATCTCCTGGACAGGAACGGGGGGCTACCGATACATATGTGGTATCATTGTAATCGGGAGAAATGGGGCTTTCACATGCAATATGGTTTTCTTTAATAAAATAAAATAAAGGAGACAATTTAAAAAAAATATATATTTTTTTTTTACTTGTTTACTTAAAAATATATAAAAAAACTGTAGAAAAAATAAACAAACAAGACATTTCATGTTAAAGCCTAAACTCTGCCACAAAAAGAAAATATGCCATTTTCTTGGAAATTCCTGCAAAAATCACAGTTAAACATCACGCCAAATGGTGAAAAATATCCTGTCAGCAGAGGGTGACAAAATCTCAAGTAGGCTGGCAGTTAAAAGGTTACAGGTACCTATGCATGTTGGGTATGTGCTTGCGCTTTCAGATTTAGCTTGTTTTTTCTTATTTGCATATTGATATTTTAGGAAAGGTGTTTTTATTCAGCTTTTTTATAAATTTTTTTGTGAAACCCTGTGCAACCTAAGAATTCTTCGAGATATTTCTTCCAGAAAGATGAGCCACTACAACAAGCTGGGTACGCTTAGAAAGCTTAACATGTGTACTTTCAGGGAATATATGGTTTGTGGGGGGTATTCTAAATGTAAAGTTGTTTTGGTAGAAAAAGCACAAGGTGCGCACTTTGTCTGCAAAGCTGAAATTTTGAAGTAAAATTACCATTACACACATGCTTTACTTTGGTGTTTTTAGCAACTCTTTCCTTGACAGTGGCTATGCATGTTGGGTATTGTTCTGTTTGGGGGATGGTGCTTTTTCAGATTTTCAGTTTTTTTCTTGTTTGCATATAGTTTTTTTTAGGAAAATGTGGTTTGGATTCTGCTTTTTTATTGTTTTTTAGGGAAACCCTGTGCAACCAAAGAATACATTGAGGGATTACTTCCAGAAAACTGCACCCATGTCAACAAGTCTGGTACACCTAGAAAGACTGAGATGTGTACTTCTAGGGAATATATAGTTTGTTGGGGGTATTTCAAATGTAAAGGGTTGTTTTTCTTGAAAAACTGCAAGGTGCGCATATTGCATAGCATAGTTGTATTTCATCTGAAAATCTCCTAAAGCATTGTTTCAGTTTGGAGGAGTCTCCTGGGCAGGAAAGGGTGTCTACCAATGGGGTTTCATACGCAATAAGATTTTATTGATAAACTTACATTTTTTATTACAAAAAAACACTACAAATTTACAAATTTAACCCAAAATATTGAGAATACACTTAGAAAATGACAAAGAAGACATTTCATGTTAAAGCCCAGACTCTGAAGGAAAACAATATATCACTTTCCTGGGAAATCCCTTCAAAAATCACAGTTGAACATGGGGAGCGCAAAATAGTGCAAAATGGTCTGGCAACAAAGGGTGACAAAAACTCAAGGTAGGCTGGCGGTTAAAGGGTTAAAGGAAGTTAAAATCCATCTCTAAAAATTCCTATCTGGAAAGTCTGCAATTCGTGTCCACCATTTTAGATTTTTTCCCAGGCTCAAAGTCAAGAATTCCCCCAGGGGGGCTACCAGTGTATGTTTGGAAATCAGGTTGTGTTTTTTGCTAACAGTATCCCAGAAGGCTAATGCATTAGACAATACAGGACATAATATATCTGACCTTTTCACCTTAGCTATCCACATGAGACAATCAATGGAATACCAATCACATGCTGTTTATCATGCATTCTATCATTATCCAGCTGGGCTTTTCTCCAGTAATAAAAATCTGTGTAAGTTGGACTAATTGAGTAGCAACATAATAACTATATACATTTGGGACACCAAATTCCCCCTTATGTTTTGCTATATTTAAAATTCTCTTTTTTTTTCTTCTACTTTTGCCTGCCCAAATAAATCTCAACACTTAACATTGTAATTGCTTTAGATCAGCAGTTGGGATAGGAATAGGAAGTGTTCTAAACAAATATAACAGTCTAGGTAACAAAGTAATTGTATTTTCCCTAATGCGTCCCAACCAAGACAGCCTCAGACCAAACCATGTCACCTCCCAATTTATGAAATAATGAATTTTAATTGTTTTTATATAATATAATAATAATACCGTATATACTCGAGTATAAGCCGAGTTTTTCAGCCCACTTTTTGGGCTGAAAAAAGCCGCCTCGGCTTATACTCGAGTCAGTGAAAATTTGTGCATCCAGCAAGATGGCGCCTATGTCGGAGAGTGAAGAGGAGAGCGCGGCGGAGGAACCTCGACTTACCGGTGCGTCAGCTGATGTGTCGGAAACTGAGCGAGGGGGCGGAGGAAGCGCGGTGTGGAGATCGGCGGAGGACGCGGCGGAAGAGCCGCCTCGGAGGCTTCAGAACTCGGCGGGGAGATCAGTACACCCAGCGCGAGGTGGGTGTACCAAGATGGCGGCCGGCGCACTCCGCGCCGGCATGTCACTGAGGCCCGGGCCGCAGGCGGGGATATCTGACAGCTGTCAGCCGGCCGGCCCAGACGCAGTATGGAACCGTGAGTGCGGCTCAGAAGAAGCAGAAGGCGCTGATATGAGCAGCGGCATGTCATCAAAACAAGTAATTGGAGGGGGGGGTAATTGATCACTGAAGACCTATTGACAAAGATAAGCTGTCTCTGGGTCATTCCCTATTAAATCTGTGGCCATTTCTACATGTCATAGCTGGAACAGCCGGTTCTCCTTTATGTCGCACAGAACACTGACTGGGGGGAGAGGAGCGGGGGGGGAGGCGGAGTACAGGGTAGATTCAGCCCCAGCCCTATCAAACCAGACAAGGGGCCATCCCCATTCATTTCCCGCCCCCGTGCCGGCTCCCGCACTCACCCTCTGTCACTTCCAGCACTTTCAGCTGTTCCTCCGCTGACGCCCGCAGCAGACCAAAATCTGTATCAGCCCGTTGATTCCTCAAATCAACTCCAATTCCAATTGAATAAAGCCGCCTCGGCTTATACTCGAGTCAATAACTTTTCCATTTTTTTGTGGTAAAATTAGGTGCCTCGGCTTATATTCGGATCGACCTATACTCGAGTATATACGGTACTATAAATTAAGAACCCCTTGTCCGAGATGATCAAATTCAATGCTTAGTATGACTTAGTATGAATTTTAGTAGGAATTTTAAGCCCAAAATTTTGCAAAATTTCTTAAGCATCTGAAAGAAATTAGGAAGTGAAGTGTGGGGTGGGGAAACAAACAACAGAACGTATAAATAGTGCACATTTATGTCCCCCCCCCCCACACACCACATCCCTGCTTATTCTAATTGTTCTCACCAATGGTTTCACTGACAACACAAATAATAATGACGACAAAGGACAACCCTGTCTAGTAGTAGAATTTGTAGAAACATTTTATTTTCAATATATCTTTTATTGAATTTTTCAATTAAACAGAACAGTATTTAGAAACAAAAGAACAGAGAACAACAGGGAGAAAGTCGCACGGCGGTCAAACACAACACAGCATACTTGTTCGGCCTGCAGGGATCTGATCCCTATCCCTTCCTCATCACAAAGTGTAACCTATTCCATGTGTTGGGGATCTCTAATCTAACATCTGCGAGCACCACTTGTGACGCTCTGGATCCCCCATGTTGTGTGGTGACCATCACCTTTCATATAGTCCCATCCCTTTCAGCGCGTGAACCGCCGTGTCCACTCCGCCCCGAGATCAGAAGAGGTGAAGCGTAGAAGATAGAAAGAGGGGAAAGGAAGAAAGAGGAAGAAGAAAAAGAAAAAAGAAACAAGAAAAGCGGATAAGAAGGAATAAAGAACCCTGAGGCCCGATGTCTCATGCCCGGACCCCACCTCCCCAACTCATCACACCACACTCCAACAACCATAAATCACACCCCCCACACTATCGCCCCCCCAACACTATACATGCACCAGAAGTGCCCGAAACTCTGGCGAAACCCGTGACACCTCCCAGAGAGTCCATGTCCTGAGGAACCTCTGGGTTCCCTCCTCAACCTTCTCCAATGTCAGCTCCTCCATCCTCTTAATGTCCACCTCCCCGTACCACTCTAGTAGGGAAGGAGCAAAAGTGGTACACCAGTGCCTGGAGATTACTGATCTGGCAGCTGTGAGTAAATGCCTCAACAACCCTTTTTCATTAGCCACCAACCCCCTGAGCATCGATAAGAGGGTTACCTGCGGTGTGTTCGGGACGCTTTCCAGCGACAAGTGCTTATAAATTCCAAGTACCCCTTCCCAGAAGGTCTTTACTACTGGGCATTCCCACCAGATGTGGAACATAGTCCCCGGGGCCCTCCCGCATCTCCAGCAATCCCCGGATTCCACTCCCCCAAATTTTACCAGGTCCGATGGGCATCTATACCATCTTGCTAGGATTTTGTAATTTATCTCCTGCGCCCTACACGCCATAGATAGTTTGTGAGTGAGCGCAAAAGACTTCCCCCAGTCCTCAGGTTCAAACGCCTGTCCCAACTCCTCCTCCCACCTCCTACAGAACTGGGGTAGCTCCAGGCCCCCCCCTCCCCCTGAAGGATCTTGTATAGGGTAGAAATCACATGTTTAGGGGGTGCTGAGGCCTTCAAAAGCATCTCAAAGGGCATGAGCGGGCAAGAGAGATTTGAGGCTGGGGCAAGGGATTTAACAAAAGCGACCAGTTGGGCGTGCATGAGCCAGGAGATATTGCTACTTGCACCCCGAGCCCGTAAGTCAGAGAGAGAAGGCGGGCCCGCACTCGTCACTATGTCTCCCAATCCGGTATCCTGAGAAGCCTCCCAAAGGAGGAACACCCTGAGTTCATACCTGGAGGGAATGCCGGATTGTCAAATAGCGGGGTGAGGGGTCCAGGTCTGAATGACAGTTCCCCCCGTCTCAAAAACCTATCCCATATTTTCAGCAAGGGACCCACTAGGTAGGGTAGTTCCTGTTTTTTGGGGCGGCATGGAGGGTCCACCAAAGGCAGGGCCGTGAGTCTGAGTGGGGAGATGTCCCCTTTGATGCTGACCCAATACTTATTCTCCTTTTGGTGAAACCAATCCGAAAGGCGTACCAGCACTGATGCGGCGTGGTAGACTTTAAGATCTGGAACCCCGAGTCCTCCCTTGTTTTTGGGCTTGCAGAGCGTCGCCCTCCGCACTCTTGGCTTCTTACTACCCCAAATGAATTTAAAAAAAGGCTTCTTGTAGAAGCTTGAAGAAGCCACGCTCCGGGGCCAGAGGGCTTGCCTGGAAAAGATAGAGGAACCGGGGCAGGATATCCATTTTCAGAATATTCATGCGCCCCAGCCATGAATATTGTTTTTTGCCATAGAGGCTTAGGTTGGTGATCGTTGAGTTGAGGAGCGGAGAGTAGTTGAGTTTGTACAGTTTCCCTAGATCTGAGGGCAGGTGGACCCCAAGGTATTTTATGGCCTCTCCCTGCCACCTGAAGGGAAAGTTCACCTGTAGGAGTTGCTGGGTCTGCGAGTCCAAGGAGACATTTAAGATCTCCGTTTTGGATAGATTCACCTTAAAGTTTCTGAGTTCGCTAAAACGCTTGAACTCCGATAAAATAGAAGGCATAGATATATGTGGTGATGTTACATACATGAGCAGATTGTCAGCAAAGAGAGAAAGCTTGTGCTCCTTTCCCCCACAGGAGATCCCCCCAATAGAAGGGTTAGCCCTCAGGGCATTGGCCAGGTGTTCCATCACCAACACATAGAGCAGTGGAGACAGGGGGCACCCCTGTCGAGTACCATTTCGGATGCTAAAGGTGCCTGACAGGGATCCATTAACCTTTACCTTTGTGGTGGGGTCATGGTACAAGGCCATGATTCTGGCCAACATAACCGGACCTATTCCAACTTGAGCCAGTGTAGCTCTCAGAAACCCCCAATGCACCCTGTTGAAGGCTTTTTCCGCATCTACCGCCAGCACGCAGGCCGGATTGGCCCGCGACTGCGCGTAATGCATCAGGGAGATCGTCTTGATGGTGTTATCTCTCGCCTCCCTTCCCGAGACAAACCCCACCTGATCTAAGTTGACCAGTGAGGGAAGCAGCAGCTGAAGTCTAAGAGCAATGATCTTAGCATATATTTTCATATCTACATTAATCAGTGAGATTGGCCTGTAACTTCCCGGCAAGGTGCTATCTCTGCCGGGCTTTGGGATGACCGCAATATGTGCCTCTAGGGCCTGCCTCGGGAAGGGACAGCAGCTTGAGACCGAATTAAACACTTTAACAAGAAAGGGGGTAATCAGAGTCCCTACCGTTTTGTAAAACCTAGGGGTGAATCCATCTGGACCCGGGCTCTTACCTGCGGGGGATTTCCCTATGGCGTTAACCACCTCCTCTATTTTAAATGTATCCTCCAGCTTATCACTGTCTTCTGGTTGGAAGGTTGGAAGGGCCGTTTCTTCTATATAATCTACTATTGGGGCTTTCTCTCCCTGCCGCAGCCCCTGGCCCGGAGTGCTCTCTATGTTATAGAGTTTGGCATAGAAGGCCGGAAACTCACCCGCTATCTGTGATGTCTTGTGAACCTCCAATTCCCCGACCCCTCTAATGGTAGGTATAAATGCACAACTCTGTCTCGGGTGGAGAGACTGGGCCAGCATCCTACTACATTTATCCGAGTGCTCATATATACGGGCCCTACATCTGTCCTGCCCTTTAAATGCCAGCCACATAAAATTTACGTGGTTGCCTCTCCGTCACTTAAGTGCCAGCCACGTAAAATTTACATGCCTGGCATTTACCCCTGCTAGTGGGCAAAAAAAAAAAAAAAAATACTCACCTGACCCCTCGTTGGATCCAGCCGGGTCTCCTCTTTAATTTGGTGCCATCCGATCCCCCTTGGGGGGTCGGATGGCTCCAGGAGAGCCCCCGAAATAGGCCGCCCCCCCGCTTCTGCAACAGCAGCTGCTAACTGTAAAAAAAATAAAAATAAAAATGACATTCACTTACCTGCGTGTGCGCTGGCTCCCGCTGTCCCTCCTCTTCACCTGGGGGGCCTCCGATCGGCCCCCAGGACTTACAGATCTTCAGGAGAGAGCCCGGGAGGCTCGCTCCTCTCTCCTCCTCGATGGCGGCCGCCATCTTGCCGCTAAGCCCCACCCCCTTCTCTGGATGCCGATCACCGGCATCTGTCATCAGAGTGGCGCGGGACAAAGGAGCTTACAATTGGAGGTAAGTACAGTAAATTTTTTTTTTTTTTTTTTAATAAAATACTTTTATTGTGTGGTGTTTTTTTTTCAGTTAACCCTTTGTGAACTGGTAAGGGGTCCATGAGACCCCTTATACCAGTTCACAAGGCTCTGGGTCTGGCAAGTCACCTGCGGCTAGTGGGTGACTTGCCATTAACCCCCAGCCCCCCATTACCTGCCTCCCCAACGGCCAGGGAGGGGCAGAAGGGCCCGGGCCACTTAGTGGCTATGTGGGCTAGTAGCCTGCAGGGCCAGGGGCCACCAACGCTGGCCCCTGCGCCCTGTTCTACAAGCCCCCATAGCTGTCCCGGGTCGGTAATGCTGGGTAGGGGGGACCCTACGTCATTTTTGGGGGGGATTTTTAAGGGTTTTTAACCCTTAAAATTCCCCAAAAAATGGGGTCCTCTATGTCATTTTTTTTTTAATTAACCCTTTTGTGTTCTGTCATCCAGCAGCTATAAAAGGCTTCTAGCAAGTGAGCAGAAGCCAGTGATCACCGAGGGACAGAGTGCTCCACTATGGATGGGAGGTAAGTATTTAAAAAAAAAATAATAATAAAATATTTTTTCTCTTTGTGTGTCTGTTTTTTTTACATTTAACCCCTTGTGAACTGGTAAGGGGTCCATGAGACCCTTTTTTATTTAAAATAAAGGAGGCAATTTTCTAATAAATAAAATTTACAAACAAGACATTTCATGTTAAAGCCTAAACTCTGCTGCAAAAAATATATATATATAATTTTCCTGAAAATTCCAGCAAAAATGTCGCAAAACATGGCGCAAAACATGGCGCAAAATGGGGAAAAATGACCTGTCAACAGAGGGTGACAAAATCTCAAGTAGCCTGGCAATTAAAAGGGTTAATAGTAACTCTGCATGTTGGGTATTGTTCTGTTCGGGGGACCTTGTGCTTTCAGACTTAGCTTGTTTTTTCTTGTTTGCATATTTATATTTTAGGAAAAGGTGTTTTTTATTCAGCTTTTTTATAAATTTTTTAGGGAAACCCTGCGCAACCAAAGAGTTCTTCGAGGGATTAATTCCAGAAAGATGAGCCCACTACAACAAGCTGGGTACGTTTTGAAAGCTTAACATGTGTACTTTCAGGGAATATATAGTTTATGGGGGATATTCCAAATGTAAAGGGTTGTTTTGGTTGAAAAATCGCAAGGTGTGCACTTTGTCTGCAGAGCTGAAATTTTCAAGAAAAATTACCGTTATGCTCATGCTTTACTTTGGGGTGTTTGGCAACTCTTCCCTTGACAGAACCTATGCATGTTGGGTATCGTTCTGTTCGGGGGATGTTGCTTTTTCAGATTATACTTGTTTTTTGTTTGTATATAGTGTTTTTAGGAAAATGTGGCTTTGATTCTGCTTTTTTATCCTTTTTTTAGGGAAACTCTTTGCAACCAAAGAATACATTGAGGGATTACTTCTAGAAAACTGTGGCCACATCAACAAGCCTGAGGTGTGTACTTCCAGAGAATATATAGTTTGTGGGGGGTATTTCAAATGTAAAGGGTTCTTTTTCTGGAAAAACTGCAAGGTGCGCATAGCGCATATCACAGTTGTATTTTTTCTGAAAATCCCCTAAAGCTCTGTTTCAGTTTGGGGGAGTCTCCTGGGCAGGAAAGGGTGTCTACCTATACATATGTGGTACCGCTGTAACTGTGAGAAATTGGGGTTTCACAAGCAATAAGATTTTATTGACAAACTTACATTTTTTATTACAAAAAAAACTACAAATTGTAAAAAAATTATTTTTTTTATGTTTTTGCACATATTTCGCCAAAAAATATTGAGAATACACCTAAAAAGTGACAAACAAAACAATTTCATGTTAAAGTTCAGACTTTGCTGAAAAAAACAATATATCATTTTCCTGGGAAATCCCTGGAAATCCCTTCAAAAATCACATTTGAACATGGGGAGTGCCAAATAGTGCAAAATGGTCTGTCAACAGAGTGTGACAAAAACTCCAGGTAGGCTGGCACTTAAAGGGTTAAGGAAACACTGGTCATACAAGCCCTTCAGACACTGCCTGGCGTCCAGAAGCTCTCTCAAAACTGTTCCAGTGGAAGAGGTTTTGTGTGCCTCCTCCAATTCCTTAATACGTTCCAGTGCAGCTCCGATCTGTCTCGCCCACTCTCTCCTGAGCCTGGACCCGTGCTTGATGAAGACCCCCCTCAAAACACATTTGAGCACTTCCCACTGTATTGGTAATGGGGTCGGGTCGTTAATATGATCAGATTGGAAGTTAGCTATAGTGGTCTTAATTTCGGCTAGACACAAGGCATCCTTTAACAAATTGTCATTGAGACGCCAATTATAGTGCCTAGGGATCACTTCCGGGATCGGGAGGCTCAAGAAGACGGGGGCATGGTCCGACCAGAGTATCTGCCCAATAGAGGTATCAGGGTCACGCGCGAGTGCATGGTGGCTAAGGAAAATGTAGTCTAACCTACTATAGGTATTATGGGGGTGGGAGAAAAACGTGTAATCCCTTGCCCCACCGTGTTGAGCCCTCCAGGTGTCCACGACCTGGAGGGCGCGAAGGGCCCCACGGAGCCTGTTTAATTTAGAATGTGTTATTGCTGACTTACCCTGGGAGGAATCCAAGCTCGGGTCTAAAGTGCCCTCCGCAAACTCCTCTAACATGTGCAAAATCCCGAGGCCTACCTCTACCTGATCGTAATTGGGTAGATACAAGCAAGCCAGAGTATACCTGGCCTCATATAGAGTAAATTTAATAAATAAATATCTACCATTCGGGTCTGCTTTCGATTCAAAAGGCTCCAAGGGGATAGCTCTATGGAAAGCAATGGACACTCCTTTAGATTTGTTTTCGGGATTGGGGCTGTGGAACCATCTATCGTAATATCTGTTTCTGATGTCGGGAATTTTCCCCTGGCAAAAATGTATCTCCTGCAACATAATGACATCCACCCTTTCTTTGTGAAATCCATACAGTATTTTTGCCCTTTTCTCAGGAATATTTAATCCCTTAGCATTGAAGGTACATACCTTGAGGCTAGCCATACTAGTCGGATATGTATGTGTACGAAGTGGGAGTAAGGTACGGTATGGCAGACAGGGGGCTGCTAGGGATCGCCAAGATACTAAGGTACCAGAGGAGCGGGATCCGAGCCAAAGAACGGGACCCCAAAGAAGAACAAGAGAAGAGGCAAAGAGAAAGATGTAAAGAATGAAGAGATAGATGAACACCCAGAAGAGGTGTAAGAGCAGAGATAGTTCGAAGAAATTGTAACAAAAACAAAAAAGCCCTTCCTTTACAGAGGAGGGCAAAGAAGAGTACAGAGGACAAAGCCCCCAAGCACCATGCGCCGCCCGTTGGATAAAGACCAAAAGCCAGCGCGGGACGGTTATTGGGAAAAGTGACTTTGCAACTCTGGAGCCAACCCCATCTACTCATAGTAACTAACTCCGTCGATTGCCCCCCCCTCTCACTCCTTAACATAGACTAATAGGCAAGAATTGTAACAGCTGGTGACCTCAGAACCATTGCTGCGAACGGGTCACCCCAACACATTCGCCCCCCAATCGCCGGAGTGCACCCCCACCTCCTGCTGAGTCAAAGAAAAACCAGAGCCACTCCCACCCCCCCGGGCAACCCAGCCCCCGCCCCAAAACAAGAGTCAAAAACAATTGCAACATTATTAAACTATAAAGTCACGGTGAAACAAAACATTCAAAGGGGGGGTAAGATAAAAATTAAAAAAAAGGGGGGGGAGAAAAGAGGTGGAGAGGGGGACCTAGCACTCCATGAGCCTTCCAGGGCTGCCCCCCCCGCTCCCCCACCAACTGGGGCCTCCGGAGAGCCCGCTGTGGGAGAGGGGGCGGCAGGCTTACCGCCAACCAATCCGGGACCGGGAAAGGTCCCACGTCCAGGAAGATGAACAGCCCCGGAAGATCCGCTGTACTTCTGAGGGCAAACGTGGAGTTGTCCTTGCGCGTTATAAGGTGGAATGGATGGCCCCACTTGTATGAGGCCCCAACCTCCCGTATCTTGTCTAGGAGAGGTCGAAGCACGCGTCTCATCTGCAGGGTGTGGCATGACACATCTGGTAGGATCGTGACTTGCGAGCCCTGCCACTCAAACCTTCCTCGTTCCCACGCCAGACGTAAAATGTCCTCCTTGATGGAAAAAAAGTGGATTCTACAAAGAACGTCCCTGGGGGCCTGAGGGTCCCCCGCCGGGCGGCCAGCCACTCTGTGGATTCTATTGATGATAAGTTCAGCGTCAGGCGACCTTCCCAGCATGTGATTAAACAATTCTATTTCCAATGGGCGCAATGCTTCCGATCTGACGGATTCAGGGATACCTCGGATCTTCAAGTTATTGCACCTGTTCCTGTTCTCGTGGTCATCCGTCTGAAGGCGGAGGTCGATCAGCTGTTGACGGTGCAGCTCTTGAGCTCTTTCCAGGGTTGATAGGCGTGTTTCATGATCTGTGCGGGAATCTTCAAGCGATGCGACTTTAGTATCCGAGGCAGAGGATTTTTGTTGCAGGTCCTCGATTTCCCTACGCAAAGCCCGCTCAATTCTGGTCGCTACCACCTCCAGGTCCGCTTTGAGCTCTGCTTTGGAAGGGAGGCATTGCAGGATGGCCCGGATACCGGGGTCAATAGTTGGTTGCGGGAACAGTTGTCTAACTGGCGCCTGGATCAGGGGCATCCCGGGAGGGGAGCCGGAGGGACCCCCATCAGCCCGGTCAAGTATAAAATGCCCCGAGCCCGTCATGTTGCCCGTGGACCCCCGGCCAGGGAACGAGCCGCCAGGAGCACTGACGCTAGAGCCAGACAACCACTCCAAGAACATGGCAGCCTGGGATGCCCGAGTGGGCGTGCATGGGGGGTCAAGTCCTTCAGGGAACGGGTGGATGTCTGCCCGCACAAAATTCTTGGGATCAGGGCTGTCTCTCCAGGTGGGGGTCACTATGAGAGATCGGGCCGGGGAGACCCTCTCAGAGGATAAGGGACCATGTGTTGTGGGTGTCACTGGAGCAGAACTACTTTTTATTCCCCTCTCCCCTGTGTTTGATGTTTCACCCAGGCTGCCCTCCTTATGTTGCACGGAGGGATTGTTTTTGTTGGGCACTGGAAACATGTTTGTGCACTCTGGAGCATCCGTTATGTGCAGCTCAGCAGATCTCTCTTGAGTGCCGCACCGCTCCCCCGGCACCCACCCCCGGCCCTCCGCCAACAGCTGATTCTACTTGAGGGGCCGAGGCAGGCTCGGGTCGGCTCAACGAAGGTCGACGCGGACCTCGGACACGTCTCCCGCCGGCTCCCCTCCGCCCCAGCCGCAGACTCGGATCCTCGCTGCGGCACTCGGCGTCTCCTCCCTGCTTCCTCCACACAGGCCCCAGGTCAGGCCCCCGCTCCGGCCCGCGATGGATCTCCTCCGCGGACCCCTGGGCTACACGCCGCTGCGGCACTTGACAGTGACGCTCCTCCCGGACTCAGCTGCGGGCGCGAGGTAAGGGGGACACTCGCCGCTCCCTGGGGCTCCTCCAAGACGGCTCCAGGTTTCGGCATCTCACGCCGCTCCTCTCCTCCTTGAGCCCCGCCAGGCGCCATCTTGCCGGTCGGGCCCGCTTGCCCCGCTGGGCCTCTGGGGCAAAAAAAGCTGCCAATGGCCTTCTTGGGGAGCTTATTAACGGAGCCCCCCATTCTCCTCTTCTTATTGCTCCCCATATTGTGGGTATAGAGGGGGTAAATGCTGCCAAAATCAACTTTAAATCAGGGGCAGTAGCGGAGCTCGCAAACGTGCTCCCTCACTCCTTCATGGCCAAGCCACTCCCCCGGAAAAGTTTTATAATAAATCTTAGTAAAACCATCAGGTCCAGGAGCTTTAGAGACCTTCAATGGTTTTATTGTTAGCTTGATCGCCTCTTCCTCTATAGCTCTTTCTAAATCCTTATGAACCTCTGTTAATTGAGGAAATGTGATATCTTGAAAAAAACCATGTGCTTTAGATTTATTTTACTCGATTGCTAGTATAATTCCCTGAGGATAATCTCAATTTAGGAAAGTATGCAATTTGCTTCCTGGGGGTTAATCTCCTGGCCAAAATTGAGCCTTTTTATCTTATTTGTGTTAAAACTTATGTTTATTCCATCTTAAAGTTTTTTCAGCTTTGGTAGTAAGAATCAGGTGTAACTCCCTTCCCATTTTACTAAGGGAGTTAAATGTTAAACCGGACCATCACCATGATTTATTGAAAAGCCCAAACCCTTAAAAAACTATTTCCTAGCATCTAAAATGAATATATTTTAAGTTTTTAGTCACTTATTATTCTTTCCCCCACTGGGCTGCAAATCTGTTAAGGACTTTAGGATACGGGCGCCGCCATCTTGACTCAGAAGCACACTTACTGAGGAGAGGAGAGTGGGATAAAGTACAGTGGGTGGGTTATAGCTGTGCTTTGCTCAGACAGAGCAGAGCTGGGGTCAGGAAAAGGTCAGCAATCCCAGAATGCAGAGCAGCACAGACAGAAGGCACTTCCTATTTGCAGGCTACCTGATGTTCCATGAGCCGCCATCTTGGATGTTTAAAGGCTCATTAAATGCAGTACATGCAGGTAGGATGATTTTTAATGTGAGCAATCTATGTACAGGGTATGGGAAAAATATAAGATAGACTCTTACTCAAAGTGAAGGACCACTTTAAACATGGCTCTGATTCCCATAGTAAGTAGTATAGAGAATAAAAATAGAAAGAAAAGAAAATGACACACAAAAAGGTATCAAGAAACATATTGAAACAAAAATGAAACAACAAAAATTGTTATCAGAACCAAAAAAATTAGTTGAGTCACAAGAATCCCAACGCAACCCGTGATTCAAGCTTTCCCCCGGGCGCATGTCCACCCCACAGGCATATCTGAAAAAAATATTAACCCTTAAGACAAATAAAGTGTATTCATTTAATGAAGTATTTCCTTAAATATTTGTAACACAATCATTTCTATAGTAAGTAACCATAAACTATAAGGCTCCATTCACACCTCTCTGTTGCATTAAGAGCAAGCATTTCATAATGCTTGCTCTTAATGCCACGGCTGCAGCAAGGATATTGAGGTATGAATATGCATATTTATTAGAGATGAGCGAGTAGTATTCGACCGAGTCGGTATTCGATCGAATACTACGCTATTCGTCATACTCGATTTCGATCGAGTACAGCGGCGATGGCGCACTTACAATTCGTTTCCCCTCCCACCTTCCCTGGCGCGTTTTTTACACCAATCACCATGCAGGGGGGTGGGACAGGTCCTGGGAGGACGCTGGCATCGCGAGAACGGCGTCTAGACGCATTGGCTGGAAAAACCATGTGACCTCGAATCTACAAAACTCAGCACTTCCTCTTCGTCAGCATTAGCAGCTTGAACTTAGTGAGGGATAGACGCTAAGAGCAGGGAAAGACAGGCTGTAGCTGTATGTAGGCAGGCAGGGCCCCAGAAGCTCAGAATATCGCATTTACCACCATATATACCAGCTACCAGAAGACAGGAGAGTCATTGAGAGCCCTTATTAGGGCTACTATGCTGAACGGTATATAGCTCATTCTAGCTATATACACACTGCACACAACGGCTGCTTTAGTGAGGGGTAGCTGCTGCTGCAGTAGGGACAGAGAGGCTTCAGTGGTGTATTAGCACCTATATACAAAACTATATACACTCTGCACAAAACGGCTGCTTTAGTGAGGGGTAGCTGCTGATGCTGGAATAGGGACAGAAAGACTTCAGTGGTGTATTAGCACCTATATACAAAACTATATACACTCTGCACAAAACGGCTGCTTTAGTGAGGGGTAGCTGCTGCTGCTGGAATAGGGACAGAAAGACTTCAGTGGTGTATTAGCACCTATATACAAAACTATATACACTCTGCACAAAACGGCTGCTTTAGTGAGGGGTAGCTGCTGCTGCTGGAATAGGGACAGAAAGACTTCAGTGGTGTATTAGCACCTATATACAAAACTATATACACTCTGCACAAAACGGCTGCTTTAGTGAGGGGTAGCTGCTGCTGCTGGAATAGGGACAGAAAGACTTCAGTGGTGTATTAGCACCTATATTCAAAACTATATACACTCTGTACAAAACGGCTGCTTTAGTGAGGGGTAGCTGCTGCTGCTGGAATAGGGACAGAAAGACTTCAGTGGTGTATTAGCACCTATATACAAAACTATATACACTCTGCACAAAACGGCTGCTTTAGTGAGGGGTAGCTGCTGCTGCTGGAATAGGGGCAGAAAGACTTCAGTGGTGTATTAGCACCTATATACAAAACTATATACACTCTGCACAAAACGGCTGCTTTAGTGAGGGGTAGCTGCTGCTGCTGGAATAGGGACAGAAAGACTTCAGTGGTGTATTAGCACTTATATACAAAACTATATTTGGCACTACTGTTTTGTGTCCTCTGTGCCAACAAAACCCTGTTATATACCCGGTGCGTATAGGCACCATTTCACCTTCTGGCAGTATACGGCTGTATAGCCAGGTGTTCTCCTAAAAAATATATATATATTTGGCACTACTGTTTTGTGTCCTCTGTGCCAACAAAACCCTGTTATATACCCGGTGCGTATAGGCACCATTTCACCTTCTGGCAGTATACAGCTGTATAGCCATGTGTTCTCCTAAAAAATATATATATATTTGGCACTACTGTTTTGTGTCCTCTGTGCCAACAAAACCCTGTTATATACCCGGTGTGTATAGGCACCATTTCACCTTCTGGCAGTATACGGCTGTATAGCCAGGTGTTCTCCTAAAAAATATATATATATTTGGCACTACTGTTTTGTGTCCTCTGTGCCAACAAAACCCTGTTATATACCCGGTGCGTATAGGCACCATTTCACCTTCTGGCAGTATATGGCTGTATAGCCAGGTGTTCTCCTAAAAAATATATATATATTTGGCACTACTGTTTTGTGTCCTCTGTGCCAACAAAACACTGTTATATACCCGGTGCGTATAGGCACCATTTCACCTTCTGGCAGTATACGGCTGTATAGCCAGGTGTTCTCCTAAAAAAAACCTTCTATATTTGGCACTACTGTTTTGTGTCCTCTGTGCCAACAAAACCCTGTTATATACCCGGTGCGTATAGGTCTCAGCTCTTGGGCCTCCACACAATTTGACAGTGACGCTCCTCCCGGACTCAGCTGCGGGCGCGAGGTAAGGGGGACACTCGCCGCTCCCTGGGGCTCCTCCAAGACGGCTCCAGGTTTCGGCATCTCACGCCGCTCCCCTCCTCCTTGAGCCCCGCCAGGCGCCATCTTGCCGGTCGGGCCCGCTTGCCCCGCTGGGCCTCTGGGGCAAAAAAAGCTGCCAATGGCCTTCTTGGGGAGCTTATTAATGGAGCCCCCCATTCTCCTCTTCTTATTGCTCCCCATATTGTGGGTATAGAGGGGGTAAATGCTGCCAAAATCAACTTTAAATCAGGGGCAGTAGCGGAGCTCGCAAACGTGCTCCCTCACTCCTTCATAGCCAAGCCACTCCCCCGGAAAAGTTTTATAATAAATCTTAGTAAAACCATCAGGTCCAGGAGCTTTAGAGACCTTCAATGGTTTTATTGTTAGCTTGATCGCCTCTTCCTCTATAGCTCTTTCTAAATCCTTATGAACCTCTGTTAATTGAGGAAATGTGATATCTTGAAAAAAAACATGTGCTTTAGATTTATTTTACTCGATTGCTAGTATAATTCCCTGAGGATAATCTCAATTTAGGAAAGTATGCAATTTGCTTCCTGGGGGTTAATCTCCTGGCCAAAATTGAGCCTTTTTATCTCATTTGTGTTAAAACTTATGTTTATTCCATCTTAAAGTTTTTTCAGCTTTGGTAGTAAGAATCAGGTGTAACTCCCTTCCCATTTTACTAAGGGAGTTAAATGTTAAACCGGACCATCACCATGATTTATTGAAAAGCCCAAACCCTAAAAAACTATTTCCTAGCATCTAAAATGAATATATTTTAAGTTTTTAGTCACTTATTATTCTTTCCCCCACTGGGCTGCAAATCTGTTAAGGACTTTAGGATACGGGCGCCGCCATCTTGACTCAGAAGCACACTTACTGAGGAGAGGAGAGTGGGATAAAGTACAGTGGGTGGGTTATAGCTGTGCTTTGCTCAGACAGAGCAGAGCTGGGGTCAGGAAAAGGTCAGCAATCCCAGAATGCAGAGCAGCACAGACAGAAGGCACTTCCTGTTTGCAGGCTGCCTGATGTTCCATGAGCCGCCATCTTGGATGTTTAAAGGCTCATAAAATGCAGTAGATGCAGGTAGGATGATTTTTAATGTGAGCAATCTATGTACAGGGTATGGGAAAAAATTTAAGATAGACTCTTACTCAAAGTGAAGGACCGCTTTAAACATGGCTCTGATTCCCATAGTAAGTAGTATAGCGAATAAAAATAGAAAGAAACGAAAATGACACACAAAAAGGTATCAAGAAACATATTGAAACAAAAATGAAACAACAAAAATTGTTATCAGAACCAAAAAAATTAGTTGAGTCACAAGAATCCCAACGCAACCCGTGATTCAAGCTTTCCCCCGGGCGCATGTCCACCCCACAGGCATATCTGAAAAAAATATTAACCCTTAAGACAAATAAAGTGTATTCATTTAATGAAGTATTTCCTTAAATATTTGTAACACAATCATTTCTATAGTAAGTAACCATAAACTATAAGGCTCCATTCACACCTCTCTGTTGCATTAAGAGCAAGCATTTCATAATGCTTGCTCTTAATGCCACGGCTGCAGCAAGGATATTGAGGTATGAATATGCATATTTATTAGAGATGAGCGAGTAGTATTCGACCGAGTCGGTATTCGATCGAATACTACGCTATTCGTCATACTCGATTTCGATCGAGTACAGCTGCGATGGCGCACTTACAATTCGTTTCCCCTCCCACCTTCCCTGGCGCGTTTTTTACACCAATCACCATGCAGGGGGGTGGGACAGGTCCTGGGAGGACGCTGGCATCGCGAGAACGGCGTCTAGACGCATTGGCTGGAAAAACCATGTGACCTTGAATCTACAAAACTCAGCACTTCCTCTTCGTCAGCATTAGCAGCTTGAACTTAGTGAGGGATAGACGCTAAGAGCAGGGAAAGACAGGCTGTAGCTGTATGTAGGCAGGCAGGGCCCCAGAAGCTCAGAATATCGCATTTACCACCATATATACCAGCTACCAGAAGACAGGAGAGTCATTGAGAGCCCTTATTAGGGCTACTATGCTGAACGGTATATAGCTCATTCTAGCTATATACACACTGCACACAACGGCTGCTTTAGTGAGGGGTAGCTGCTGCTGCAGTAGGGACAGAGAGGCTTCAGTGGTGTATTAGCACCTATATACAAAACTATATACACTCTGCACAAAACGGCTGCTTTAGTGAGGGGTAGCTGCTGCTGCTGGAATAGGGACAGAAAGACTTCAGTGGTGTATTAGCACCTATATACAAAACTATATACACTCTGCACAAAACGGCTGCTTTAGTGAGGGGTAGCTGCTGCTGCTGGAATAGGGACAGAAAGACTTCAGTGGTGTATTAGCACCTATATACAAAACTATATACACTCTGCACAAAACGGCTGCTTTAGTGAGGGGTAGCTGCTGCTGCTGGAATAGGGACAGAAAGACTTCAGTGGTGTATTAGCACCTATATACAAAACTATATTTGGCACTACTGTTTTGTGTCCTCTGTGCCAACAAAACCCTGTTATATACCCGGTGCGTATAGGCACCATTTCACCTTCTGGCAGTATACGGCTGTATAGCCAGGTGTTCTCCTAAAAAATATATATATATTTGGCACTACTGTTTTGTGTCCTCTGTGCCAACAAAACCCTGTTATATACCCGGTGCGTATAGGCACCATTTCACCTTCTGGCAGTATATGGCTGTATAGCCATGTGTTCTCCTAAAAAATATATATATATTTGGCACTACTGTTTTGTGTCCTCTGTGCCAACAAAACCCTGTTATATACCCGGTGCGTATAGGCACCATTTCACCTTCTGGCAGTATACGGCTGTATAGCCAGGTGTTCTCCTAAAAAATATATATATATTTGACACTACTGTTTTGTGTCCTCTGTGCCAACAAAACCCTGTTATATACCCGGTGCGTATAGGCACCATTTCACCTTCTGGCAGTATACGGCTGTATAGCCAGGTGTTCTCCTAAAAAATATATATATATTTGGCACTACTGTTTTGTGTCCTCTGTGCCAACAAAACACTGTTATATACCCGGTGCGTATAGGCACCATTTCACCTTCTGGCAGTATACGGCTGTATAGCCAGGTGTTCTCCTAAAAAAAACCTTCTATATTTGGCACTACTGTTTTGTGTCCTCTGTGCCAACAAAACCCTGTTATATACCCGGTGCATATAGGTCTCAGCTCTTGGGCCTCCACACAATTTTTAAGAGGTCTCAGCTCTTGGGCCTCCACACAATTTTTAAGAGGTCTCAGCTCTTGGGCCTCCACACAATTTCTAAGAGGTCTCAGCTCTTGGGACTCCACACAATTTTTAAGAGGTCTCAGCTCTAAGCTTCCCTTTCTGCTGGGGTGACACACTGTAACAAACCTCCTTCTGTAAGCTTCCCTTACTGCTGGGGTGACACACTGTAACAAACCTCCTCCTGTAAGCTTCCCTTACTGCTGGGGTGACACAATGTAACAAACCTCCTCCTGTAAGCTTCCCTTACTGCTGGGGTGACACAATGTAACAAACCTCCTCCTGTAAGCTTCCCTTACTGCTGGGGTAACACACTGTAACAAACCTCCTCCTGTAAGCTTCCCTGACTGCTGGGGTGACACACTGTAACAAACCTCCTCCTGTAAGCTTCCCTTACTGCTGGGGTGACACACTGTAACAAATCTCCTCCTTTAAGCTTCCCTTACTGCTGGGGTGACACAATGACACAAGAAGACATGTCTAACCACATCTCACACACACACACACACACACACACACAATGACAATTAGGGGTGGGGTCTATTTGTTTTCCCCCTTGCCTATGCCATCTGTGGTTGTCATAGGCAACGTGATTTTAAGGGGTGCAGAATTTTGTTCTTTTTTGTACAGTTTGGCTTGGGGTCCATGGCAATGTAGAGGAAAGAAGGTTTCCTTGTCTTGTCTCACTTTACGTAGAAGTTATATTGTGTTTGGAGTGTATTGTTGAGAGGCTGTGATAGTGGCGTAATAGTGCGACTTGGGCGCGTTATATGCACCCAGACATGCTTCCCCTGCTGTCCCAGTTGCATTCCAGCAGTGTTGGCATCATTTTCTGATGTTTCAGGGTGGACTTGGTGACCTCCAAGTGGTCGAATTGAGATTTCCAAGTGGCGAGCATTTTTTTCCCATAGACTATAATGGGATTCGATAATCGGTCGAGTAGTCGAGTAACGCGGTCTATTCGAATCGAAATTCGAAATTTCGAATATTTCACTACTCGCTCATCTCTAATATTTATCATGATATACCCATTCCCTTGTTTCAGACTAAAACCTGGAGGGCAATCTTTTTCCCCCTCCCCCATGTCTTTGCTTGTATCTCTACATAATAGTGGAATATAACCTGCTAATTAAGCCATATCTTTTAAAGGGCTATATACACGTACCAGCCCCAGAGAAACATAACAGAGAGGGTGATTGCTACAGGGCCCGCTGACACAATAAGGTAAAATATTCCCTAATAAGTGGTACTAAAAAATGCAATATGGTTTTTTATATATACTATAACCCGGGCCTGACACATACCAAAAATCTTTTCAGGCAGGGTAAAAAATTCGATAGCAAGAGTTGCACACCATCATGTCTCCTTTTGGAATGAATATAACCACATGTAAATAACATATGGAATATACTGTACCATAATTTGGTTAACTATCTACAGGATAAAGTTATTAAAGGTATTGAATGTTATCAGAGTATATATGTATATATGTATATAGACAGAATGTACAGATTTTGTATAGTTGCTTAATGCAATTCTTTCTTACATGTAGGGCATTGAGAAAGCCCGAACGGGTGAAACATGTTGGCCCTTATCACAGAGACAAAAACAAAACACTGGAGTGAAGTAATTTAATGTTTATTAGAAATCTACACATTTTGTAAACTTTAGGCTATACAATACTATTTGTACATATATTGATGTATGATTATAGAGCAGTGTGCTCTTTTTTAAACTATATGAACTATTAATAAAATGTTGAAACTTTAAAGCAATCTTGATATAACATGGTCATGTTCCAAAAGCTATAAGAATATTTGGGAAGCGCCTAGCCCCCCAAAAAAGTGTTATTTTATAAATATGCCAGAGGGACATTGTATCAAAACTTTGCACAAATTGTATCAATTGCATTGGGCTTGCACCATGCCCCTTAGAACTAAAATATTTTAGAATAGAATAGTAGTGGTGTCAGGTGTGAGGAAAAGATAGATGCGGGAGATGTTTTCAAGATGGAGAGCACAGGAAGTGGCTAGCGTCTTAATTATCCGGTTTGAATGAGATAGAGAAGGACACTCTAACACTAAGACATTGTGCTTGGGGACCTGCGGTGATCGTGGGGTAATTATTAGAAATTGTTACAGTGGTGACAGAATTGAAAGGTGTGAAAAATCAAGCTCTGTTTTATCCATTTTCTGTTGAAGGGGGCAAGATGACATGAATGAGGAGGTAGCCATAACCAAACTGACCAGATATCCCATTTATGGGGGGACAGTCCTACTTTAAGGCATTTTGTCCCTTTATCACATGGAAAGCACTGGGGACAACTAAATGTCCCAATGGTGACATTATGGGGAAGATTTTTCTATTGGATGCAGGATGCATGCTCAGTTTACAACAGCTCTGACTTGGCTTGGCTGAATGGCGGTAGTGAAATGCATGGATTCGATGAGCATTGGCTCAATCAACAACATAATGGACGGAAGATCCCTGCAGCATGTGACCGCATGTAGAGCTAAACTTATTTTGTACATGAGTAGCATAGAATACTGTGGACATTAGTTCCTCACATCTCTAAATCACACTCCCACTGTGCCCATCACACACAACTGGTTTAAACTGTCCCATTTTAAAGTCCCTGTCCAGGCAAACACTAACTTTCTTCCATCTTATCCCCCTTGAGAACAGTAAATAAAGCACCTGAAAATCCCTCATGTATTCTATGTGAAACAGCTTTCTTTGCTTCAGTTTCTGGGTACATGGCTGAGTTGGAAAGGGTAACTCATGGTTCAGCTCTGCAAGGCCCCTTGGGACACCCACCTTCTGGACAGTCAGCAAGCCCCAATCTTCGCCGCTTCTTCAGCCTGGTCCTGGAGGAATAAAATTGAAAGAGGGGTAAACTTTAGAGCCCTATTACTGCTTCTACCCTGTGGTGCAAGAAATGGAGGAGAGGCACATGGGACAAGCATCAGATGAACTACTTGCAGTCTTATTATTACTGTTTGGTTTAGAGCCCCTTTAAATCCCCCCAAAATTTGTCAGTTTAGACATAACACAAGATATAAAGGAAAACAAAATGGGCCTAAGAGGAATATTTGCATGTTGTCTGCATGAAAGTGCTTTATAACTCCCTATTTAAAATTTTACAATAAGAACCTTCCCTGGGCCTTCGCCTGCACGTGACAATACAAAGCCTTCAGACAAGGGTGTAACGACATCTACAGCCAGCAATGCAGGTGCTGGATGGTGATTTGCCCAGTCAGCAGCCACATCTGGAATATAACTTGGAATAAAATAAGGCACGGGTAGCAGATGGCTACTGACACAGTCATTTAGTTTCTGCATTAAATATTACAGTTATTTGCTATGGTTTTACTGCTGGAATTGTGCTTAAAAAAATGATGAACCGGGGTCTCACAGTGCGTTCACAATGAGGCTTATTTAATTGTGTAAAAGCTCTTGCTTTTGCATTCTTTACCAGCCTGGAGAGCTCATTTGGTGTGGGTTTCCAAGACCAAGCTATAGACCAGGAGGGCTCAATGTTTGGAGGAGCGTGGGTAACTGGTCAAAGGCCACAATGAAATAAAATAGTTCATCATTTCAAAATATTATTTTGAATAATATGAGTAACTTGACTTTACTATTATCACAAAAAAAAGAGATTTTATGCTCTTTTGTCCTTTCACCACACCACCATATTACCACGTTCAGATGTAACATTCCCCACCTGCAAATTGCCCTAGCTCTCTTGTCATGTATTTTAACTGTATCTTCAATCGTCAACTGCAACCGAAGCCAAAAATAAAACTCATATAGAAAACTATTAAATTATCATTGTGCCAAAGATTTCACTTCTTCTGTGTTGTTGTACAAGGGACTTCCCCCCCTCATTGCTATCTAGGTTTGCCTTAGGATACCGACACCAACCAATTTCCTCGAAGCTTCTCCCAAGATGGACACAACACAGCCACTCCATTAATTGCAAAGGAGCGGGAGTGCCAATGCGGGGCTATACTGGGACCAGCATTCCCCCAAGTCCCGTCCCCTTCCATTGCAATTAATAGATTGGGTGTGCCAAAGGCTATTATTCCGTTTTTGATGTAGGGTGCCATATCTGACCGGTACTGGACACTGGGGTGCATGTTTTTGTCTTAACAATGACTTTAAATACATTTACATGACAGCGCATCTATCTACCCCTCCCACTTTCTCCACAGTAGTTTGCTTACATCTCTCCCCCATGATTTTCCATTTTACGCTGCATTCCACATGCATTCCACAGTTTGAGGTTGCAGGCAGCTTTGAGGGTCACATATGGCCCATAAGCAACGGTTTGCACACACCTGC
This sequence comes from Gastrophryne carolinensis, assembly GCA_027917425.1. Lineage (NCBI taxonomy): Eukaryota > Metazoa > Chordata > Amphibia > Anura > Microhylidae > Gastrophryne > Gastrophryne carolinensis. The sequence continues at coordinate 562,504,854 of CM051234.1, forward strand.
TGTAGAGTAAGCTCTGACGCTCTCCACCTTGAAAAATAAAGTTTAGAATGTTTTTTGAAACACCCCAAGATTCACAGTGCTCTGAAAACATAGCATTATATAACAGTCCATATCAGGGGTTTACTAACCTTTTTTCATCAAGTACTACTTTCCATTTTCCAGTTATATCTAGAACCACCTGGGTGGTGAATGTAGGTTCTTAGTCACCTAAACTGTGGTAAAAAAACAGCTATTTTTAAAGTGAAAGAAACACACAAACAAATAGCTTTTATCCCCTTTGGGGCAGGTTTGTACTAATGAAGCAGTGGGTGATGTATAGATGGCAGTAAATCAGGTTGGTACTAATGAAGCAGTGGGTGATGTATAGATGGCAGTAAATCAGGTTGGGGTACAGGTCAGTGTGCAGCATCAGACACAATCTCATCAGACACGATCTCATGTACTATTGGTTGGGAAACCTTGGTCTATCTTAAAAGTCTATTAGATACACAAAAAAGGATAACCGGGTATGAACCGAACCCGGTAATTAATGGAGAACTTCAAGGGTGACCCCGCCCCAAAAACACAATCAGTGCATATATGCATATAAAAATACAAATTGCTTTATTGATTTTCACAATTTAAAATTGACATATTATAATTTGCATAATGATATACTCATGGCCTCACATAGGCCCTTCATCCCTATATTCCAAGAGAAATACCTCCACTTATTGTAATTAGCAATCTGTACATAAAATACTTGGTTAATACAGAGGCTAGCAGCATTAATATATAAATTATTGGATATAAATATTACAGCTGGTATTATCCCAGTACAATACTATACAGTAATAATTCAAGTATATTGAAACTATTTGGTTCAAGTAGATATTCATATCTGGTAACTATGTGGTAACGATGTGATAACTGTGTGGTAACGGTGAACTAGTTTCTCCCCACCATAAGGGGCTTCATCTGCACCCATCCACTTCTCATATTTCTATGGTCCATCATATTGATTCCTCCTGTCTGAGATGCCATGTACAGGACTCAAATCAAAAGCTAGTGCACACACAAAGAAAACATAAAAACATATAAGGACTGTGATATGTCTGGTGCATTGGCCCGCAATCAGCTAGCTACAGCATAGGTACTCATATAGATAGGTACCTGGATAATAAGAGGGAACCAAATATCCCATAAACTTCGCCAACGATTTCAAGCGCCTCCGCCAGAGAAAGCCTCCAGTCCCCAACTTTAGACTAATTCCTTGACCTATAACAGAATATATTTGGTATTACTGCAGGTCCCCTACACCATACTATGGTCTGATCGTACTCCTTACTTAAAAGCCAGCAGTGTACTTACTCTTAAATATGGTGGCTGCAATTTGGAGGACGGGCTGCTCATCAACCTTCAGCCCATCAAGGACCACTGCCGCACTGCTGCCCGCTAATTGTCGCCACTCCGTCTCTGTCCTCAAAAGACACAGCGGCGTTGAAAGCGGGACCAATGTTGCCCTCCTCCGCCGCCAGTCCACTCTTCACCCGCTTCTGATGGCGTCCCTGCGCCGCTCGTGTATAGACACGTGCTGGGTGCCGGGAGGTGTGTATTCGGCCTCCTCGTCCCCCTCTTATGGTGTCACTGCGCCGCACGTGTGTGAACAGCTGAAGCCGGGAGGTGTGCGTCTAGCCTCCGCACCCGTCCCACAGCTCTGACGGGGCAGGAGGCTAGGAAGGGAGGGCTATGGGGAGGGGGGGGGGAGGAAAGACACGTGTGCAGCCGGGAGAGACGAGCGCATCTCCGCCACGCCCCCCTAACCGGCCGCACAAACACCTGCGCCCAGCCAACTAGTGGCTGATGGAAAGGCGCAGCAAGCCGCTGTACCAGCGGATGTCTCCTACCCCCCCCCCTCCCCACCGCGGCATCCCCGACATAGCCTGTCCATCTATTGCCTCAAATCGCCAGCACTAACCACCTGAGCAAGTAGCCCGGCGCTAGACTACTGACCTCATGCCGTCCTCTACCTATTAGATACACAATTTATAATAAAAAATATCAGTTGGTTAGCACCATACCTTACCGAAACAGGGTCTTTACTCCAACTTAAAAATAGAATTTGTTTTGTTCCTCTGTTTGGTTTGAGGGAAGTTCAGCCAAGCTGGTCCATATAATCAGAATTTTTTAGGCCAGAACTAAAGCAGCCAAATACATCAAAACTTTGAAAGAAACGGCTACAAAAAAATGGGCCGGAGGGTCCATTTCATATGGCTTTAAAGTGCAGGTTTTCAATTTACAGATTTGTACGGCTCTATAATCCTGCTCACACTGTTACTGAATTGTGAGAATTCATTTCTGGGTCTCCCAACGGCAATACTATGTGTTGGCAGCGCAAATTGTTCTTGAACTGTCAACGTTTTTTCAATGCAACATCATTCATCAGCACCCCAAAAATGTTTTCAAGAAATGTCAGTCATATTAAAAAGCTTTTTTCTTGTAGTATGAGCAGGTGTCAATTTAGCCAAGGTTATTATTAACAGCACATTGTTCTTCTCATCAAAACCCCTTTTTTCAACGTTGGCGCAGTAGAGAATAAAAGGTTATTTTCTTATTAGTTGAAATAGGAATAGGAAAAAGAATATGAAGCTAAAAGCAAAAATGGACTTTGCAGTAAACATCAGCCATGGTAACAAAAATGAGAGCTTTGAAAATAAGTATTTGAAACTTTATTTGTTTGGTGTGGAGTGCAAACATACTTTTGTGGTATATGAGCACTTGGGTGTTTCTTTCCGGATAGGCCCTGGTATCACATCTGGACATTGGCTTCATATTAGTGAGCCTATCATTAATACATTATACACATATGGGGCATCATTCACTAATTGTTGAGCCAGACTGTGCTGGCTTGCACTGTATTGGCATACAATTGCGTACACTGGCATACCAGTTAACATTATTTATGAAATATATATAAGCCTATAAAGCATATTTTATTCTCCATAAGTTTGTGCATTGTGTCTGCTGGGCTGTGCCATCTCATACATATGGCTTGGGAGAAATAAGGGGACCCTGCCATAGCCCAGTATAGCCTGTGTAGAGCCTGTGTATAGTGGCTTCTTACTGCTATTTTACCAGACTATGCTGTAAGGCGGCACACTCTGGGATGATACTGCATGCTTTGGCTAGCCTTGCAACATTTTGAATCAGGTCCATGATGTTCCCCAGAAGCATCAGTCTGTGAATATGACAACTACTAACTGCCTAGAGAAATGAAGCACATTTTGCCTTTTTGCACGCGTTGTGAATTTTTTTTTTTGTGACCCAAGGTTTAATTGTACAATACACAATATGCACAATGCATAATCCTGGCCTGGATTACAGTCTCCTTGGGGAAAACCTCAATGAGCAAATTACTGAATTTCCATCAAATTATGCTGATAGTCTGCTTAATTTTGATAGTGAACAAAATTATTGTATTTGGGGTTAAATCTAACGTTAACCCAAATCTGAACTTAAAATTATTTGGAAACTATTTGCATTGATTTCCTGTGCCCTTCCAAAATCACAAAGCATACCGGTAGATTACTTGAAAGATTGTCTAGAGAGCTTTTCTACCTTTCCAGCTTATTGGAACCATTTTTTCCTACCCTTAAAGAGCTTATCAATCTCAACACTCAACTATGTACAAGAAACGTACATTTTTGCGCCCTATAAAACACACTTATTTTTCCCCAAAAGGAGGGGGGGATGTCTGTGCGTCGAATATACAAACGAAAAGCAAAAAAAAAAAAGTAAACTTAAATGTTATGGGTGCTCCCGTGTTGCTCTCTGGGCTGCCTGCCACACTGCGGGAGGCCAAAAGAAAATGAAGGCGTGGCGGGCTCTGTCTCCGTTCCCGCCGATGCTATCACGGGTGGATGTGTCCTGCCAGCTTGCAGCTGGAGGAGCCTGGCAGCAGCTGGAGGAGGGTCGTGGACTTTCTCCGTCCCTGCCGCTGCTGCCTCTTCCCGCCGGGGCACACGAACACACCTTGTCCGAGCATCAGGTGGGACCCACTGCACAGACAGGGTGTTAGATTGTGCAGCGGCAGCAGCTGGAGGCCAGGAACATGTAAGTAGATTTTTTTTCTATTTTTTTTCTTTTCTTCTGCATAGAAAAGGGGGGTGCCACAGAAGGGTGGTGCCACACTGCCCATGGGAGTGGAAGGGGGGAATGCCACACAGCCTATGGGAATGGGATGGGGGGAATGCCACACAGCCTATGGGAATGGGAGGGGGGGAATGCCACACAGTCTATGGGAATGGGAGGGGGGAATGCCACACAGTCTATGGGAATGGGAAGGGGGGAATGCCACAAAGCCTATGGGAATGGGAGGGGGGATGCCACACTGCCTATGGTAATGGGAAGGGGGGAATGCCACACGGCCTATGGGAATGAGATAGGGAGGAATGCCACACAGCCTATGGGAATGGGAAAGGGGGAAATGCCACACTGCCTATGGGAATGGAAGGGGGGAATGCCACACAACCTATGGGAATGGAAGGGGGGAATGCCACACATCCTATGGGAATGTGAGGGGGGAATGCCACACTGCCTATGGGAATGGAAAGGGGGGAAAGCCACACAGCCTATGGGAACGGGAGGGGGGAATGCCACACTGCCTATGGGATTGGGGGAATGCCACACTGTCTATTGGGAATAGGAGGGGGTTCCACTCTGTCTGTAATTGGAGGATTCTGCACCTTGCCTATTATTTGGTTTCAGAATATTATTTTTCTTATTTTCCTCCTCCAAATCCTTGGTGCGTCTTAATGACAGGTGCATCTTATAGGGCGAAAAATACGGTAGGTGGCCTTTTTAGACTTTCACGGACCATTCGTTCTGCAATTTTGTTACTTGAAAGATTGTGTAAAGAACTTCACATGAACAGTTTGTCCACCCTTTGAAGAGCAGCTTATCCATCTCAAAATCCAGTAGGGCACAACAAACTATCACTACGACTCTGATCAGGGGTCCTGAAAATGCTAAATGTATCTTACTAGTGTAAGAATTACAATGCACAGGTTACTGCACAGGTCATTTATGGTTTATTTTGTGTACAAAGCTGTACTAAAACAAATGAAAATTAATAAATTTGTTTTGGCTGTAATGGGATCTTTAAGCATCTTTAAGTCTATAGTACAAGAAATAAAAAATAAACCGGACCAAACCCCACATTTTTAAATAGCATCACCTGATTTGCTCACCCTGTGAAGATTACCATTTGCCAATTTTTACTGCTACTGCTTCACTCTAATCCCAGATAATGCCGCCTGTTTTAGCTATAAAGCCCCGTCTCATCTATTCATTGGCACTGCTGTGTGTGACAATGACGTAATTGACACACCTATGCAATGACTGATCCCATGCCATATTACAGTGAGGGGCAGAACAATTCAAAAAGTGAAAATATCTATTTCTTATTCAACATCAGAAGAAGGGAGTATAGGCAGGGGCTTTGGCTAAATTTATATGATATTGATATTCTTTAATATTTATTTTGATAGTATAATATTTCCAGTTTTGGGGGGGTCTAAAGCTTTTATTATAGAAGATTTATCAGACGACAAACTTCGTGAAAATTGGTTTTCCCCACTAAAATTGGAAAATATGGCTGCTTAGAGAATGCACTTCAAACTTCAGGAAACTAGAAACTAAACTGGCTAGCATATTGAAATGTTTGTCATGTGCGTACTGGTTAGCAACTTATTTTCTGTTATCGACAGGTTGCAATACAGGCTCCTGTAACTATGGTTATCATTGTGTACTTGATGATAGCTACCGTATTCGTTGCTTCCATGGTTTTGGTTACATCAAAGAAGTTCGTCTAGACCGGGACTTCAAGCAGGTCTACATTCAGGTGTGACCCACAGTGACCTTGTGACTGTTGATTCCCCACCTCTAGAGAATTACTGAACGCCATGCTCAACACTGCAAAAATGTTCTTGGAGCATTAAAAAGGGTTCCATTTACTTACACCTATGTGCTTAGACCAATAGTGTTTAATGACCAAGCATACATTCTGCCAGTGAACCCTGTTGGTCAGCACTGATGCCACAAAGCATTTACAAGGACTGGTTAGGAATTATACCAATTCCAGGCATTAATTGGGATGCCAGGTGTATAAGGGATGCAGTGTCTGTCTGGTCTGATGGTTAGTAAAACTGCTTTATAGACATACTTAGCCAGTACTGTAAATCTAGGAATTCTTATTTTCCAAACCATTGAGAAGAAAGAGAACATATCTCAGGTCAGGAAATTCTCCTGTAGAGAGTTTACAATGTAACTACAGTTGAATTTGTTTTGTGATTTACAACGCATCCCAGAACTGCAATAAAATGTGTAAACTCTGCCTCTATATATGTTACATTTCTATGACTGTTCACACTTCTCCACTCCTCTTTTGGTGAAGGCGCCAGTGGGTCCATGACAATCCTCATCCTGGAGAAGACTTTCTGGCATAAATCCCTACTCAGACTCTTGACAGCATTTACAATAATTTAGGAGCCTTTACATTCCTCTAAGTGATTAAAAAAAAACAGTTCCTTAAATTAGGAGTGGAAAATGCAGAGGAGCTTCCAATTCATACTTCCCAGCAGAAGTCAAGTCTACAAATAAAAACAGTAGCTAGTAAAATATATATTGACTTTTGCCTTTAAGGAATTTCACTATTCATCTTGTGATATACAAGGCAGGGAAGGGTGAAAAGAAGAAAGGAAGAGGCGGCAGTAAACAGGAGCTGATAGTGACAAATCAGTGACCTGACCCCCATTTCAAAACTTTCTCTTGATTTGTAGGCTGAAAACTCTTTTCTCCAAAGCACCACAGGCCTTTCACAACATGGAATGCTTGTGTGATTTAACCACATTTTGATGGCAGTTCCAAGAAAAAGACCCCATCACGGTCTTAGAATAAAATCCTCTAATGTACGTTTTAATTTTCTTTCTTCTACATTACCAGCCAGGGATATTTACTGCTGGCGCTTTCATCCCACACATCTGTATATTGTTATAGCAATCTGGCAGGGAATCAAGGTCCTTTAATTCACAATACAGAATTAACAGTGTGATGTCATTGGATCATTTCTGCTTGATCTTTTAACAATATAAATCATGTTTATCCAATTAGTGCTTACGATAAACAATGATGTGGCTTTTATAGGCCATTTACACATGGGAAGGAAGAAAAATTATATGTGCAATGATGTGTGTCCTGACTATAATTATGCAGTAGTGTGGCCTTTAAAATGGGCATAGCTGTTTTAAACATTAGATTAGTATTGCTTATGGGCATACCACCTAGTTGGTATGGTGTTAAACTCTGTATGTAAAACTCAAAAGTGATTCACCACCTTTTAACAGACAAACATACACATGTTGCTTTCTTAATTCTGCCAACAGAACTGACTTCACTATATGAGGATTGGTCAACACATTATGGTCCTGATTAGAGATGAGAGAATCGATTCTGACGAACCCGAATTTGTTACGAATTTCATGAAATATTCAATTCGTTACGATTCCGAATATCGCCGCAATACCGATGATGTCACAGCCCCATATAAACGGCCGCCATCTTGCGGAAGATCATTCTGAGACTGTATTGCGGCCAGAGCAGATCAGGCAGGGATAGATAGATAGATAGATAGATAGATAGATAGATAGAAGAACAGAAGAAGCAGAGTGAGGGGCAGATAGAGAAGGAGAGAGCCTGTGACAGTGACAGATAAAGACAGGGACAGTTTAAACTGTTTGCATTAGGTTTCAAGCCTATTTAGTGTTAATAACACACCTGCATATTTAGCTTTTCCTTTACCTGGTGTCATTCTTTAAAAAGCGTGCTAGCATTAATATTTCAAGACTACCTGTGTAATAACTGCTTGCATTTTATAATCAACGTCACTTTTCCACAATCAAGGGAGGCCTCCTCTGTATGTGAGCAGTGGGCATCCCAAACACTAGCATTAATATTTCAAGACTACCTGTCCAATAACTGCTTGCATTTTATAAGCAAAGTAACTTTTCCACAATCAAAGGAGGCCAACTCTGTATGTGAGCAGGGGGCATCCCAAATACTAGCATGTGTCTTTTAAGAGTACCTGCCTACAAACATTTTGCCTTTTGTATAAAAAAAAGTCTGGTTTACAAGTTTAAAGCACCCATTGCCTTTCACCGGGGGCCATTGTCAGTGCTACCACTTATCTTTTAAGAGTACCTGCCTACTAACCTTTTGCCTTTTGTATAAAAAAAGTCTGGTTTTCAAGTTTAAAGCACCCATTGCCTTTCACCAGGGGCCATTGTCAGTGCTACCACTTATCTTTTTAGAGTACCTGCCTACTAACCTTTTGCCTTTTGTATAAAAAAGTCTGGTTTTCAAGTTTAAAGCACCCATTACCCTGAGTTGGCATGGCCCGGGAGCAGCCCCTGTCCTTCCATTGCCTCTGTCCCACGCCCCCCTCTCCAGCCGCCATATCTTATGCTTTGGGTTCAGCTCCACTATTCAGTGAGGACGATGTGGACAGTCAGCAGCTACTGCCCAGCCAAGAAATTGAGGAGACATCCCCCGCTTCTTCCGCTAGGCAGACAAACACTGAGGAGGAGAGTGGCATGGGAGGTGATGTGGTGAGCGTTCCGTCTCCTGCAGCACAAGCTCTTGTGGAAACCAAGGAGGACATCAGTGATGTGCAGGCACAACTCGATGATGATGATGAAGCCGATCGCACTTGGGAGCCCGGTGCAGAAGGGGCTTCATCATCATCAGGAGAAGAGAGTCCAAAGTTGCCCCAGAGTCAGCAGCTGAGGCAGCAAGGTGGCAGTAGGGTTGGCAGTCAGCATGGTGGCAGTAGGGTTGGCAGTCAGCATGGTGGCAGAATTGGGATGTCTGGAGCCACACGTGGCCGGGGGTGGGGTAGACCACCTGCTGCGTGGCAGGCTGCCTTCCCGGGAGGTAGTGGAGCAGGGGTTCATGGAGTTGGCAGCAGTAGCAGTGAATTAGTGCGGACTGTTGGAGGGAAAATTAGCTACTCGGCAGTGTGGCACTTTTTCCTCAAGCATCCGCAGGAGGGTAACCTGGCCACATGCAAGATGTGTAGACAGAAGGTCAAGCGTGGCCAGGGCCCCAATGTTGGTACCACGGCCCTACGACAACACATGCAGCGTCACCATAAAGCGGCCTGGGAGAACCGAGGTTCCGAAGTGGGGGTCCAGCCTGCTGCATCAGCCAGTGCCACGCTGCTTCCAATTTCACCCAGCCAAGGCTCCAGCACCTCAGCCGAAGGTAGCTGTGCATCATACCCATCCTCTGACGCTCCAAATGCTCCTGCTCCTCCTACTAAAAGTCACTCATCCCACCAGCAATCCATCAGTGAAGCATTGATCAAGATTGATCAAGTTGCTACTGCTGCAGTCCCTCCCTTTTCAGGTGGTGGACTCTGCACCTTTCAGAGAGCTGATGGCTTGTGCCGAGCCGAGGTGGAGAGTCCCAAGCCGTCATTTCTTTGCAAAGAAGGCAGTACCAGCCCTGCACAAATTTGTTGAGCAGAAGGTGTGCCAGTCCTTGAGCCTGTCGGTGTGCACCAAAGTGCATGGCAGCGCTGACATCTGGAGCTGTAACTACGGCCAGGGACAATACATGTCCTTTACGGGCCACTGGGTGAATGTGGTTCCTGCACAGCAACTTGGACAGGTCACACCGCTTTGGCCTCCATGCTCCCAGGCCGTTTTGCCTGTCACAGTGTGCCTCCTCATCCTCCGCCATCTCCTCAGCCTCCACTGTATGGTCAATTTTCAATTCCCCTTCAGCCTACCATGTGTGCAGGGCACTGCAGTGTCACGCTGTGCTTCACATGGTTTGCCTTGGTGAACGGAGTCACACAGGGGAGGAGCTCCTGAAATTCATTCATCAAGAAATCAAAACATGGCTTACTCTGCGAAAATTAGAAATGGGTACCATGGTGACTTACAATGGGAGTAACATCTTGTCTGCGCTGAGACAAGGAAGCCTGAGCCATGCACCCTGTATGGCACACGTGTTCAACCTAGCTGTCAAGCGTTTTCTGAAGTCTTCCCCCCATCTGCAAGACATCCTAACAACGGGAAGGAAACTATGTATGCACTTCAGCCACTCCTACGCCGCCAAGCACACCCTTCTTGAGCTACAGCGTCAGAACAGTATCCCCCAACATAGTCTGATTTGTGATGTTCCCACCCGTTGGAATTCCACCCTACATATGTTAGATCGACTATACGAACAGAGAAAAGCCATCACTGATTTCTTGATGATCCAAGCAGATAGGGGGACTCCCCTGTGTAACTTTAATGTGAACCAGTGGCAGCTCAAACGTGACACCTGCCGTTTGCTCAGGCCCTTTGAGGAAGCCACTTTATTTGTCAGTCGCCAGGATTACGGCATGAACGACGTGATTCCGCTGCTTCATGTAATACAACACATGTTGGAAACCATGGCTGGTCAGGGCACTGGATAGAACTATGAATAGAAGCACACCTACAACTCTATGTGATGCAAAAGTTAACAAAGTAATTTATTTTATACAGAAGCACAATATATACAAAGATAAGCAGAGGTTTAGGTTCACTTGAGGGCAATATGGACACTCAGTGAGGAAAGACACAATTATTTTAACCAATAAGTACACTATATACACTATATACAAATGCAAAACCGAATACTGTGTAAATATTGCTGATACTAATGATTCCTCAAGAGCAGATAGTATTCGGGAGAAAGATATTTGTCAGATGTGCTATATCAGCTGAATGGTTTTCAAGAAGTAATGAAGCTGTTGCCATGCAAAGAAGGATAATGTTCTTTCAATAGAGTCTTTGTCAAAAGATTGCAATACCTGGCAAGCATATGCTGAGGCACTCCTGCTGAACAAAAGGGCTGATACCGAAGCTGAGTGGTCCGCACAGGGTTAAACAAGCAAGGTAGTGTGGCAAAAGGTGTCCTGTAGCAAGCTCCGCTGACACGTGTTTCAGGAATGATCCTTTCCTCAGAGCGTTAGATCCGGTGAAGGTAGCTGGTGCGGTGATGCAGGGAGATGCGGTGCCTAACATTAGCTGTCACAGCAGCTGTTTAAATGCGCTCCTAGAGCGCGCGAATCCCCCCCCCCCCCGGGCCGGCCCGTGTGGCGTGGCGCTCGCGTCGCTCGCGTCACTGCACGTCACATCGGGTGACGCGCGTCCCGACCCGGCGCCAACCATCTAAGCTGGCTGTAATGACAGCCACAAGATGGTGGCGCGCAGGCGCACGGGGGGCGCAACACTCGGAGCAGACAGAAGGAACGCTGCTAGGTGAGTATACACCTGTTAATGGGGGAGGAATCAAATAAAGGGGAATTCGCCTGCAAAAAAAGAAAAAAACATTCTGTAAGGCATATTTTGAAAATAACAGCAGCGGTATTAATGTTGATTGAAAACATAGATTAACATAAAACGAGTGCAATCTTTTCAATGAAAACTGGATAAAAATTGCCTCCATATACTGGGGCTTAATAATTAGTATAGGTAAGGAGAAACCCTTCCATAGGACAGTATTATGAAAAACGCCATATTATACTATAAGATAGTGGCCAGGAAAAAAGGAGGATTGTGGACTTACCAACTAGTAATGATAATACTGCCATATCACGCTAGTGGGGGATCATGCGGACTAATTTAGGCATCATACTAGATGTCATATGTGTATATCCATGGAATAGAGTATATGCATTTATACATCCCTTAGGCCTGATGTTCTTGCTAAGTCCTCCGTAGGGTATCTAACTCTCTGAAGGGACCCTAATGTGCTGGCTAGTTGAGTTTATAACAAAGATGACATTTACCTTAAGGTAGGATAGAGATGTCATTTATTATTGTGGCAATCTGTGGATGTCTCGTGATGATGTAGCGGCTGGTAGGGCAGAACGGAGAGAAGGTTAATAATATTTAAACTGCATTGGTAGTCAAAGTAAGATCAAATAATGGGGTTCATATGAATAAAAGGACATACTAGTCAAAAGAAAGGTGATAAGTCACATTCCTCATTCATCCCCATTGGGATTTTGGTATTTAGTTCATAAATCCAATGTAGCTCGCGTCTTGAAAGCCTATTTGTGATATCACCCCCTCTTGTATGTGGTGCAACTTTTTCAATGACCATGAATCTCAACTGTGATACCTGGTGATTAGCTTCAGCAAAATGTCTTGCCACAGGAGAGGCAAAATCATATCTATGTATACAGCTGCGATGCTCACTGATTCTCGTTTTAACCATCCTCTGTGTTTGTCCCACATAGCCCTTTCCGCAAGGGCATTTGAGTAGATAGATTACATTGCTTGAATTACAATTATAGAAGTCACGTAGGGTATAACGTCTGCCCGTGGAGGGGTGACTAAAAGTGTCCCCTTTGATCACAGAATTACACTGGGCACAGCTGCCACAGGGGAACATGCCAGTTGGCTTAGGGAGTGAGCTCAGCCAGTCCCGGTCCTCTTTCTGTAGGAATTTGTGAGATGTGTCTGCCTGTATAAGTGTGTCTTTTAAATTTTTTGATCTGTTAAAGGTAAACATAGGGCGACTTGAAAAAGTGTCTTGCAGCTTCTCATCACATGTCAGTGTGTGCCAATGTCTATTGATGATGGAACACACAGAATTACTCTGTCTGTTATAGGTTAGAATGCATGGAATGCGTTTGGATGTTTTCTTAGGTTTGTATTGTAACAGGGCTGGTCTTGATAGGGCGGTCGCTTGTTGTAGTGATGTTGTTATGTTGCTAGGGGAATAGCCCCGAGCCTGAAAGTCTTTTCTCATTTTGTCAGCCCTTTTGTGGAATGTCTCGTCATTGTCTATTATCCATCTCAGACGAACGAATTGACTGTAGGGGAGTCCATCTTTCAATTTTTTTGGATGGAAGCTGCTTGCATGGAGATAGGTGTTGGTTTAGTGTATAGGTCAGTCTGTAAAATATTGTTGTGAAGTTTAACCCAGACATCTAAAAAATGTACCTGTGTGGTATCTGCTTCTATGCTGAAAGAGATGGTAGGCCAGGCCTGGTCCAAATCGTTTTTAAATGTCGTGAGGCTGGTAAAGTCGCCTGTCCATAGAAAGAAAATGTCATCAATAAATCTATACCATATGAGTGCATGACTAAGGTATAGTGGATGCTGGTAAACAATGGATCGCTCAAACTCTGCCATAAACAGGTTAGCGTAAGTGGGAGCTACGTTGGAGCCCATAGCAGTTCCTTGTTTCTGCAAGTAGAAGGAGTTGTTGTATTTGAAATAGTTATGGGTGAGGATAATGGTCAGCAATTCTATGCAAAATGACCTATATGCCGGAGTAAGGGGCATCGTCTCCAGTGTTTTATGAATGATTTCAATGCCCTCCTTATGTGGGATGGACGTGTATAAGCTATTCACGTCCATGCTACATAGGAGGGTGCCTGATGGAATTGGGCCTAGGGCTGCTAATTTAGACAGGAAGTCACCCGTGTCTAGCAAAAAGGATGGAATTTTTAGAACTTGGGTTTGTAGGATTTTATCCAAAAATATGGCCAGGGGTTGAAATACGGAGTTGGTACCAGCAACAATTGGGCGGCCTGGTGGTCTAATGGCATCCTTATGGATCTTAGGAAGGATGTAAAATAATGGTGTCATTGGAAAGGCTGGCTTTAAAAAATCCTTTAGTTTGTGGTCTATCAGGGACTGTGCATAGGCGTTCTCTACTAGTGTGTTGATTGTTGACTGAATTTCTGGAAGGGGATCACCCGGAAGACACTCATATACCTGGTTGTCCAATAATTGGGTAAGTACAGTTTGATTGTAGTATGAAGCATCGAGGATTACGGTGGCACCTCCTTTGTCAGCAGATTTTATGACTATGGAGTCATCTTCCATCAAATTTTTCAGAGCCAACCGCTCAGATTTAGGCATATTGTTGTTGTAATTTTGACCTTGGGGGTGCCACTTTAATCGCGATATGTCTTTTTGCACTAACTTAATGAATGTCTCTACACAGTGTGTAGTGGTAGGAGGTAGCCACTTACTTTGTGGGCGACATTGGGACAGGTCGACTCCCAGTGAAGTGAGTTCCGTGGTGGGTGTAGAGTAAGACATTGGTGTCGTGTCAAAATAGGCCCGTAACCTAATAGACCGAAAAAACCTATGTAAATCGATGTCTACCTCAAGAGGGTTTCCCCAATGGGTAGGAACGAAGCCTAGACCTTTTTGTAGTACCTTAATTTCAACGTCGGTGAGTGGTCTGGATGATAAGTTGACAATTAGCGAGGAGGATGGGTCTGGCTCCGCAATACTCGTTGGCTGTCGCTCGGTCCTGGGGCGTGTCTTCCCCCTCCTCGTCTTCTTTGTGGTTGGCCTTGTGATGCCTGTGTATGTCCTAAAAAAGGCCGCTGGTCCTGGTCCTCTGAGGACCTGCTTGAATCAGTGTCACTCTGGCTATCTCTCGGTAAATCACGTCTATTTGGGTACCTTGGTCTCCTAAATTCCCGCCAGGAGTATACACGATTTTCCTCATAATCGAGGGTATAGCGGCGATGTTTATTTAGTTTTGTGGCAAGAGTCTCTTTTCTATAATGCTCAATTGAAGTGTCTAGGGATTCCAGGTATACTTGGAGATCCTGGGTGTTTAGGGCATTGGATAGTTTCTCTTTAGTGGCGTTAATTGACTGTTGTAAACCACTCAACTGGTCCTGTATACCCTGGATGGTTAGTGCTATAAGATCAAGGCTACATTTATTGAGTATTTGGTTCCACTGTGTGCAAAATTTAGGACAGAATGAGGGTTTCAAATTGATCCTTAGGCCTCGTGGTATCCTTTTGTTCCTCAAATACTCAACCAATGTACCCGAATGTAATTGGAATTGAATTAGGCGCTTCCTTTGGGTTTCAAAATGGCGTTTCAACAAAATATTGTCCTTATTCAAGGTACTGGAAGTGTCACCGTATTGTGACACTATTGCGTCTAGTTCGGTTTGGCTAAAGGTAAAAGTGTCAGCTTTTTTTGAGGTGAGAGAATTCACATCCTCAAATGACATGGTCTGGGTTCTCAAAGTTATACCTTCAGAAAGTAACAAGTTCAGAGGTGCTTAAACCTAGAAAACAGAACATACAATTTTAATATAATTTGGTAAGCACACTCAAGAGAAATACCAGGAAAGGCTATAGCATAGTGGGTGCATTCATATATAGAGGGGTGATCACCCCTCTATATATGAATGCACCCACTATGCTATAGCCTTTCCTGGTATTTCTCTTGAGTGTGCTTACCAAATTATATTAAAATGGTCAGGGCACTGGAGACATGTCACATACATTTCACGGCCACATAAACCCCGTGGGATCTGAGGAGGAGGAGGAGCCGCACAGTGAAGCGCAGTTTAGTTTTGGCGAAATGGGTGGTTTATCTAGTCATCTGACAGGAGAGGAGGCGCTGGAGCAGCCAGTGGAGCTAGAGGGTTGTGAGGAAGGCGAGACAGAGGACGCAGACACACCGTGGCAGTATGCAGTGGAGATGGAGACAGGTAGTCCCTCCGAGTCACACAAATGGCACGATGCATGCTCACGTGCTTGCGTAGTGACCGCAGAATTGTCTACATTTTTCTGCGGGATGACTACTGGCTCTCCACCTTATTGGACCCTCGCTTCCGGCACAAAATGGGGGCATTTTTTAAACCCGCTGAGAGGGAGGACAAACTGACCTACTACAAAGACATTCTACGTAGTCAGTTGGCCGATGCCTATCTGCGCCTTGGTCCATACTCTCGCAGGTCTGACTCGGGGGGACCTCTGCGCTCACCTTCCACTGCCATGGCTGCCGGGGGGGTGGCAGGAGCAGCAGCTCCATCAGCAGGAGCCTCAGTCTTCAGTCGCTAATGAGTAACTTTCTGCACCCGCATAGTGAGGCTACTCATGAGCAGCAGGAAGACCTGGAGCAGGGCCTGAACCAGCAGGTTGTGTCATACCTTGAAATGACCATGCCAACGCACCTTGAGGATCCGCTGAACTTCTGGGCAGCCACAATTGATTTGTGGCCGCAACTGGCAGAGTTTGCCCTGGGAAAGCTGTCCTGCCCGGCCAGTAGTGTGCCATCTGAGCGGGTCTTTAGTGCTACGGGGGCCATAGTACGCCAAGGAGAACTCATCTGTCCACGAAAAGTGTGGAGAGACTCACCTTTGTGAAGATGAATCAGGCATGGATCAGCAAGGATTTCCACCCACCAATAGCTGATGCATGCGAGTAGCTGATGCATGGTAGCTCCTTCTGCTGCTGCCATCTCCCGGGTGTGTCTTTCAGGCAATATATGAGCTTCTGCTGCTGCTGACAACTCCTGGGTGTGTCTTTCAGGCAATATATGAGCTCCCTATGCTGCTGCCAACTCCAATGTGTTTTTCAGGCAATATATGGGCTCCCTATGCTGCTGCCAACTCCAATGTGTTTTTCAGGCAATATATGGGCTCCAAATGCTGCTGCCAAATCCTCGGCGTGTCTTTCAGGCAATATATGGGCTCCTAATGCTGCTGCCAACTCCTAGGTGTGTCTTTCAGGCAATATATGAGCTCCATATGCTGCTGCCAAGTCCAATGTGTTTTTCAGGCAATATATGGGCTCCTAATGCTGCTGCTGCTGCTGCAACTCCTGGGTGTGTCTTTCAGGCAATATATGTGCTCCATATGCTGCTGCCAAGTTCAGAGTGTGTCTTCCAGGCAATATATGGGCTCCTAATGCTGCTGCTGCAAACTCCTGGGTGTGTCTTTCAGGCAATATATGGGCTCCTAATGCTCTGCCAACTCCAATGTGTTTTTCAGGCAATATATGGGCTCCCTATGCTGCTGCCAACTCCTGGGTGTGTCCTTCAAACAATATATGAGCTCTCTATGCTGCTGCCAACTCTAATGTGTTTTTCAGGCAATATATGAGCTCCCTATGCTGCTGCCAACTCCTGGGTGTGTTTTCCAGGCAATATATGTGCTCCCTATGCTGCTGCCAAGACCAGAGTGTGTCTTTCAGGCAATATATGGGCTCCTAATGCTGCTGCTGCTGCCAACTCCTGGGTGTGTGTTTCAGGCAATATATGGGCTCCTAATGCTGATGCCAACTCCAATGTGTTTTTCTGGCAATATATGGGCTCCTAATGCTGCTGCCAATTCCAATGTGTTTTTCAGGCAATATATGGGCTCCTAATGCTGCTGACAACTCCTGGGTGTGTCTTTCAGGCAATATATGAGCTCCCTATGCTGTTGCTGCTGCTGCAAAGTCCCAATATATGGGCTCCTAATGCTGCTGCCAAATCCTGGGTGTGTCTTTCAGGCAATATATGGGCTCCTAATGCTGCTGCCAACTCCTGGGTGTGTCTTTCAGGCAATATATGAGCTCCCTATGCTGCTGCCAAGTCCAATGTGTTTTTCAGGCAATATATGGGCTCCTAATGCTGCTGTTGCTGCCAACTTCTGGGTGTGTCTTTCAGGCAATATACGAGCTCCCTATGCTTCTGCCAACTCCAATGTGTTTTTCAGGCAATATATGGGCTCCCTATGCTGCTGCCAACTCCAATGTGTTTTTCAGGCAATATATGGGCTCCTAATGCTGCTGCCAACTCCTGGGTGTGTCTTTCAGGCAATATATGAGCTCCCTATGCGGCTGACAACTCCAATGTGTTTTTCAGGCAATATATGAGCTCCCTATGCTGCTGCCAACTCCTGGGTGTGTTTTTCAGGCAATATATGTGCTCCCTATGCTGCTGCCAAGTCCAGAGTGTGTCTTTCAGGCAATATATGAGCTCCTAATGCTGCTGCTGCTACCAACTCCTGGGTGTGTCTTTCAGGCAATATATGGGCTCCTAATGCTGCTGCCAACTCCAATGTGTTTTTCAGGCAATATATGGGCTCCTAATGCTGCTGCCAACTCCTGGGTGTGTCTTTCAGGCAATATATGAGCTTCCTATGCTGTTGCTGCTGCAAAGTCCAGAGTGTGTCTTTCAGGCAATATATGGGCTCCTAATGCTGCTGTCAACTCCAATGTGTTTTTCAGGCAATATATGGGCTCCTAATGCTGCTGTTGCTGCCAACTTCTGGGTGTGTCTTTCAGGCAATATATGAGCTCCCTATGCGGCTGACAACTCCAATGTGTTTTTCAGGCAATATATGAGCTCCCTATGCTGCTGCCAACTCCTGGGTGTGTTTTTCAGGCAATATATGTGCTCCCTATGCTGCTGCCAAGTCCAGAGTGTGTCTTTCAGGCAATATATGAGCTCCTAATGCTGCTGCTGCTACCAACTCCTGGGTGTGTCTTTCAGGCAATATATGGGCTCCTAATGCTGCTGCCAACTCCAATGTGTTTTTCAGGCAATATATGGGCTCCTAATGCTGCTGCCAACTCCTGGGTGTGTCTTTCAGGCAATATATGAGCTTCCTATGCTGTTGCTGCTGCAAAGTCCAGAGTGTGTCTTTCAGGCAATATATGGGCTCCTAATGCTGCTGTCAACTCCAATGTGTTTTTCAGGCAATATATGGGCTCCTAATGCTGCTGTTGCTGCCAACTTCTGGGTGTGTCTTTCAGGCAATATATGAGCTCCCTATGCGGCTGACAACTCCAATGTGTTTTTCAGGCAATATATGAGCTCCCTATGCTGCTGCCAACTCCTGGGTGTGTTTTTCAGGCAATATATGTGCTCCCTATGCTGCTGCCAAGTCCAGAGTGTGTCTTTCAGGCAATATATGAGCTCCTAATGCTGCTGCTGCTACCAACTCCTGGGTGTGTCTTTCAGGCAATATATGGGCTCCTAATGCTGCTGCCAACTCCAATGTGTTTTTCAGGCAATATATGGGCTCCTAATGCTGCTGCCAACTCCTGGGTGTGTCTTTCAGGCAATATATGAGCTTCCTATGCTGTTGCTGCTGCAAAGTCCAGAGTGTGTCTTTCAGGCAATATATGGGCTCCTAATGCTGCTGTCAACTCCAATGTGTTTTTCAGGCAATATAGGAGCTCCTAATGCTGCTGCCAACTCCAATGTGTTTTTCAGGCAATATATGGGCTCCTAATGCCGCTGCCAACTACTGGGTGTGTCTTTCAGGCAATATATGAGCTCCCTATGCTGTTGCTGCTGCTGCTGCAAAGTCCAGAGTGTGTCTTTCAGGCAATATTTGGGCTCCTAATGCTGCTGCCAACTTCTGGGTGTGTCTTTCAGGCAATATATGGGCTCCTAATGCTGCTGCCAACTCCAATGTGTTTTTCAGGCAATATATGGGCCCCTAATGCTGCTGCCGCCAACTCCTGGGTTTGGGACAGTTTCATTACACTGTGTGCGTGTGAAGAATCTATTCACAGTAGGCAGGCACAGAGTTATACATCTTTGCACAGGATTCATAGGATTCTGAGCACCAATGCCAGCAGCTCTTCAGTGAGTTCAGCATTTCTTTTCTTTTTTCATAGGTGGTATAGCTGCCCTGTGGTTATGGCCAAATTTTATAATAAGCCAGGTGCTAGAGGTGTCAATCAGCATGAGGTATTGTTGGCAGAGGCTAGGCCTCAGATTCTTCTAACAAAATGGCTGAAGCTAACAAAATGGCTGCCAGATATAGTTACATGCAAGGGTTTCACATAACAGGAATATATATGTAATATATATTATTTGCTTGCAAGCTTCATTTGGAAATGTAATTGCAGAAATGTATGCTAGCGAAACTTAACTGTCAAACCGCAATAACAGCCGCAATAACAGCCAGATGGGGCAACTTCTCTGTAACTGCTACGTGCTGACCTTTTCCTTTGTGGAAACTGTCAGTTTGCACCTTTCTGTGGTTTTAACATATATGTCGAAAATGTTGAACAAGTGCATACTGTGTCTGTGGTTTTTTGCTATATAAGTCCTCCCTAAAGCGGAAGTAAATTAGAATTTGTACTGGGTCTGTTGTATGTCGTTTATTATTATCGAACCCGGGTACAAATCCTCTAAGATATCTTAAGTCACAGATTAGAATTATTTCAATTATCAGACAGCGTGCCTTCAAAAGGGGATCCAGAGAGATCGCCCTAAAGAAAAGACTCTTTCTTTCAGTGGTGGAGTTTAATGCGGGCAACACACCTTGAAGGGGGTAAGTAATTTTATTTACTAAACCCCGAGGGAAGTTTAAAAGTGTTGGCCCTTTAGTTGCCTCTCGCAATTAGGCGAGTTGTACAGGGACACGGGTTGTCGCCTGAGATATAGAAAAGCGCGCTATAGAAATTCCTAGGACGTGTCTGCACTTGGATACTTCTAATGTGTGATTAGTCTGTCTTGTGTTGGTGTTCATAGAGTTATAAGTTTATCTGTTTGTATTGTCGGACAGTCCTGAAGGTGAGCAGGACTCAGGCAATTGACTTTAGAAGTATAAGATATATTTTTTTTGTTGTCATCATCTGTCAGGCTGAAAGCAAGATCCCCCATGTTGGTGAAGATTGTATTTATTATGTAGAGAGATTAACGGGAGGGGCGTATTATACCTTACCGTTTGTGGAGAATATGGCAGGTTGGACGGAGGCTATGGGTAGCCCCCATCCTTTCCCTAGAACAGGAGGTAGTGACCCCTATTATATGGAAATGATAATGGGAATGTGCCTTGGAGATAAAAAGGCGTGGCCCTATTATCCAGGGGATCCTAATTGGGATAAGTCTTATATGAGAGAGTGTGGGATAAAATGGTTAGAAATAGCGCCAGGGTGGTATAGGAGAAATGGATTAATGAGTCTCAGGAAAAAAGTTAGTAAAAAGGAATTAGAGAACAGACAGAAAAGTGAGAAATTGAATTATGAAATTAGAAATCATTCCAACCCCGACATTAAACCTAGCGCTCCACCCCCACCATATGATACGAAGGAGCTCAGACCTAAACAGGTAAAAGTAAAAACTGTAACTACCACTCAATACCCCTCCCTAATGCCATTCCAAGGAAATTATTTGAGTACCACGGCAGCCGTGATAACAATGGCGGCAGTGGAACAAACTAAATACAATAGGAAACAAAAAGAGGAGAGAATAGATGTGGAAGAAATAAAGAGAAAAAGGGAAAAAAGAGAAAAAAAAAAAAAAAGAAAATGTCACAAAATATCCTTCCTCCGAATGAGAACCAGTGGTCACATGCTGATGAACAGCAACCAGAAAAGACGCTAGGAGAGGAAGAGGATAAGTAACATGAAGGGGAATTAAACACAGAATCTTTCACAGTTACTGATAAGAAAACTAAGCCAGCTAAGCAAACACGCCTGTGTTAGGACAAACAAATCATACTTAGCGTTAACATAGGGGAGTCCCCGAAACAGACCAGGAACCAGTCTAAACGAACACTGGATAATACACTTAAAAAACCAGCAGGAGACATAGATTCCATAGAGACCCCCGGAGTAATAGCAGCAGCAGCGCCCACTGCATCAACAAGCTCCATGACCATGGTCAGTACATACAATCCTTTCATAACAGCAGGAGACATTCTGGTTATCATTAGAGATGAGCGAGTAGTGAAATATTCGAAATTTCGAATTTCGATTCGAATAGACCGCGTTACTCGACTACTCGACCGAATATCGAATCCCATTATAGTCTATGGGAAAAAAATGCTCGACACTTGGAAATCTCAATTCGACCACTTGGAGGTCACCAAGTCCACCCTGAAACATCAGAAAATGATGCCAACACTGCTGGAATGCAACTGGGACAGCAGGGGAAGCATGTCTGGGTGCATATAACGCGCCCAAGTCGCACTATTACGCCACTATCACAGCCACTCAACAATACACTCCAAACACAATATAACTTCTACGTAAAGTGAGACAAGACAAGGAAACCTTCTTTCCTCTACATTGCCATGGACCCCAAGCCAAACTGTACAAAAAAGAAGAACAAAATTCTGCACCCCTTAAAATCACGTTGCCTAATGACAACCACAGATGGCATAGGCAAGGGGGAAAATAAATAGACCCCACCCCTAATTGTCATTGTGTGTGTGTGTGTGTGTGTGAGATGTGGTCAGACATGTCCTCTTGTGTCATTGTGTCACCCCAGCAGTAAGGGAAGCTTAAAGGAGGAGGTTTGTTACAGTGTGTCACCCCAGCAGTAAGGGAAGCTTACAGGAGGAGGTTTGTTACAGTGTGTCACCCCAGCAGTCAGGGAAGCTTACAGGAGGAGGTTTGTTACAGTGTGTCACCCCAGCAGTAAGGGAAGCTTAGAGCTGAGACCTCTTAAAAATTGTGTGGAGGCCCAAGATCTGAGACCTCTTAAAAATTGTGTGGAGGCCCAAGAGCTGAGACCTCTCAAACATTGTGTGGAGTCCCAAGAGCTGAGACCTTTTAAAAATTGTGTGGAGGCCCAAGAGCTGAGACCTTTTAAAAATTGTGTGGAGGCCCAAGAGCTGAGACCTTTTAAAAATTGTGTGGAGGCCCAAGAGCTGAGACCTCTTAAAAATTGTGTGGAGGCCCAAGAGCTGAGACCTTTTAAAAATTGTGTGGAGGCCCAAGAGCTGAGACCTCTCAAACATTGTGTGGAGGCCCAAGAGCTGAGACCTCTTAAAAATTGTGTGGAGGCCCAAGAGCTGAGACCTTTTAAAAATTGTGTGGAGGCCCAAGAGCTGAGACCTCTCAAACATTGTGTGGAGGCCCAAGAGCTGAGACCTCTTAAAAATTGTGTGGAGGCCCAAGAGCTGAGACCTTTTAAAAATTGTGTGGAGGCCCAAGAGCTGAGACCTCTCAAACATTGTGTGGAGTCCCACGAGCTGAGACCTCTTAAAAATTGTGTGGAGGCCCAAGAGCTGAGACCTTTTAAAAATTGTGTGGAGGCCCAAGAGCTGAGACCTCTCAAACATTGTGTGGAGTCCCACGAGCTGAGACCTCTTAAAAATTGTGTGGAGGCCCAAGAGCTGAGACCTCTCAAACATTGTGTGGAGGCCCAAGAGCTGAGACCTCTTAAAAATTGTGTGGAGGCCCAAGAGCTGAGACCTTTTAAAAATTGTGTGGAGGCCCAAGAGCTGAGACCTCTCAAACATTGTGTGGAGGCCCAAGAGCTGAGACCTCTTAAAAATTGTGTGGAGGCCCAAGAGCTGAGACCTTTTAAAAATTGTGTGGAGGCCCAAGAGCTGAGACCTCTCAAACATTGTGTGGAGTCCCACGAGCTGAGACCTCTTAAAAATTGTGTGGAGGCCCAAGAGCTGAGACCTCTCAAACATTGTGTGGAGTCCCACGAGCTGAGACCTCTTAAAAATTGTGTGGAGGCCCAAGAGCTGAGACCTTTTAAAAATTGTGTGGAGGCCCAAGAGCTGAGACCTCTCAAACATTGTGTGGAGTCCCACGAGCTGAGACCTCTTAAAAATTGTGTGGAGGCCCAAGAGCTGAGACCTCTCAAACATTGTGTGGAGGCCCAAGAGCTGAGACCTCTTAAAAATTGTGTGGAGGCCCAAGAGCTGAGACCTTTTAAAAATTATGTGGAGGCCCAAGAGCTGAGACCTCTCAAACATTGTGTGGAGGCCCAAGAGCTGAGACCTCTTAAAAATTGTGTGGAGGCCCAAGAGCTGAGACCTTTTAAAAATTGTGTGGAGGCCCAAGAGCTGAGACCTTTTAAAAATTGTGTGGAGGCCCAAGAGCTGAGACCTCTCAAACATTGTGTGGAGTCCCACGAGCTGAGACCTTTTAAAAATTGTGTGGAGGCCCAAGAGCTGAGACCTTTTAAAAATTGTGTGGACGCCCAAGAGCTGAGACCTTTTAAAAATTGTGTGGAGGCCCAAGAGCTGAGACCTCTCAAACATTGTGTGGAGTCCCACGAGCTGAGACCTCTTAAAAATTGTGTGGAGGCCCAAGAGCTGAGACCTTTTAAAAATTGTGTGGAGGCCCAAGAGCTGAGACCTCTCAAACATTGTGTGGAGGCCCAAGAGCTGAGACCTTTTAAAAATTGTGTGGAGGCCCAAGAGCTGAGACCTCTCAAACATTGTGTGGAGTCCCACGAGCTGAGACCTCTTAAAAATTGTGTGGAGGCCCAAGAGCTGAGACCTTTTAAAAATTGTGTGGAGGCCCAAGAGCTGAGACCTATCAAACATTGTGTGGAGTCCCACGAACTGAGACCTCTTAAAAATTGTGTGGAGGCCCAAGAGCTGAGACCTTTTAAAAATTGTGTGGAGGCCCAAGAGCTGAGACCTCTCAAACATTGTGTGGAGTCCCACGAGCTGAGACCTCTTAAAAATTGTGTGGAGGCCCAAGAGCTGAGACCTTTTAAAAATTGTGTGGAGGCCCAAGAGCTGAGACCTTTTAAAAATTGTGTGGAGGCCCAAGAGCTGAGACCTTTTAAAAATTGTGTGGAGGCCCAAGAGCTGAGACCTCTCAAACATTGTGTGGAGGCCCAAGAGCTGAGACCTTTTAAAAATTGTGTGGAGGCCCAAGAGCTGAGACCTTTTAAAAATTGTGTGGAGGCCCAAGAGCTGAGACCTCTCAAACATTGTGTGGAGGCCCAAGAGCTGAGACCTCTCAAACATTGTGTGGAGGCCCAAGAGCTGAGACCTTTTAAAAATTGTGTGGAGGCCCAAGAGCTGAGACCTTTTAAAAATTGTGTGGAGGCCCAAGAGCTGAGACCTTTTAAAAATTGTGTGGAGGCCCAAGAGCTGAGACCTCTCAAACATTGTGTGGAGGCCCAAGAGCTGAGACCTCTTAAAAATTGTGTGGAGGCCCAAGAGCTGAGACCTTTTAAAAATTGTGTGGAGGCCCAAGAGCTGAGACCTTTTAAAAATTGTGTGGAGGCCCAAGAGCTGAGACCTTTTAAAAATTGTGTGGAGGCCCAAGAGCTGAGCACTTATTAGTGCTGCAGCTACGGCTGCTTTAGTGAGGGGTAGCTGCTGCTGCTGGAATAGGGACAGAAAGACTTCAGTGGTGTATTACCACCTATATACAAAACTATATACACTCTGCTCAAAACGGCTGCTTTAGTGAGGGGTAGCTGCTGATGCTGGAATAGGGACAGAAAGACTTCAGTGGTGTATTAGCACCTATATACAAAACTATATTTTGCACTACTGTTTTGTGTCCTCTGTGCCAACAAAACACTGTTTTATACACGGTGCGTATAGGCACCATTTCACCTTCTGGCAGTATACGGCTGTATAGCCAGGTGTTTTTCTTAAAAATATTTTTTATATTTGGCACTACTGTTTTGTGTCCTCTTTACCAACAAAACCTTGTTATATACCCGGTGCGTATAGGCACCATTTCACCTTCTGGCAGTATACGGCTGTATAGCCAGGTGTTCTTCTTACAAATATTTTTATATTTGGCATAACGCGTGGCCAAAAAAGTAAAACGTCTGAAATGCGGAGGGCTAGCGCAAAGGGACGTGGACGAGGACGGGGGCGCGGAAATGCTGGTGGGGGCACAAACCGCGTTGAAGCCAGTGGGGATACAATGCGTGCTGATGAGGGGCAGCCAGCATTACGCTCGTCCAGCTTCCCTGCCTTTATGGGACAGTTATGCGGGGGGCGGGGTACACCTCTGTTAAAGCCTGAGCAGCGTGAACAGGTGGTGCAATGGATGGCCGATAACGCTTCCAGTCACTTGTCCACCACCCAGTCATCCACACATCTGTCTCACTCTGACCCTCCTTCCTCCCAACCTGGCCAACAGAGTCAGCCCACCCTTGACCCCTCCCAGGACCTCTTTTCGGGTCCTTTTCCAGATGTGCTGCAAGAATCCCAGGAGCTAGCAGAGGAATTTGTTTGTAGTGATGCCCAAACAATTGAGTATCCGCCATCTGCTAGTGATGTGGACCCGGAACCAGCATCTGCTATCATGAGCGATGATGATGATGAGACGCAGTTGCCATCAAGGGAGGCTTGGAATGTCCAGTGGGCAGGAGGAGGAGCAGAGAGAGGAAGTGGAAGAGGAGGTGGTGGACGACGAAATGACCGACCCCACTTGGACAGGGGTGATGTCCAGCGGGGAAAGCAGTGGAGATGCGGTCTGCGCATCACCGAATAAGGCAGCAAGAGGCAGAGGACAGTCCAGAGGCAGAGGACAGTCCAGACAGAGAAGGCAGGCCACAGCCAGCAGGGCCGAAGCTCTTCCCGGCAGCAGGCAGTCGCGCGAAGCTCCCCCATCGAGGCCTCGTACTTCTGTGGTGTGGAGATTTTTTAATGTTTGCGCGGATGACAAACTGAGCGCGGTTTGCGCAATCTGCCACTCAAAACTGAGTAGGGGCTCTGAGAAGAGCAATCTGACCACCTCAGGCATGCGCCGTCACTTGGAATTCAAGCACTGGGCTGAGTGGGAGAGAGCAAACGCAATACAACCTGCGCCCCGTCTTGCTGCCACTGCCTCTTCCCCTTTGTTGTGTGCTGCCACTGCGGTCCAGACCTCCAGCCAGGACACCTCCACATCTGCCTCTGCCTCGGCTACTTTGGGGCCTTCTCCTTCAGCCCCCCCTTCCCCCGCATCTTCGTCTGCACCTTCCATCTCCTCGTCCCATCAACTGTCCATCTCGCAGGCGTTCAACCGCAGGCGGAAGTACGCCTCCAGTCACCCCCAAGCCCAAGCCTTAACCTGCCTCATCTCCAAACTGCTGGCCCTGGAGATGTTGCCGTTTTGGCTTGTGGAGACGCAGGCCTTCCGCGACCTGATGGCGGCTGCCGCACCTCGCTATTCCGTCCCTAGCCGCCACTATTTTTCCCGGTGTGGCGTCCCCGCCCTGCACCAGCACGTGTCGCGTAACATCAGGCGGACCCTGAGGTACGCAGTCAGCGCAAAGGTCCACTTGACCACCGACTCGTGGACAAGCGCTTGCGGCCAAGGACGCTACATCTCTTTGACGGCACACTGGGTGAATGTTGTGGAAGCGGGGACGGGGTCGCAAACAGGGACGGCCTACATACCACCCCCGCCCAAGATTGCCAGCACAGGTTCTGATAGACCCCCCTCCTCTTCCTCCTCCTCCTCCTCCTCCTCCTCCTCTGCCTTAACATCGCCCTCAGCCCCTAGCTGGAAGCGTTGCAGCACTGGCACGGGGAGACGTCAGCAGGCGGTGCTTAAGCTCATCAGCTTGGGCGACAGGAAGCACAGCGCCGCAGAGGTGAGGCACGCCATATTGCAGCAGACAGAGATGTGGCTGTCGCCGCTGCAGCTAGGACCAGGCATGGTCGTGTGCGATAACGGCCGTAACCTGGTGGCGGCTCTGGAGCTTGCAGAACTCAATCACGTACCATGCCTGGCCCACGTTTTTAATTTGGTAGTACAAAAGTTTCTAAAGACTTACCCCAACCTGGCAGAGCTACTGGTCAAAGTGCGGCGCTTGTGCGCTCACTTTCGGAAGTCAACTGTAGCTGCTGCTAGCTTAAAAAAAAATCCAGCAACGCCTCCATTTGCCTCAACATCGGCTGTTGTGCGACCTGCCCACTCGCTGGAATTCCACCTATTGCATGTTGGCCAGGGTGTGTGAGCAGCAGAAAGCATTGATGGAGTACCAGATGATGCATCCACGCGTGCCTCCAACTCAGCTCCCTCAGTTTGCCAACCACGAGTGGCCATGGATGGCAGACATATGCGATGTATTGCGTATCTTTGAGGAGTCCACTAAGAAGGTCAGCAGCGAGGACGCTATAGTGAGCGTAACCATCCCGCTCCTAGGCGTCCTTAAAGAATCGCTCATCGCAATAAGGGAGAACGCATTGCACACAGAGGAGATGGGGGTAGGAGGAGACGCAACGCAGGTAGACAGTCAGACCACACTTTTGTCTGCTGCTCGGTGGCAGTTGCAGGAGGAGGATGAGGAGGAGGAGGACAACGTGGAGGTGGCTGTGGAAGAGGATGCTGGCGGCGAGGGTAGCAGTCAGGCTGTGTGCGTCCCATTGGTTCAGCGCGGATGGGGCGGAGAGGAGGAGGAAGAGGAGGAAATGGAAAATGATCCTTCTGGTGGGGGCAGTGAGGTCATGCCTACTCAGAGTCTGGCACACATGGCTGACTTCATGCTGGGCTGCTTTTCCCGGGACATACGTGTTGTCCGGATATTGGAGAACAAACTATACTGGGTCTTCGCACTCCTGGACCCCCGGTATAAAGATAACTTCTCCTCTTTTATTCCGGTAGAGGAGAGGATGAATCGATTACTGGAATACCAGAGGGAACTCTTGCAGAACATGATGCAGATTTTCCCACCCAGCATCGCTGGCGGCAGAGAGGAGAGTGTCTCCCAGAGTCTGACAACATCGATCAGGCCCACAGCCACCAGGGGAACACTCTCCAAGGTGTGGGACACGTTCATGTCACCCCCTCGTGCAACTTCCATCACTGCGGGGCCCGCTATCAGCAGGAGGGACAAGTATCGGCGGATGTTGCGGGACTACCTGGCAGACCACACCCCTGTCCTCCCCGATCCCTCGGCGACCTACACTTACTGGGTCTCCAAGTTGGACACGTGGCTGGAACTGTCCCTGTACGCCTTGGAGGTGCTTGCCTGCCCTGCCGCCAGCGTGCTATCAGAAAGGGTGTTCAGCGCAGCCGGGGGCATTATAACCGATAAGCGCAGCCGCCTGTCAACCGACAGTGCCGACAGGCTGACGCTAATCAAAATGAACAGCAAGTGGATTGACCCGGACTTTGCTTGTACAACAGTGGAAAGCAGCCAAGAGTGAAGTGCCATCTGTATGAAGTGCCATTTCCTCCTCCTCCTCCTCCTCCTCCTCCTCCTCCTTAACCGCCGTAGAATTGCTGTATTAATGAAAAAAATTATGGCTCACCTCTTAGGCTTAATGCAATCAATTTTTAAGAGGTCTCAACTCTTGGGCCTCCACACAATTTTTAAAAGGTCTCAGCTCTTGGGCCTCCACACAATTTTTAAGAGGTCTCAGCTCTTGGGCCTCCACACAATTTTTAAGAGGTCTCAGCTCTTGGGCCTCCACACAATTTTTAAAAGGTCTCAGCTCTTGGGCCTCCACACAATTTTTAAAAGGTCTCAGCTCTTGGGCCTCCACACAATTTTTAAAAGGTCTCAGCTCTTGGGCCTCCACACAATTTTTAAAAGGTCTCAGCTCTTGGGCCTCCACACAATTTTTAAGAGGTCTCAGCTCTTGGGCCTCCACACAATTTTTAAAAGGTCTCAGCTCTTGGGCCTCCACACAATTTTTAAAAGGTCTCAGCTCTTGGGCCTCCACACAATTTTTAAAAGGTCTCAGCTCTTGGGCCTCCACACAATTTTTAAAAGGTCTCAGCTCTTGGGCCTCCACACAATTTTTAAAACATAGCAGCCCTAATAAGTGCTCTCAATGACTCTCTTGTCTTCTGGTAGCTGGTATATATGGTGGTAAATGCGATATTCTGAGCTTCTGGGGCCCTGCCTGCCTACTTAAGAGCTATATACTGTTCAGCATAGTAGCCCTAATAAGGGCTCTTAATGACTCTCTTGTCTTCTGGTAGCTGGTATATATGGTGGTAAAAGCTATATTCTGAGCTTCTGGGGCCCTGCCTGACTACATAGAATATGAGCTATATACTGTTCAGCGTAGTAGCCCTAATAAGGGCTCTTAAGGACTCTCTTGTCTTCTGGTAGCTGGTATATATGGTGGTAAAAGCTATATTCTGAGCTTCTGGGGCCCTGCCTGCCTACATAGGATATGAGCTATATACTGTTCAGCGTAGTAGCCCTAATAAGGGATTAAGGACTCTCTTGTCTTCTGGTAGCTGGTATATATGGTGGTAAAAGCTATATTCTGAGCTTCTGGGGCCCTGCCTGACTACATAGGATATGAGCTATATACTGTTCAGCGTAGTAGCCCTAATAAGGGCTCTTAAGGACTCTCTTGTCTTCTGGTAGCTGGTATATATGGTGGTAAAAGCTATATTCTGAGCTTCTGGGGCCCTGCCTGACTACATAGGATATGAGCTATATACTGTTCAACATAGCAGCACTAATAAGGGATTAAGGACTCTCTTGTCTTCTGGTAGCTGGTATATATGGTGGTAAAAGCTATATTCTGAGCTTCTGGGGCCCTGCCTGCCTACATAGGATATGAGCTATATACTGTTCAGCGTAGTAGCCCTAATAAGGGCTCTTAAGGACTCTCTTGTCTTCTGGTAGCTGGTATATATGGTGGTAAAAGCTATATTCTGAGCTTCTGGGGCCCTGCCTGACTACATAGAATATGAGCTATATACTGTTCAGCGTAGTAGCCCTAATAAGGGCTCTTAAGGACTCTCTTGTCTTCTGGTAGCTGGTATATATGGTGGTAAAAGCTATATTCTGAGCTTCTGGGGCCCTGCCTGACTACATAGGATATGAGCTATATACTGTTCAACATAGCAGCACTAATAAGGGATTAAGGACTCTCTTGTCTTCTGGTAGCTGGTATATATGGTGGTAAAAGCTATATTCTGAGCTTCTGGGGCCCTGCCTGACTACATAGGATATGAGCTATATACTGTTCAGCGTAGTAGCCCTAATAAGGGCTCTTAAGGACTCTCTTGTCTTCTGGTAGCTGGTATATATGGTGGTAAAAGCTATATTCTGAGCTTCTGGGGCCCTGCCTGACTACATAGGATATGAGCTATATACTGTTCAGCGTAGTAGCCCTAATAAGGGCTCTTAAGGACTCTCTTGTCTTCTGGTAGCTGGTATATATGGTGGTAAAAGCTATATTCTGAGCTTCTGGGGCCCTGCCTGACTACATAGGATATGAGCTATATACTGTTCAGCGTAGTAGCCCTAATAAGGGCTCTTAAGGACTCTCTTGTCTTCTGGTAGCTGGTATATATGGTGGTAAAAGCTATATTCTGAGCTTCTGGGGCCCTGCCTGCCTACATAGGATATGAGCTATATACTGTTCAGCGTAGTAGCCCTAATAAGGGCTCTTAAGGACTCTCTTGTCTTCTGGTAGCTGGTATATATGGTGGTAAAAGCTATATTCTGAGCTTCTGGGGCCCTGCCTGACTACATAGAATATGAGCTATATACTGTTCAGCGTAGTAGCCCTAATAAGGGCTCTTAAGGACTCTCTTGTCTTCTGGTAGCTGGTATATATGGTGGTAAAAGCTATATTCTGAGCTTCTGGGGCCCTGCCTGACTACATAGGATATGAGCTATATACTGTTCAGCGTAGTAGCCCTAATAAGGGCTCTTAAGGACTCTCTTGTCTTCTGGTAGCTGGTATATATGGTGGTAAAAGCTATATTCTGAGCTTCTGGGGCCCTGCCTGCCTACATAGGATATGAGCTATATACTGTTCAGCGTAGTAGCCCTAATAAGGGCTCTTAAGGACTCTCTTGTCTTCTGGTAGCTGGTATATATGGTGGTAAAAGCTATATTCTGAGCTTCTGGGGCCCTGCCTGACTACATAGAATATGAGCTATATACTGTTCAGCGTAGTAGCCCTAATAAGGGCTCTTAAGGACTCTCTTGTCTTCTGGTAGCTGGTATATATGGTGGTAAAAGCTATATTCTGAGCTTCTGGGGCCCTGCCTGACTACATAGGATATGAGCTATATACTGTTCAACATAGCAGCACTAATAAGGGATTAAGGACTCTCTTGTCTTCTGGTAGCTGGTATATATGGTGGTAAAAGCTATATTCTGAGCTTCTGGGGCCCTGCCTGACTACATAGGATATGAGCTATATACTGTTCAGCGTAGTAGCCCTAATAAGGGCTCTTAAGGACTCTCTTGTCTTCTGGTAGCTGGTATATATGGTGGTAAAAGCTATATTCTGAGCTTCTGGGGCCCTGCCTGACTACATAGGATATGAGCTATATACTGTTCAGCGTAGTAGCCCTAATAAGGGCTCTTAAGGACTCTCTTGTCTTCTGGTAGCTGGTATATATGGTGGTAAAAGCTATATTCTGAGCTTCTGGGGCCCTGCCTGACTACATAGGATATGAGCTATATACTGTTCAGCGTAGTAGCCCTAATAAGGGCTCTTAAGGACTCTCTTGTCTTCTGGTAGCTGGTATATATGGTGGTAAAAGCTATATTCTGAGCTTCTGGGGCCCTGCCTGCCTACATAGGATATGAGCTATATACTGTTCAGCGTAGTAGCCCTAATAAGGGCTCTTAAGGACTCTCTTGTCTTCTGGTAGCTGGTATATATGGTGGTAAAAGCTATATTCTGAGCTTCTGGGGCCCTGCCTGACTACATAGAATATGAGCTATATACTGTTCAGCGTAGTAGCCCTAATAAGGGCTCTTGAGGACTCTCTTGTCTTCTGGTAGCTGGTATATATGGTGGTAAAAGCTATATTCTGAGCTTCTGGGGCCCTGCCTGACTACATAGGATATGAGCTATATACTGTTCAGCGTAGTAGCCCTAATAAGGGCTCTTAAGGACTCTCTTGTCTTCTGGTAGCTGGTATATATGGTGGTAAAAGCTATATTCTGAGCTTCTGGGGCCCTGCCTGCCTACATAGGATATGAGCTATATACTGTTCAGCGTAGTAGCCCTAATAAGGGCTCTTAAGGACTCTCTTGTCTTCTGGTAGCTGGTATATATGGTGGTAAAAGCTATATTCTGAGCTTCTGGGGCCCTGCCTGACTACATAGAATATGAGCTATATACTGTTCAGCGTAGTAGCCCTAATAAGGGCTCTTAAGGACTCTCTTGTCTTCTGGTAGCTGGTATATATGGTGGTAAAAGCTATATTCTGAGCTTCTGGGGCCCTGCCTGACTACATAGAATATGAGCTATATACTGTTCAGCGTAGTAGCCCTAAAAAGGGCTCTTAAGGACTCTCTTGTCTTCTGGTAGCTGGTATATATGGTGGTAAAAGCTATATTCTGAGCTTCTGGGGCCCTGCCTGACTACATAGGATATGAGCTATATACTGTTCAACATAGCAGCACTAATAAGGGATTAAGGACTCTCTTGTCTTCTGGTAGCTGGTATATATGGTGGTAAAAGCTATATTCTGAGCTTCTGGGGCCCTGCCTGACTACATAGGATATGAGCTATATACTGTTCAGCGTAGTAGCCCTAATAAGGGCTCTTAAGGACTCTCTTGTCTTCTGGTAGCTGGTATATATGGTGGTAAAAGCTATATTCTGAGCTTCTGGGGCCCTGCCTGACTACATAGAATATGAGCTATATACTGTTCAGCGTAGTAGCCCTAATAAGGGCTCTTAAGGACTCTCTTGTCTTCTAGTAGCTGGTATATATGGTGGTAAAAGCTATATTCTGAGCTTCTGGGGCCCTGCCTGACTACATAGGATATGAGCTATATACTGTTCAACATAGCAGCACTAATAAGGGATTAAGGACTCTCTTGTCTTCTGGTAGCTGGTATATATAGTGGTAAAAGCTATATTCTGAGCTTCTGGGGCCCTGCCTGACTACATAGGATATGAGCTATATACTGTTCAGCGTAGTAGCCCTAATAAGGGCTCTTAAGGACTCTCTTGTCTTCTGGTAGCTGGTATATATGGTGGTAAAAGCTATATTCTGAGCTTCTGGGGCCCTGCCTGCCTACATAGGATATGAGCTATATACTGTTCAACATAGCAGCACTAATAAGGGATTAAGGACTCTCTTGTCTTCTGGTAGCTGGTATATATGGTGGTAAAAGCTATATTCTGAGCTTCTGGGGCCCTGCCTGACTACATAGGATATGAGCTATATACTGTTCAGCGTAGTAGCCCTAATAAGGGCTCTTAAGGACTCTCTTGTCTTCTGGTAGCTGGTATATATGGTGGTAAAAGCTATATTCTGAGCTTCTGGGGCCCTGCCTGCCTACATAGGATATGAGCTATATACTGTTCAGCGTAGTAGCCCTAATAAGGGCTCTTAAGGACTCTCTTGTCTTCTGGTAGCTGGTATATATGGTGGTAAAAGCTATATTCTGAGCTTCTGGGGCCCTGCCTGACTACATAGAATATGAGCTATATACTGTTCAGCGTAGTAGCCCTAATAAGGGCTCTTAAGGACTCTCTTGTCTTCTGGTAGCTGGTATATATGGTGGTAAAAGCTATATTCTGAGCTTCTGGGGCCCTGCCTGACTACATAGGATATGAGCTATATACTGTTCAACATAGCAGCACTAATAAGGGATTAAGGACTCTCTTGTCTTCTGGTAGCTGGTATATATGGTGGTAAAAGCTATATTCTGAGCTTCTGGGGCCCTGCCTGACTACATAGGATATGAGCTATATACTGTTCAGCGTAGTAGCCCTAATAAGGGCTCTTAAGGACTCTCTTGTCTTCTGGTAGCTGGTATATATGGTGGTAAAAGCTATATTCTGAGCTTCTGGGGCCCTACCTGACTACATAGGATATGAGCTATATACTGTTCAGCGTAGTAGCCCTAATAAGGGCTCTTAAGGACTCTCTTGTCTTCTGGTAGCTGGTATATATGGTGGTAAAAGCTATATTCTGAGCTTCTGGGGCCCTGCCTGACTACATAGGATATGAGCTATATACTGTTCAGCGTAGTAGCCCTAATAAGGGCTCTTAAGGACTCTCTTGTCTTCTGGTAGCTGGTTTATATGGTGGTAAAAGCTATATTCTGAGCTTCTGGGGCCCTGCCTTCCTACATAGGATATGAGCTATATACTGTTCAGCGTAGTAGCCCTAATAAGGGCTCTTAAGGACTCTCTTGTCTTCTGGTAGCTGGTATATATGGTGGTAAAAGCTATATTCTGAGCTTCTGGGGCCCTGCCTGACTACATAGGATATGAGCTATATACTGTTCAACATAGCAGCACTAATAAGGGATTAAGGACTCTCTTGTCTTCTGGTAGCTGGTATATATGGTGGTAAAAGCTATATTCTGAGCTTCTGGGGCCCTGCCTGACTACATAGAATATGAGCTATATACTGTTCAGCGTAGTAGCCCTAATAAGGGCTCTTAAGGACTCTCTTGTCTTCTGGTAGCTGGTATATATGGTGGTAAAAGCTATATTCTGAGCTTCTGGGGCCCTGCCTGACTACATAGGATATGAGCTATATACTGTTCAACATAGCAGCACTAATAAGGGATTAAGGACTCTCTTGTCTTCTGGTAGCTGGTATATATGGTGGTAAAAGCTATATTCTGAGCTTCTGGGGCCCTGCCTGCCTACATAGGATATGAGCTATATACTGTTCAGTGTAGTAGCCCTAATAAAGGCTCTTAAGGACTCTCTTGTCTTCTGGTAGCTGGTATATATATGGTGGTAAAAGCTATATTCTGAGCTTCTGGGGCCCTGCCTGCCTACATAGGATATGAGCTATATACTGTTCAACATAGCAGCACTAATAAGGGATTAAGGACTCTCTTGTCTTCTGGTAGCTGGTATATATGGTGGTAAAAGCTATATTCTGAGCTTCTGGGGCCCTGCCTGACTACATAGAATATGAGCTATATACTGTTCAGCGTAGTAGCCCTAATAAGGGCTCTTATGGACTCTCTTGTCTTCTGGTAGCTGGTATATATGGTGGTAAAAGCTATATTCTGAGCTTCTGGGGCCCTGCCTGACTACATAGGATATGAGCTATATACTGTTCAACATAGCAGCACTAATAAGGGATTAAGGACTCTCTTGTCTTCTGGTAGCTGGTATATATGGTGGTAAAAGCTATATTCTGAGCTTCTGGGGCCCTGCCTGCCTACATAGGATATGAGCTATATACTGTTCAGCATAGTAGCCCTAATAAGGGCTCTTAAGGACTCTCTTGTCTTCTGGTAGCTGGTATATATGGTGGTAAAAGCTATATTCTGAGCTTCTGGGGCCCTGCCTGCCTACATAGGATATGAGCTATATACTGTTCAACATAGCAGCACTAATAAGGGATTAAGGACTCTCTTGTCTTCTGGTAGCTGGTATATATGGTGGTAAAAGCTATATTCTGAGCTTCTGGGGCCCTGCCTGACTACATAGAATATGAGCTATATACTGTTCAGCGTAGTAGCCCTAATAAGGGCTCTTAAGGACTCTCTTGTCTTCTGGTAGCTGGTATAGATGGTGGTAAAAGCGATATTCCGAGCTTCTGGGGCCCTGCCAGCGACAGCCTGTCTTTCCCTGCTGTGAGCGTCTGTCCCTCACTAAGTTCAAGCTGCTAATGCTGACGAAGAGGAAGTGCTGAGTTTTGTATATTCGAGGTCACATGGTTTTTCCAGCCAATGCGTGTAGACGCCGTTTTCGCGATGCCAGCATCCTCCCAGGACCTGCCCCCCCCCCTGCGTGGTGATTGGTGTAAAAAACGCGCCAGGGAAGGTGGGAGGGGAAACGAATTGTGAGTGCGCCATCGCCGCTGTACTCGATCGAAATCGAGTATGACGAACAGCGTAGTATTCGATCGAATACCGGCTCGGTCGAATACTACTCGCTCATCACTAGTTATCATCCCTCCTGATATGAAAGAATTCCAAAGGTACAATTGCTTACCTTCGGAGGGCAATTAAAGGAAAAAATTATATGCCCGAAGACATTAAGATGGTTTTAGAGATGGTAGTGGGGGAGAATAGTCCACTTAGCTGGGTTGGGATACCACACATGGAAAAGGACACACCCGCACATACAAGGCCAGGTGAAATACACCTGTACCAAGAAGGGAATGAAGCCTACATGTGGGAGGCATTAGAAGAATACTCAAACCAAGTGTTTAAGCCCAGAGCTGATATGGCACCCTCTCTTGCATGTAAGCAGAAAAAAGGTGAAACATTGATTGAGTTTTGGAAGAGATTTCTACAGGTTTAGCGATTAGAAAGTCAGAGGGGAGATGGCCCAGGGATACCCGCCCTGTGCATCAGTACATTTATCTCCAACTGCCTACCAAGTTTAGGTTTACAAATTAAGCAGCAAATGGATGGACTGAGATGCCAGTAGAAGAGTTTGGTAGGAGGTTAATAAGTAAAGATGCAGCAGGATGCTTTGAAGTAATAAGACCGTCAGTGACACACGCAGCACAGCTCAGCATACCAGAGCCAGGTCCATATCCCTATGGGGACCCGTGGGGACAGCAGCAATACTGGGAAGAGAAACGCAGGTCAGCCCGTGCAGCCCCTAGGGGTAGAGGGCGAGGCAGGGGAAACAGAGGAAATCTCAAACAGCAATGGGGAGACAGACAGGGACCCCCCAAACAGCAGGCCAGGAATGCTGGCTGTTTTAATTGTGGTGCAATGGATCATTGGAGAGCCGATTGCCCATACCCTGATACACACAAGCAGGTTTCAAACAGACCTTCGCAGGCTGCTCCCGCCAATGTACAACACAATACCCCTCGCCTCAATGTTGACTGGCAAAATGTAGGTCCCCAATGAAGGTGCCCAGGGGCAAATCCCACCTTCCCAGTAGTCTCACAGCATTTCTCCCAACAGCCCTGCATTGATTTGATGATTAGTAAAAAGAAATTAACATTTTTAGTGGATTCTGGAGCTACATGTAGCGTATTGGGGAGAAATGCATACACGGGACCAAGGGAAGATGCCGGCCCCTCCATGGGTATTAATGGGATATTAACACAAACATTTGAAACACCACCGCTCACGGTGACGGACCTCCATCAGAGCCCCCCGATCAACCATGTCTTAAAAATCAGGACCAGCTGTCCTGTTAACCTGTTAGGCAGAGACTTAATGGCGAAAATGGCTATTTCCCTCAGGGTAAATTCTGGTGTCACTTCTAACCGCCATTCCCGAAGACGCAAAAATATTTAGCGTCTGCGATATAAAAAAAAAACGCCTTTTTTGGGATCCCAGTGCATCCCGAGACACGCCCGCTCTATGCATTCCAATACCGCGGAGAATCCCTAATTTTTACCCAGTTAGCGAGCGGATTTTTGAATTCGCCTGTTTTTTTTCATTGTTTTAAGAGAAGTGCTAAAAGCATATAAACCGAACTGTAACTCGATTGTTCTGACCTACTGTGATTGGCCAGTCAATCAATAACCTCAGCCCGAGAGGATGGAATCCTCCTATTGAAATGTCTCTGTCAGCATGTGATAAAGATTTCTGTTAAGAAATTACAATGGTGTCAGCAACGTGTTGAATATCTGGGATTCGTGTTGTCACAGGGAAAAAGAGTTAAATCCCAAACGTGTAGCAGCAATCGTGGAATTGGGGCCTCCACAGAATAAAAAAAAACATGCTAAGTTTTCTTGGAATGATTAGCTATTGCCGTCAATGGATCCCAGATTGTTCTTATTATGCCAATATACTGAGAGTGGCCACGGGTGCTGATCAACCTGACACCATAAAATGGTCTGATGAAATGTTAAATGCTTTTAAAAAAGTTGAAGGAGGCACTGACAAATTCTCAAGGGCTCGGTTTACCAAGCTATGTGAAGGTGTTACACCTGTATGTCCGTGACTTTTGTAAGGGATACAGCTCGGTTTTAGCTCAAAGCCATGAGGGTAAATTAGGACCCGTGGCATACTTCTCTAAGCTTCTCCCGGTTCAAGTTCAAGGAATGCCAGGCTGTTTACGAACGTTGGCATCTTGTGCAATGGCAGTTGCACAGGCCATTTTGGTCACGCTGGAACACCACACGATACTGCATGCAGGGCATAATGTAAAACATTTAATGAATAATTTACATACCCAACATATGTCAGCGCAGCGATTTAGCGGATATGAAGTAATCCTTTTGTCAAATCCCCATCTAGAGATCAAATATGCCCCAAATACCGAAGGACCTGCCCCGATATTAAATGCATTACTAGGTTAAAAAAGTGAGGCTGACAAAATTCCTCCGCGACAGCCCAAACGGATATTGCCAGAGGAAATGCTTTTGGAGAAACAGCCAGACAGCAAACTCTGACAGGAAGCCAACTGGGTCCTAATGCTCACATTAACCCTATGCTAACACTAGACGTAATTGATTTCACAATAGGATGTCTGCAGGAGCAGACATCTGTTTCTGAAGTGGGGGATTGGGCACAGGCAGGGGCACAGAAATCAATGGCTGGGATTTGGTGCATCGAGGGTAAACCATGCATACCCATACATAGTGCCCCCTATTTATTTCTCAAGCACACGGCATAGGACACAAAAGTGCACAACACACTTACATGGCGGTGAAACAAAGTTTTTTCATTTTACAATGTGAGAAACAAGTGAAAGCTTATGTAGAGAAATGCATAACATGCCAGATGAATAACCCCAACATTTCACATAAGCCACAGCATGACCATCTAGTATACCCCACAGAACCCTGTACTGATTGGAACATTGACCATACAAACATTACAGTTACACCAGGAGGTAAGCCTGAAGTTTTACTAGTAATGGTAGACATGTTTTCAAAATGGCCAGAATGCTTTCCAGTCAAGAAAGAAAATGCTAAGACCGTAGTGAAAATTTTGACACAAGAAATAATACCGTCCATCCTCAAAGTTCAGGGATAGTGGAGCGCATGAATAGAACAATAAAAGATAAACTTAGAAAAGCTACTGAAGGAACTTTTAAAAACTGGAAACACAAGCTACCCGCAGTTTTAGCTGAAATAAGGATGACACCTAATAAAGTAACTAAGCTTTCTCCTTATGAAATATTAATGGGTAGACCATTTCCTTTGCCATGGCACAGGACCATTAGAGAGACTAGCGAAGAAGGGAAGTGCAGGCAGGAGGAATACACCAGGGCTCTGGTGGAGAATCTCACTGCTAGTGAAACACTTGTCTGTCAGAAGTTTCCTTCTCTTTTACAGGACTCGTTTCATGACATAAAGATTGGAGACACGGTGTTAGTGAAAAAGCACGGTAATCAACCGAAGATCGAGTTCCCATTCGGGAAGCCGACGAAGGTGATAGCAGTCGCTCGGACGGCCGTGCTTGTGGAAGGAAATCAGAATTGGATTCACGCCACGCGGGTGAAAAGAGTCCCTACACTTCAGATACTGGACGAGGATGAAGTACTGCAAGTTAAAGGATTGGTCGCCCCACCAAGGGGGCCACAGCCAGACGTTCCACTGAGGGGACAAGAAGAAGCTGGTTGCAGACCCCCAGCTAGGAACAATGGGTCCGAAGAAAGGCCAGCACTGGCTTGCCTGCTGGTTCTATGGCTCCAATCATTTTTGCACTGCAATGATTCTGTCTTTTCTGATAGTGTCAGTAATATGGGTTGTGTGTAGCTGTGTTTATGATCGCCCCGCCATAGGTCAACTTCAGCA
The DNA here is from genome assembly GCA_027917425.1 of Gastrophryne carolinensis. Lineage (NCBI taxonomy): Eukaryota > Metazoa > Chordata > Amphibia > Anura > Microhylidae > Gastrophryne > Gastrophryne carolinensis. The sequence continues at coordinate 562,544,947 of CM051234.1, forward strand.
GGTATGTGAACCTTTGGGTTTGAGACCAAGTGCCCTTATAACCCCCTCCCCGCATCCGCAGGCTGAAACTCACATGCCCCCTGTTGTAAAGAAAAGGGCTACGGGAGATAAACTCATCTCCAAATATGTGAGTAAAAACGCCAAAGGTGAAGTAACATTCTGGTTCAATACCTCAGAGCCCAGCATGATTTATACTTTTGATCTGTGCGATGTATATCCTTGTGCCTCCTAAATGATGCTAATTGGTCCAGTTGGTTTAAAGATTTATTTTCCAGCTGGAAAGGTTTTCTCACACAGTTCTGTATTATTGTTATACTGGTGATCATTGCTATTGTTACATTTAAGATCATTATGTGTGTCATTGCTATAAAAACTAATAAGCAACAGGGAGCTTACACTGCTTACTTGGCAGAGAATGAAGCTCACTCTGATTATATAGTTCGCAGGGTAGAATCTGAGACATATGATGATGCCATGGTTGGTGAGTCTGAGAACTTGTAATAAGTTCTGAGACTCAAAGAAGGGTTTGTTGGCAGAGGCTAGGCCTCAGATTCTTCTAACAAAATGGCTGAAGCTAACAAAATGGCTGCCAGATATAGTTACATGCAAGGGTTTCACATAACAGGAATATATATGTAATATATATTATTTGCTTGCAAGCTTCATTTGGAAATGTAATTGCAGAAATGTATGCTAGCGAAACTTAACTGTCAAACCGCAATAACAGCCGCAATAACAGCCAGATGGGGCAACTTCTCTGTAACTGCTACGTGCTGACCTTTTCCTTTGTGGAAACTGTCAGTTTGCACCTTTCTGTGGTTTTAACATATATGTCGAAAATGTTGAACAAGTGCATACTGTGTCTGTGGTTTTTTGCTATATAAGTCCTTCCTAAAGCGGAAGTAAATTAGAATTTGTACTGGGTCTGTTGTATGTCGTTTATTATCGAACCCGGGTACAAATCCTCTAAGATATCTTAAGTCACAGATTAGAATTATTTCAATTATCAGACAGCGTGCCTTCAAAAGGGGATCCAGAGAGATCGCCCTAAAGAAAAGACTCTTTCTTTCAGGTATTGTGATACACATTTGGTATGCTGATCTGCCATAAAAAGCATTTTGGGCTAAGGTACTCTATATTCAAGAGCAAATCAATAACCTAAAAATTGAAAACTCCCTTACGTAGAGTTTTTATCTACAGGTTATTGGCTTCCATCATAAATGGGGTACTGAGGCACTGCATAATGGCAGGGAAGGCAGTTATCCAATGGTACTGGAGATCAAAGGCCTTGTATGTTAGAAAAGGTGTAGTTCATGGAAGCAGTTTTCATTATCTGCAATCTGTTGCTATTGGCAACGTACACCAATTCTGCACACAAAGATTTACAAGAAGAGAGAAGTGAACCCAGTGCACACAGAACACTGCTGCTACAGATGCTGCTGAGGCGAGGAAGCTCACACTTAGACATGCCCGACAGTGTTCTGTGTGTACTGGATTCACTTCTCTTTAATTGGTGTACAGTTACTAACAGTAAGATAATGCATTTGGTGTGATTTAAGTCAAATAGCAACTCCTCATTGGAACGAAAACACAGATAACATATTATACAGCTCAGAAAGACTTGCAAATCAAAGAGTGGCAGATTTCCAGTCCACAATGGTGGCAGATATTTACCAAAGAGTTGTCCTTATTTCAGACCCTCTAAATGTCTTAGCCTGTCTTTGTCATGATAGCTCCTCACCATTCATTCCATCCATACTACTGATCTCTCGTTCCCACTTTCATGTTCACCAGAATTTCCGGACATTCATTAATCTTGGGTGGTAATAATAAATATGTATCTTCTTTACATTCTCTTTACATTTGCTAATGATTAAAGACTGACTGGGGGTCTAAAATGTGTTAATAGTTTCAGCTATTTCCCTGCCAGATACCACAATAAAGAATAGCTGTAAAAAAGATGATGTGGTGCTGTTACTAGAAAGTACAACAAGAAAAACAACATAATGGCAGTAATACATACACTTTTTTCCCCCTCAGCAAGTACTCCAACTTTTAATGGTTGACATCTTGATGGTCCATCATCAATTCCATATTTTGATGCCTACTTATTATCTGTTGGAGCTTTGGAGTGCTTCTTCATCTGGGAGAGGCCAAATTAATAAGTATATCTCCTTTGAGGACAAGGGATTACCCTGACCACCTATTATTATGCTTAATTAGTTAAAGGGTTTCCACCAGGGTTTCCATCATGTTCCTCCCTGTATTGCTGCTATGTGGATTGTCCTTTCTAGTACTTGCCTATCTTTGGAGTTATGCTTTAACCTTAATTCGGATTTGAACTCTTCATAAAAAAGACATTTCCATCTATCAAAGCTCAGTCGATTTTGGTCTGCCCAGCTTATAGCAATCTGTCTATGAGTCTCTGTGAGCACTACTAATTCCACTAAGTGATAATCAACATTTGTTTGTACATTTAAGAGACATGTGGCTGGTTGACATTGGACTTTATTTATGTGAATATAATTTATGTAATCTAATACTTTTACCCAGAGAGCCTTAATACTCCTGCATTCCCACCAAATATGTAGTAAGGTTGTTTCGCCCTCAGTACACCACCAACACCTTGTGTGTAATACATACACTTTTAACATCTGTCCAGACAAAAAGTCTGCAAATGTATTTGATAAAGGGGCATTTTAGCATACGCACCATAAGATTCATTTCTCTCCATCTTCACAATGCTAGGACTATAAATTCATGTTGACAGGAGTTAGATCGTCGGTATCTTAAATAACGATAACATTGCATAACAAACTAATATATACTAAACAGTGGCATGGTAAGGCAACAATCAATGATGAGCCTGAAAACCATTTCCAACAATCAAAATCAAAAGAGTAAGGACACCACACAATGATAAAAGGGTTGTAGTCTTCTGGCAAGTGGCAAGTAGAAGTATCTGCCTCCCTGAAAGGTCTGACGACATCCAATGAGTACAGATTTTCCTGATAATAAGAGACAGATATGGACATAGTGAGGGAACCTCAATGTCCTCATTGATATGAAAAAACGAAACCACCTTTGGTTGGACGTGTTGTAGAAAGTCCAAGCTACCTTATACTTATGCATTGTGAGGTAAAATAGTTTTGAGGGTAGTGCTGGTAACTCTGTGTACTGAGGAAATTGCCAACCGAAAAGCTACCTTTTGAGTAAAGAGCAACTAGGGAGTCTCCAACATAGGCTAGAAAAAAGTCTTATAGGACCAAAGGAACAAGGTTTAATCCCCTGAAGGTTCCGGGCCCCCAAATGGTGGTTGAAAATGGACCACACACTTCATGAAGGTCTTGCTCAGGAGAGTGGTCTGAACAGAATCAACAAAGCCAAGATCTGACCTTCTAATATGCTTTAGGCAAGCCCCAAGTCTAGGCCCCGTTGTTTGATGTCAATTCTTGAGCAAGTGAATGCACTAATAAACATATGCCATCCAGGACCATCTATATAATATAGTAAACTCTGGAAAAAGTAGATTCTTGCTTTACTTATAGTGTGGATCAACAGAGCTGAGAATACTCTCTTTAGCAGGACCCTGGTCTCAATAGTCACACTGTCAAAGACAGCAGCTGTGAATTTGATACAGATAGAGCAACCTGTGTACCTTTTTGTTGCATGCATGGGTAAAGACCTTTGATAAAACAGAATCATTCTCCCAGTTTGACATGTCTGCTTGTTTGTTCTCCATACTGGGAATATATGCATTTGTCACGTTGTCTGACTGGCTTGATCACCAGACATGACTTTATGTGGTGAAACTACAAAAGCGCAGCAAGAAAATTCAGCTGGAGGGTCACTGGATTATGTTGCTGTTCATGACAATTTTACACGCAGACAGGCTGGTGTTCATTGCTCTGAATGGGAATGAAGGATTTCCCACATTGTTCTATTGAAAACAAAAGCCACCAGCCCAAACTGGTCTTGATTGAAGGCGCATGACGAGTAGGGATGGATGAACCCCCCAAAGTTCGGGTCCGGCAAGTTTGTCTGAACTTTGAATAAATTCAATAAATGGGGACTTGTACTTTGGGAGGTGGCTGTGGTGGGGTGGCACATAGTGTGCAGCAGTGAGCGTGCTGCCTGACTCACCTCAGCCTCAATCCTTTTCACCAGCGGTGCCGAAGCAGCATTGGAGTTTTAAATTGGCCCGGCCGGGGCTACAGATAGATGGCCGCTAGCTCCCATGAGGAAGGACACTTCAGGTGTGCCCATCTCTAATGATGAGTTCAGGGTCTTCTGGGACTTGCCTTATGTTGTAAGGAAGGACAACTGAGATCTGGTGTGGAATTAGAATAAAGAAACTGCCTCCACTTCAGGTACTAAAAGAATTAACAACCTCCTCCACTGAGGGAGCAGGTGATTATGGTCATTATTGTTTATCCTCTGGTCAGAAGACTTTAGCCTATATGTGTTCAGACACATCCCCAGAAAAGGGCTGTCCTGAATGGTATTAGCTGGGATTTGTTGTGGCTGACCATTCAACCAAAAGGTACAGCCATCAATTGAAGATGTTGGTCTCCCACCGCAATCCTTTGGAATCTCTGATGGACTTGGATAATTGGGACATCTACTGAAGTTAGGAAATCTTGTTCTAGTGAAGCTATTACAGAATGCAGATGTTCCATCCTGAACTTTTTTTTGTATAATCTGTTTTGATTAAAACATACAAGCAGAAACAATACAAAGGGAACAGTCCCTGGTTCGGTACAGTGTAATATCCTTGACGAGATAATCCAGAGAGCATTTTAACAGAAAAGGGTTCAAAACAACAACCATAGGAGTCATATCACATATCAGAAGCACCCCATGCTGGGAATATATGCATTTGTCACGTTGTCTGACTGGCTTGATCACCAGACATGACTTTATGTGGTGAAACTACAAAAGCGCAGCAAGAAAATTCAGCTGGAGGGTCACTGGATTATGTTGCTGTTCATGACAATTTTACACGCAGACAGGCTGGTGTCCATTGCTCTGAATGGGAATGAAGGATTTCCCACATTGTTCTATTGAAAACAAAAGCCACCAGCCCAAACTGGTCTTGATTGAAGGCGCATGACGAGTAGGGATGGATGAACCCCCCAAAGTTCGGGTCCGGCAAGTTTGTCTGAACTTTGAATAAATTCAATAAATGGGGACTTGTACTTTGGGAGGTGGCTGTGGTGGGGTGGCACATAGTGTGCAGCAGTGAGCGTGCTGCCTGACTCACCTCAGCCTCAATCCTTTTCACCAGCGGTGCCGAAGCAGCATTGGAGTTTTAAATTGGCCCGGCCGGGGCTACAGATAGATGGCCGCTAGCTCCCATGAGGAAGGACACTTCAGGTGTGCCCATCTCTAATGATGAGTTCAGGGTCTTCTGGGACTTGCCTTATGTTGTAAGGAAGGACAACTGAGATCTGGTGTGGAATTAGAATAAAGAAACTGCCTCCACTTCAGGTACTAAAAGAATTAACAACCTCCTCCACTGAGGGAGCAGGTGATTATGGTCATTATTGTTTATCCTCTGGTCAGAAGACTTTAGCCTATATGTGTTCAGACACATCCCCAGAAAAGGGCTGTCCTGAATGGTATTAGCTGGGATTTGTTGTGGCTGACCATTCAACCAAAAGGTACAGCCATCAATTGAAGATGTTGGTCTCCCACCGCAATCCTTTGGAATCTCTGATGGACTTGGATAATTGGGACATCTACTGAAGTTAGGAAATCTTGTTCTAGTGAAGCTATTACAGAATGCAGATGTTCCATCCTGAACTTTTTTTTGTATAATCTGTTTTGATTAAAACATACAAGCAGAAACAATACAAAGGGAACAGTCCCTGGTTCGGTACAGTGTAATATCCTTGACGAGATAATCCAGAGAGCATTTTAACAGAAAAGGGTTCAAAACAACAACCATAGGAGTCATATCACATATCAGAAGCGCCCCATGCAAAGCCACCGCTCTAGTACTCCACCGGGTGCCTGGATGATGAAGATAAGAGAGACTCCACTACAATGTAATTCCTATTGTACAAAAAAATAGTGACAGGATAATACCGCGCTGAAACAGTTAAAAAGCACACAGCTCAACGTGCAGTGAGTCCTTCAGTCTCTCTATAAATATATAAAATAGCAAGAAGCACAGAGCTCCAATACATTCAATATCTTTGATATGTGATCCCACGACGCATGCTCCTCCACCATCAAGGAAGCACACCAAATGTAGTGCCAATGAGCTTACCAGAGCAAAATGATTACTTGGCCTTTAAAACATAGACAGGTGGTGAATCTCCAATGATCTCCAAAAATAGCAATCTTCCACAAAGATCCCAACACTCAGACTCGTTCAAAGGAATTGCGTGAGAGAAAACGTGGCAGAAAGATTTTTTGCATGCAAAGCAAAAAAATATAGAAAATAGTGCAGTATGTCCAATAAAGGTTAAGAACAATAAATTTATTAAAATTGCACTCACAAACAATGCATATAGAAAGACATGAAATACAATGAGGGGAACAGCAACTTCTCACCGCCAGTCGCCCCAAAGTAAGATCAATCTCAAAAAAAGTCCAGATAAATGTTCAAAGTAACGTCCAAACCCTCCAACGCGTTTCGTCGCCGTGGCGACTTCAACCGGAATGTTTGGACAAGAAAAAATCCGGTCTTTTAAACCGGAACTACTATGACCTCACGGTCACATGATGCCTCCTCATGACTCGATAAACTAAGAGTCAGCAGCTGATGTTATCTTCACTAGCAGGGCGGAAGTGCGCGCGCTCATCCAACGCATGCGCACTACACCGCCCCAGCCGCACACCGGAGACGCGCACACATCCAGCGCATGCGCACTACATCCTCTCTGCCGCAGACAGAGAAAGACAACAAAGGCTGCCCCCTCCACTACCAGGCCAAGGATGGGCACGCACATACACCTCTGCGCGCACGTACTCCCCGGCCACAGACTAGGAAACGCCATCAGAGAAATCCTTACATATTCATATGTATGCCTCTACCCTTGCGCATGCGCACTAGCTCCCCGGTCGCCAGCCGGTCAGCAGAGACAAATGCATATCATCAACTTCACATATGCGCAGCGCACTGTCAGCGTCCCCAATGACAGAAACCTGACAGTCAGCTGCGCTGATCTCAAAACATCAGCTTCACATATGCGCAGCGCACTGTCAGCGGCCCCGACATCAGAAACCCGACAGCTAGCCGCGCCACTCACCATAAGCTAGACATAGACACAACATTAAAGGGATATACATATGATTACATCAAAAAACAGAACAGCAAAGCACGGATACCCAAAAGGGACCAGACGCGCAAAGAGTAAAAAAATTGTTTTATACAAGGTAGACTGGCGTGTGAGAAGTGGCTTTACACCCAATTCTTACAAACATAATCCAGAAACATATTATATAAAAACAAAACTCAAAGGTCCTTTGTGGAGGTTAAAATGTTATGAATTGTTTATGAAACAATTTAAATCAAATTCAACATTCAAACCTCCAGGTATTAGTGTGTCCAGTTGATAAATCCACCTACTTTCACATTGCGACAATTCCCTCACTAAACATGAGCCCCTCCAAAGTTGATCAATGTTCTCCACCCCAAAAAATGATAAATACTTGGGCTCAGAGGTGTGAACCTGTTTGAAATGGGCAGATAAACTATGTCCTTCATAGCCCCTCTTTATATTATAAATATGTTCACGCACTCTGACCCTAAGAGGCTGATTTATTAATCAGGTAGCGACAGTTGAGCGACTGTAGCGGTATTTTCACAGCGTCCGCTAGTAGTCGCTGTGCTTTGCCGTTGTTCGGTTGTTGAGAGTGACTCAGTCGGTGTGCAGTAATGTTGAATACAAGGTGATGAGTCGCTATTTGACAGGTTCCGCGCTGTATGGGAGCGCATGATAGCGAATGGCCATAGCGACCGGCTCCCACCATATTCATTAACAAATCACGCTCCAAAAATTATCGCGCTGTGAAATGCATGTTTAAACCCCAGAGCGCTGGCGGCGATGGGTTAAAAGTCGTTTTTTAACCCCCAAACAACCATATTTTGGGAAACCAAAAAAAACAAGTTTATAAAAACATTTTGGAATATGAATACATTAATATCAGACCTGTAATATCAATTCTGCACAAATTTTTTTTTTTTTTTTCTTACCTTAAAAAAAATATCTAACATGGCAGAAGTGGTAACAGAAATTTTCACATAAAAAAAAAAAAAATTATTAACAATTAATTATTAATATTTAAAGATTGTTCCATTGAAATGCATTGGAGAGCGCCAGGTAGCGAGAGGTCATACCTGTCGCTGTTCAAGATCGCTCGCTGGCGCTGTGGGGTGAGGCTGGAATAATGATGAATGAGTCGCTATCTGGCGCTATCTCAGTCGCTAAGCAGGATCGGCTTGATAAATGTGTGATTGTGGTGGGGAGCCGGCGTTCTCGTGGCGGGGCCCGTCATTACCGGCTGCTCACCAGTCGCTACCTGGCGCTATCCCTTGTTAAATAATTGGCCAGGGGACAATTCATGCGTTTGAGGCGAAATTGTAGTGATTTGGCCATGTTTGATCTGCAGGCAGCTGATCTTACTAAAAGATTTGTAGATAAGGGCTACGACGAACAGGTTGTAGCTTGTCAGCTTCAGTCTGTGAGGGCTATTGATCGCACCACTCTGTTTTCTAAATCCAAGGTTATAAAACCACATAACAATGTGGAGTATGCCTTTGTGTCTGGTTTTAGTATTCGTCACCGTAATGTGAAAAGTATTTTAGATAAGCACTGGCATATTTTAAAAGAAGATCCTTTGTTGGGTCCAGTTTTACCCATTAAACCTGTATGTATTTTTCGAAAGGCGCCAAGTTTGAAGGATAAATTGGTGCGTAGTTTCATAGACCCACCTAAACCCGTTTCTCTTATAGAAACCCCGTTAGTGGGGTTCTATAGATGTGGCAAATGTTGTGGGTGCAAAGTTGGCATTGTGATTGAGAAACCCAAAAGATCTTTTTCTGATACTCGTACAGGGAAACATTATAGAATTAAACAGTTTATTACATGCTGTTCCAAAGGGGTAGTATATGCTATTCAATGCCCATGTGGACTTACCTATATAGGGAGGACCACTAGAGAACTTAGGGTCAGAGTGCGTGAACATATTTATAATATAAAGAGGGGCTATGAAGGACATAGTTTATCTGCCCCAGCCTTTGTTGTCTGTCTCCGTCTGCGGCCGAGGGGATGTAGTGCGCATGCGCTGGATGTGTGCGCGTCTCCGGTCTGCGGCTGGGGCGGTGTAGTGCGCATGCGTTGGATGAGCGCGCGCACTTCCGCCCTGCTAGTGAAGATAACATCAGCTGCTGACTCTTAGTTTATCGAGTCATGAGGAGGCATCATGTGACCGTGAGGTCATAGTAGTTCCGGTTTAAAAGACCGGCTTTTTTCTTGTCCAAACATTCCGGCTGAAGTCGCCATGGCGACAAAACGCGTTGGAGGGTTTGGACGTTACTTTGAACATTTATCTGGACTTCTTTGGAGATTGATCTTACTTTGGGGCGGCTGGCGGTGAGAAGTTGCTGTTCCCCTCATTGTATTTCATGTCTTTCTATATGCATTGTTTGTGAGTGCAATAAATTTATTGTTCTTAACCTTTATTGGACATACTGCACTATTTTCTATATTTTTTTGCTTTGCATGCAAAAAATCTTTCTGCCACGTTTTCTCTCACGCAATTCCTTTGAACGAGTCTGAGTGTTGGGATCTTTGTGGAAGACTGCTATTTTTGGAGATCATTGGAGATTCAGCACCTGTCTATGTTTTAAAGGCCAAGTGATCATTTTGCTCTGGTAAGCTCACTGGCACTACATTCGGTGTGCTTCCTTGATGGTGGTGGAGCATGCGTCATGGGATCACATATCAAAGATATTGAATGTATTGGAGCTCTGTGCTTCTTGCTTTTTTATAATTCCTATTGTACCTAACAGGGATAGAAGAAGGAGAGAAGAGTACAGGGAAAGAGGGAAGGAAAGAGGGAAGGGTGGTTTTTACTCCATGAAATCCGTTGCCCGACCCTTCTGCGACCTCGACAAACCTCCACGCCCACTCCTACAAATGCCTAGCCCCCCAGACGGTCATTCCAAACGTTACCCAGACTGATTAAGCCTATCCTTAAACCCATCGGAGTCCCGCAGAACCTCCCAACAGGTCCAGGTCAGCGCATACTTGTCCCTAAACCCCTTATCTCCCAGGATGAATTCCTCCGCTCTATGCTTTATGCGCCAGGTTAAACATTTTAGCTTGATCCTCTTCTGAGAGGGACATACCCAGCTCACTCTCCCATCTTGGGATAAAACCCAACAGCCCCGTATGAATATTGTTCACCAGGGCGGAATAAATTCCTCCATCTCCGACAATAGGTCATCAATGTTACACTTCACCTTTAACAACGACACAAATGCCGCCGGCAACTGTCCGTGTAAGAACTAGGACAGATGAACCCCGGGATTCTGCTCCCTCAACTTGCCCAAGCATGGGAGCCCCCCACCCCCCACTCAACAACTGACCCAATCTCGGGGCAGTCTCAGCCTTCCAGCCCAGGAAACATTCCACACCCACCCCTGGTCCAAAATCTGGATTTCCCAGGATTGTTGTTAGAGGGCCCGGGCGTCTCACTAGCTGGCCTTTAGCTGTCATGCGGTCCCAAATCGTAATCAAATGCTGAGTCAAAAACGGCAAAGACCTAAGCCATCTTCTTGGCTGGGGCCCTGTCCATGGCAGAGAGACCAGCGGCCAGGAGGAGAGCTCATTTTCAATGGTGACCCAGGTTTTATTTGTGTCCTGATGAGCCCAGTCTAGTATTCTCATTAGGACCGCTGATGCGTGGTAGAGTTTAAGGTCTGGCATGCCAAGATCTCTTTTCGGGACAAGGTACCATAACGGATCCGTGGTTTTGAGACCCCCCATATGAATATGAGGAAAGCAGATTTTAGAATCTTAAAAAAGCAGCTGGTGGAACTATAGGGGCAGTTTGAAAAATATATAAAAAGCGAGGTAGGATGTCCATATTAATCACATTTATCCTTCCGCACCACGATAGAGGTTTTCTGTTGTATTGTTTAAGATCACTGATTGTTTTGTTCATCAGTGCGGCATAGTTCAGCTCGTAGATTTTTGCTAAATCATTTGGAATCTGGACGCCCAAGTATTTAATACTCACTAATTGCCATTTGAAGGAGAAGCTATTTCTGAGACCAGCCACCACTGATGGAGATAAGGTGAGGTTAAGGGCCTCTGATTTCCCATAATTGATTTTAAAATTATTCTCCTTCCCGAATAGCTCAAATTCCTTTAAAACAAGGGGGGGGGGGACGTCACAGGGGGGTTAAATGCAGTAGCAGATCATCTGAATATAGGGATAATTTGTGCTGTCTACCTCCCACCTCTATTCCCTTTATGTCCGGGTTGTTTCTCAGGGCCGTCGCCAGATGTTCCATCGTGATGATGTACAGAAGTGGTGACAGGGGGCATCCCTGGCGAGTGCCATTGCCAATGGAAAAGGGGGCTGACATAATGCCATTTGTCCTGACTGAGATCGTGGGATCCTTATATAGCGCCATAATTTTACGTAGTAAAGACGGGCTGATGGTCTTCACATAAGAGATCAGTGTGAGAAGCTTGTTCATATTGTTGTGTGCCTCTCTGCCAGGGACAAACCCCACCTGCTTTGGTTGAATGATGTTAGGGATCTGTGATTGAAGATGATCAGCTATTAATTTGGCAAATAGCTTAACGTCAACATTTATTAATGAAATGGGGCGGTAGCTGGCGCACACCGTGGGGTCCTTACCGGGTTTAGGAATAACGGTAATCGTTGCCGCTAATGACTGCTTGGGGAATTGGGAGTCCGAACCCACCGAGTTAAAAACCCTGGTCAGGAAAAGGGCCAACCGTGGACCTCACTGTTTGTAAAACCTTGGGGTGAATCGGTTGGGGCCCGGACTCCCCCCACCGGGAGTGTTTTGTATAGCTCCGACATCCCGAAAGGAGCCTCCAAGAGCTCGATCTCCTCCCGAGGGATTGGGGGGAGAAGAAATAACATAAGGATAAGGGGTCTTCCGGAAGTTCCTGAGTTTTCCAACCTTTCAGACACGGTGGCACAGATCTTCAATCAAGTTTTGGATCGTCCGCCCGGGGACGACATTGAGCTGGATAGAGGACACAGAGCCACGGGCCCTAAAAACCCAGATCCGCGCAGGCCAAGGGACATTATTTGTCGTGTGCACTTTTACAAGTTGAAAGAAGCCATCATGCGCCAAGCGTGGGTCAAAAAAAACATTACATTCAAAGGAGCACAGATCATCTTATTACCCGATTTAGCACGTCGCACACTTCAGATGAGGAAGGTCATGAAACCACTGCTGGAGAGTGCCAGGGCCGCTGGAGCCACTTACAGATGGGGCCACCCTTTTCATCTGATTCTCCAATTCCGTGGCCTTAGCTTTGTCCTTCGCAGCCACTCCCAACTTAGAGAGGCCTTTGAATTCCTGGGTTCCCCGGCGGTGGAATTGGAGAACTGGCTGTCACCTTCGTTGTGCCCGCCTTGGGTTCCCGAGCTAGGCGGCCGCCGTGTTGAGCCTCAGTCCAGAAGGATCAAAGGGGGTAGGCCGCGAGCCCCCAACGCCGCTAATGACTGGGATTGAGCAAGGTTCTTTTTTCATATCGATGACCCAAGTGTTCTCCCTGATCCACTCATCCAGGACTTGTTCTTTACTGCATAATGTGTTTTCCATCTGACTCTCTGGAATGTTTTTGCTTTTTCTTCTTTGCATGGTCCGGTGGACTTTTCAATCCCTTATCCCAGCCCTCTTCGGGCCTACGAGCCATGGACTATTGGACGAGCCCCTGGAAGGACGAAGAGGAGTTGTTATGTAGCATCTTTCGTTCCTACATCGGAAGAGCCCTTGAGAGATTCTCAGGACGAAGTGGCACTAACGAGCTTATCAGATATTTCGGAGACCACCAGATTCTGTTGGACCACCTGCGCTCCGGCCTGGGGAACCCCGCTCCTGGGGAGCGGGGTTCTGTCAATATATTCCTGTACGGCCGCATTTGCAGTGGGCTCGGCCACACTGGGGACGGTGCTGGGCAGAATATACAAAGAGATATAGTAATCCTTGAAAGCCCCCGCTATTCTCACTGGATTGGAGGTCTCAACATCCCCCTGTAATTTAACGCTAGGGATGTATGTGGCTGTACTACAAGGGTGAAGTAGTCTTGTTAATAGCCTGCCTGGCCTGTTGGCACACTCAAAGAACATAGCTCCCAGTCTGTCTCTGTGGCGCAGGTAGCACTGATTGTATAGGCTTTGTAATTTCCCTCTCGCCCTCTCCAACTCCAGCCATAGGGCATTGGAAGGTGAGAGCTTATGATCGTATTCTAGGCTTTGGATCAGAGCTACTGTCTGTTTGATAAGCGTGGATCTCTCCCTTTTAAATCTAGATCCTTGCTGGATTAGAATCCCCCTTAGAATGCATTTTAGCGCTTTCCATTGAATGGGGAGGGAGGTGCTGTCGTTTTGGTGGTCAGACAGAAAATGCTCTATGGTGTTTTCAACCGCTGCCAGGCAGACCCTGTCTGTTAACAAGTTATCGTTAAGACGCCAGTCCCACCTACTTGGGTACAGTCCGGGTAGCTCAAAGGACAGGAAAATTGGGGCGTGGTCTGACCAGAGTATATTCCCAATGCTGGCCTTTGGTTCCCAGGACATAGCGTGATGACTTAATAGGAGATAGTCTATAAGGCTATATGAGTTGTTTGCATTGGAGTAAAACGTGTAGTCTCTGGAACCCGGGTGCAGGGCTCTCCACACGTCAATTAGCTGAAGGTCTGACAATATACTCTTTAGCTTCTTGAGCCCCGACAGAGGAATGGAGGATTTGCCAGAGGAGGTATTAGTTTGCGGGTTAAAGGGCATATTTAAGTCCCCTTCCAATATGACTATCCCTTCTGCAAAATCAGATAACTGTTTTAAAACACTGAGACAGAATTGGGTCCTTGTTGGGGCTGTATAAATTCGCAACAGTATAGATCTTCGTGCAGATTAATAGTTTCAGAAAAATCTGCCACTGGGGTCTATCTAGGAGTCTAAGACCTTGTGGGGTAGAGATCTGTGAATAGCTACAGAAACCCCCTTTGATTTGGCATCAGGGTTGGGGGCATGCACCCAAGAAGAGAAGTGACGATCCCTAATGTTAGGGACTCGACCCTCTCTACAATGCGTTTCCTGCAATAATATAAGTTTGGCACCACATTTATGGAGGTCATACAATACTTTAGATCTCTTCTCAGGGCCATTGAAACCCTAATTTTTCGCACTTATTTTTTCACAAAAGTGGGGGGAAAATGTATGTGCGCCTTATCGGGCGAACGTAAAACCAAGACCAAATCGGTGCAGGCCACGCCCACCTGCTGCCCTGACCTGGGTGCTCACATGTGCCCAGGAAGAGGCAGCAGATAGAGGAGCGGCGGGGGCGCTGTCTCTGGCCCCGCCGCTGTCATCACTGCCGGAAAAAGACAGCGATCGCAGCGGCGGGCCCGGGACAGAGCCCGCCGCTGCTTCTTACAGCCAGCTCCGTGAATGGGGTGGGCGTGGCCTGTGCCGACGCCACGCCCACACCATTCACGGAGCCGACCGCTCAGCGGAGCGGTGTCAGTGGAGAGGTGAGTTTTACTTTTTTTATTTTTTTATTGTGCCTCCCTGCTCTTTACAAATGGGGGTAGAGGGGGGGATGCCACACAGCCTATGGGGGGAGAGGGGGATGCCACACAGCCTATACAAATGGGGGGAGAGGGGGGGATGCCACACAGCCTATGGGGGGAGAGGGGGATGCCACACAGCCTATACAAATGGGGGGGAGGGGGGGCCACACAGCCTATACAAATGTGGGTAGAGGCGGGATGCCACACAGCCTATGGGGGGAGAGGGGGATGCCACACAGCCTATACAAATGGGGGGAGAGGGGGATGCCACACAGCCTATACAAATGGCGGGAGAGGGGATGCCACACAGCCTATGGGCGAAGAGGGGGATGCCACACAGCCTATGGGGGGAGAGGGGGATGCCACACAGCCTATACAAATGGGGGGAGAGGGGGATGCCACACAGCCTATGAGGGGAGAGGGGGATGCCACACAGCCTATACAAATGGGGGGAGAGGGGATGCCACACAGCCTATGGGGGGGAGAGGTGGATGCCACACAGCCTATACTAATGGGGGGAGGGGGAATGCCACACAGCCTATGGGGGGAGAGGGGGATGCCACACAGCCTATGGGGGGAGAGGGGGATGCCACACAGCCTATACTAATGGGAGGGAGGGGGAATGCCACACAGCCTATGGGGGGAGAGGGGGATGCCACACAGCCTATGGGGGGAGAGGGGGATGCCACACAGCCTGTGGGGGAAGAGGGTAATACCACACAGCCTATACTAATGGGGGGAGGGGGAATGCCACACAGCCTATGGGGGGAGAGGGGGATGCCACACAGCCTATGGGGGGAGAGGGGGATGCCACACAGCCTATGGGGGGAGAGGGGGATGCCACACAGCCTATGGGGGGAGAGGGGGATGCCACATAGCCTATGGGGGGAGAGGGGGATGCCACACAGCCTATACAAATGGGGGGAGAGGGGGATGCCACACAGCCTATACAAATGGGGGGAGAGGGGGATGCCACACAGCCTATACAAATGGGGGGAGAGGGGATGCCACACAGCCTATGGGGGGAGAGGGGGATGCCACACAGCCTATACTAATGGGGGGAGGGGGATGCCACACAGCCAATGGGAATGGGGGGGCACACTGCCTATATGGAGAATAAGAGGGGGGAATGCCACACTGCTTATGATAATGGGGTGTACACTGCCTATATGGGAATGGGAGGGGGGAGAATGCCACACTGCCTATATAGGGAATGGGAGGGGGATGCCACACTGGGTATACGGGGAATGGGATGGGGGCATGCTACACTGTCTATGGAATGGGGGCATCCCACACGACCTATGGAAATGGTAAAGGGGAATGCCACACTGTCTGTAATAGTGCGGTTTTGGTTTAAAATATTTTTTTTTCGTATTTTTCTCCCCCAAATCCTAGGTGCGTCTTATAAGGCGAAAAATACGGTAAGTGGAGATTAAGAGGGGGGGAAGGTCGGGGACCTCTGTAAGGAGAAGAAAGGAGAAGGGAGGGGTAAAGAGCAGAAGACAGCAACAGGAAAAAAAGGAAACAACCAATAAGAAGGAAAACACAACCTACTATGTCACAACAATAGCTATTCTAACTGAAATCTACTAGACACAGCAAGTAAAATAACCAACACGCCTAGCGCACTGATGCGCTAGATCCCCTAAAGCTTCCTCAGGTATTTCCTGAGGAAGGCAGGGGATCACCTAAGTGGGGGAAGTGGAAGGTAAGAACCAGTGAGAACTGCCCAGGCCGGAGCGCAGGTGGTCCAACAGAATCTGGTGGTCTCCGAAATATCTGATAAGCTCGTTAGTGCCACTTCGTCCTGAGAATCTCTCAAGGGCTCTTCCGATGTAGGAACGAAAGATGCTACATAACAACTCCTCTTCGTCCTTCCAGGGGCTCGTCCAATAGTCCATGGCTCGTAGGCCCGAAGAGGGCTGGGATAAGGGATTGAAAAGTCCACCGGACCATGCAAAGAAGAAAAAGCAAAAACATTCCAGAGAGTCAGATGGAAAACACATTATGCAGTAAAGAACAAGTCCTGGATGAGTGGATCAGGGAGAACACTTGGGTCATCGATATGAAAAAAGAACCTTGCTCAATCCCAGTCATTAGCGGCGTTGGGGGCTCGCGGCCTACCCCCTTTGATCCTTCTGGACTGAGGCTCAACACGGCGGCCGCCTAGCTCGGGAACCCAAGGCGGGCACAACGAAGGTGACAGCCAGTTCTCCAATTCCACCGCCGGGGAACCCAGGAATTCAAAGGCCTCTCTAAGTTGGGAGTGGCTGCGAAGGACAAAGCTAAGGCCACGGAATTGGAGAATCAGATGAAAAGGGTGGCCCCATCTGTAAGTGGCTCCAGCGGCCCTGGCACTCTCCAGCAGTGGTTTCATGACCTTCCTCATCTGAAGTGTGCGACGTGCTAAATCGGGTAATAAGATGATCTGTGCTCCTTTGAATGTAATGTTTTTTTTGACCCACGCTTGGCGCATGATGGCTTCTTTCAACTTGTAAAAGTGCACACGACAAATAATGTCCCTTGGCCTGCGCGGATCTGGGTTTTTAGGGCCCGTGGCTCTGTGTCCTCTATCCAGCTCAATGTCGTCCCCGGGCGGACGATCCAAAACTTGATTGAAGATCTGTGCCACCGTGTCTGAAAGGTTGGAAAACTCAGGAACTTCCGGAAGACCCCTTATCCTTATGTTATTTCTTCTCCCCCCAATTCTCCATGTCGTCTTGCCCGCAATCTGACAAGCGGACTCCATTTGGCCCTCTCCAGGACGCTATGATTATTCTCTAGCGCGGTGAGACGTTGGAGAACCGATTCCTGAGCTTGCTCTACAGAGGTAACTCTGTTGTCTATTTCAGTTACTGATCTTGATGGAGGTGGACTCCATTCTGTTGATAAAATTCTTGAAATCTTTCCTATTGGGCAGAGACGAGATAAGGGCCTTAATACTGTGCTGATCAATCTCAGGGGGGACAATCCTGGACATGCTGGGCTCCATCCTACTCATACTAGAAGATCCCCGAGACCAACACGGGGAGGTGGTTAGCCCGGAAGGGGAGACTGGGTCATCATGTGCCCCCCCCCCGGGCCGCACTTGGGGGGTTAAGGCACAACGGGGGGAACCCTACCCGGATGAAATGGAATCTGAGTCCCTCCCAGGGGGGATGGCACACCTGCGTTCCCCCACCCAGCGTCCACCTGGGTGTCCACAGAAGGAGGAAGAGTGCCGTCATGCGGGAGCTGTTGTAAGTGGGGAGGCATCTGATTGCAGGGAGACGGCCCTGGAACATCTTCCATCCCCCCTTCTTGGTGAGCCAGCTCATCTAGCCCTCTCCCATGCGTCTGGGGCAGAGAAAGCTGTTTATTCCCCCCATCAGGGAGCTGGAGTGAGGGGGAAGGCTGTGACTCATCCCCAGGCAAACCTGGGTTCATTATAAGGCCAGGCAGAAGGATTGAGTGCCCCCTTATGTTTCCCTCCCCGGGGGCACCGAGGGATTCGGCCTGGGTGCCCAGCCTCTCCTCCCTGCTGTTTATACTTAAGCTGCGGCGGGGTTTCATCTCCGACCCGCCGCAGCAGCTGTCATTTCCCCCACTGGGCTCAGTGGCAGCACACCACAGGAGTGGTCTCTCCGCAGCTTCCTCCCCGCCGCTCGATCGTCCGGCCAGGGAGGGGGGGCTCGTCCCCGCCCGGCACCTCTCCTCTGCCATCCTCCGCTGGCTCCCGCCGCGCCGCCTCCTCTCCTCCGCCACTCACATGCGGCGGTGAGCACGTGCTCCTCCTCTGCTTCTCTAGCCACCCTGATCAGCGGCCGGGACACAGATGGGGCTCGTCCGCCCTCCTCATCTCACTCCTCTGTAGCCGCCTTCATTCTTCCCGGCATCTCCGCCTGCTGGGATCCTCTCCTAGGAGAGGAAGGCGCCAAGTTGCGGCCCACCTCCTCGCCAACTCTGTGCTCCTCGGCTTGGAAATATGCCGTGATGGGGCTCGTTCTACGTACCCAAATAAGGGTGTTGTATGAATAGACTGAAACTTCTTTTTTGGGTATCACAAAAAGTTGTGAGCAAAATCTTTAAGCATCTTTGTGACAGGGTACCAGGTGAATCATTCATCATGTGCCTGATATTTTCTACTGCAATCTCCAGAAGAGCAGCACATGTGCCTAAAAGCCTTCCCTAGACATCACGCGTCTGCAATACCTCTGCAAACTGCAAAAAGCATCTGTTTGTCCATTGTGCTGATTGGCAGAAGGGAGTAGGTCTCCTAATTGAAACTTTGAACGTAGAGTCACCTGACCATCATTTCAACCACATCTTTGGGTGACCAAGGCTAATAACTGACAAGCATCGTGTTTGGAGGCATCAGCATTTTCCTCGAGAACTCTGAAATAGAATCCTCCCGTTTTGAGGGCATATTAGGAGTAGTCAAGACTGCAACAATTTAGTCATCAATATCATTGGCTCAGAGATCTTCGTCAGAGTCCTAGGACACAGCACATGGCAGGACAGATTCCAAAGCGGGTATTTTTTTTTGTCGTATGGAGTATAGGCATTTCTGGAGTGTCTGGCTCTGAGGACAGAGAAGACGCTGTACAGGAAGCCAATGTGCAGCTATGTTTCACTCCTGCCTCTTATGAGCTCCATCTCCTCTGCCTGCTCAGGTGTGGTCAACCAGACTCACTTTGGGTAAGAATGTGGTGTTATCAGACCCTATAAGCAATGCCCTACTCTGGGTGTCCCACTAGGTATTAATGCTGGTTAAGCTAAGGTATCACCCTGGAATGGGTCCAGTATGCAACTGTGGTCATTTGTTGTAATGCCCTATGTGGTCCCCCAGTGCAAGGATGTTATCAAGGGACAATGATGATAAAAAGGGATCTAAGTAACGTGGCTTGCTTCTAGTATACTCAGTGATAAACACTTATGGTGCCATCCCTGTAACAGTTAAGCCAGCTGTACAATGTGAGCAGCTGTAGGGCATACAAGACACAAGAGGCCAACACGAGCCCCGATGTGGAGGAGGGAGTCCTTTGGGGTCAGGCAAAACACTAATTCTCACCTAGTATCAACATAAAGATATTACTCTACCCTATTGCAAAGGCTTTCTGTGCGACTAAGTAAAGAGAAGAAAATACAGTAGTTACAAATAGTAGTTACAAATACGAGATTTATGATATTTTAAAATTGTTGAACACATCCATGTACCATGTACCATGTTAGGTTTACTTTAAAGATTAGATTAAAACTTCAGTTTTTGAAATTGTACTTCATGTACTCATTGTACTCATGATGTCCTGATTTTTGTCTTGGTTCTATATTTCAATTCAAAATGGTCCCCCCAGCCTGAGGGGAATAACTTTGTAT
Source organism: Gastrophryne carolinensis (assembly GCA_027917425.1). Lineage (NCBI taxonomy): Eukaryota > Metazoa > Chordata > Amphibia > Anura > Microhylidae > Gastrophryne > Gastrophryne carolinensis. Next base: position 562,565,100 of record CM051234.1, read on the forward strand.
GTACGTATATACCTGGGAAGTGTATTTGCCTCCCTTACACAATGAGTAGGGAGCTTTATTTCTATTTATGCAACAGTGTTATTTCACATTGAAAAGAACCAAGAGCAACTTGTTACATCCAATTTTTACATTGCTGACCACTTCCCAAACAGGAAGTGAGGACACTTCTAGTGCCAGCACTAGGAGTATCCTCACTCATGGGAGCCAGTGGACATCTTTTTTAGCCCCAGCTGCGGCCACTTTCAAATGCCGCCACTGACAAGTAGAAGATCCATGCCATGTGGGGGATCTTCTGTTGCTCCTCCCAAACTTGTTCATTAACCTCCTGCCTGTTAACCTGCTGTGTGCCTTGTGGTGTATGATCTGCTACTGCTCCTCATCACCTTCTGCGTGTCAAGAGTGAATCAGCTCTACGAGTCAACATCAGGGGCCCCTGCAGCTTGCATCCTGTGTTGACTGCCTCCTGGAGGTATTTAGCTATATATATATATATATATATATATATATATATATATTGTACTTCATGTACTCATTGTACTCATGATGTCCTGATTTTTGTCTTGGTTCTATATTTCAATTCAAAATGGTCCCCCAGCCTGAGGGGAATAACTTTGTATGTACGTATATACCTGGGAAGTGTATTTGCCTCCCTTACACAATGAGTAGGGAGCTTTATTTCTATTTATGCAACAGTGTTATTTCACATTGAAAAGAACCAAGAGCAACTTGTTACATCCAATTTTTACATTGCTGACCACTTCCCAAACAGGTGATGAATGTACCTGAGCCAGCTTTCAGTTGTATACAGACATAAGTGTTATGTCACACTGGAGGGAGCTAAAGGGTATTCTTACATCCCAATATTACATTACCTGAACTACAGTAAATGTTCTTTTTTCTTCCTACCCTCCGCTGTGCCTTCCTCTCCTGGTGTTGAGGCTGAAGGGGGGGGGGGGGGGGTTACAAAATAGAAAAAAAGAAAAAAAAATAACCTCATCCTTGGAATCTAGCCCTTTCATCATGCTCATGCACCGCCACACAGAGGCTGCATAGAGCGGAATCCTTATCTCTGTGTGCATCTCTGCTTATCCACATTTATGAATGGACGTGTGCAGCCTCTCCAAGATGGCTTCACCCGGGGCCTGAGACAGCAGGGTAATGGTGTTAGATTCCAGGCAAGGTAAGCTGCTTTTTTTTTTATTTAACCCCACCCCCCCCCCCCCCCCCCACCTGACTTGAAAAGTGATTGGACAATTGCTGTAGGTGATAAAAGTATCAGAGCCATCTTTTCCTTTTGACATCCACTGGCTGTAGGGATGAATGTTGGAGTAACAGGAGTCAGGCAGGTTGGATTATTAAAGCAGCACCAGCATCAAAAGGTTGTGGTAAAGAATTCATAGGAGCCATGGTTTAGCAGCTTTATTCTTCAACAAGAGCCAGCAACATTCTCATACTTTTGAAATCTACAATAAAATTCAGTGATTTGTTTATTCTGTCAAACTATTTAAAGGGTTTTTGTAAAACTCTTTTCCAAGGAACAGAAATGATATGAATTGTATTTTTGGGAAAAACTATGTAAACTTTCAGACAAAAGGAATGTGATCAAAAGCCGTTGGATTTGTATATAAAACCTAAAAGCAATGCTCGGGGGATTGCTTAATTGTTTAGACTTCATTATTTCAGAAATGTTTAATTGATATTCACTTCTTTATTAAATAAAGCAATCAGGTTATATAATTCAACACTTATCATGATGCAGAGCAGATGCTATCAGTAATCAGTGTTGCTATTTACCAGACAAACAGAGCAATAATGTTATTTGCCATACTTGGGCTTCGCATTATTTTGTACTTGACAACAACATTTCAAGGCAATTTGTTAAGAGAAAAAAAGTCTAATAATAAAAATCCACATAAATATGCCATATAGCAATTATATATATATATATATATGCCCTGCATCAACATTGGAGTCAGGGCTGTTTATATTTATTTTATAAAAGGAGAAAGAATTATTATTATTTGGGATGCAGAACCCCCCCCCCCTTCTCCAAAGTTTGGGTGCGGCAAGTTTGGCCACACTTTGAATACGTTTGTGGACTCGAACCCAGTCCCCATTCAAATCAATAATGACCCGAACTTTGGGAGGTGGATCTGGTGGGGGTGCAGAGTGCTTTAACTCACCTCTGCCCACAAACTTTTCCTGTCAGCGACGGCTGAAACTGCCGGGGCTACAATATGATGGCCCCTGGCTCCCATGAGTGAGGACACTTCTAGTGCCAGCACTAGGAGTATCCTCACTCATGGGAGCCAGTGGACATCTTTTTTAGCCCCAGCTGCGGCCACTTTCAAATGCCGCCACTGACAAGTAGAAGATCCATGCCATGTGGGGGATCTTCTGTTGCTCCTCCCAAACTTGTTCATTAACCTCCTGCCTGTTAACCTGCTGTGTGCCTTGTGGTGTATGATCTGCTACTGCTCCTCATCACCTTCTGCGTGTCAAGAGTGAATCAGCTCTACGAGTCAACATCAGGGGCCCCTGCAGCTTGCATCCTGTGTTGACTGCCTCCTGGAGGTATTTAGCTATATATATATATATATATATATATATATATATATATATATATATATGTATTTGTGCACAGACTAACTAAAGACCCAGCTGGGCCTTTTATTGTGTTGTTATACTGTGTATGGTCCGTTTATACTTACAAGTTAACATTTATTACATAAAGTTTCTAGCACTGTTATACTTCACTGTGTCATTAAATGACTAAGGTAAATGGTTGCTGGGATGTTTTGTTTTTAGCTTAGACAACTTGATCTATTTCCCAGAAAGGTGTTCCCTATTAGCTGCAAGGGCCCAGTTCTGGGTGGATGCACTGGCACACAAAGCATTTAACCCACTCTTCCACTCAGTGAAGTCTCAGCTTATTCTTGTTACCAACAGGTTAGCACCATAGCCTGTCTTGAGTGGGGTGTTTACCATCACCCCCCCAAAAAGCCCTACACAAGCAACTATCGAATAACTTATGTATACTTTTATGCATTACTGTGATAGTGATACAGAGGCTTATAACAATCTTTCCAACCTAAGCAAATCAAATCTTAATGAGCAATCAGGAGTCCAAGAAAGTTGAAAGAGAAAATAAACAGTCTGAGGAGGAACCTATAAGACAAAAGAAGTAAGATACAAGAAGAGGACTGGGTAGTCCTTAAAGTAAGATAGAATAGCAAAGAAAGATAGAGCACAAATAAGGAAAACATAAAGCAAAGATGGAAGGGATGGGAAGGGAAGGGTGAAGGGATGTTGCAAAAGAGGCTAACCACAGCTTGAACTTAGGGCCCAAATTATTTTGCGATCAAGTTTGACCACCTTGGTTTCTCATGTAGCTTTGCCATGGCTTCCAAGTATTTTGGAATTGTGCCTCCTTATCATGGACAATGCTGGCTAACCTATTGTTTGTCATTATCCATTCTATCTTGTGCACCACATATAACATATTAATGTTAGGGGATTTCCATGAGGCAGCCAAAGCCATTCTAGCTACCAAAAAGATGAATGATATCAAGTGTTGCATAGTTTTGGCTAACTCAGGGACTCTCGCACCTAAGAGTGCCACCTTAGGGTCCTGCTGAACCCTAAGGCCCATCACCTTAAAAAGTAGAGTTTGGAACAACTGCCAAAAGGACCTGACCCCAAAGCAGTGCCCCCAGACATAAAGCATGTCCCCCAGGATCCCACAGCCACTAAAACAGTGGGAAAAGGACCCAAGGAAAGATTTTGCATTTTGGTGGGGACAAAATACCATCTAGCACAACCTTGCAGTTGGCTTCCACCAAGGATGTGTTTATCAAGCTCTTGTAAACCTGTATCACCAGACGAGACCAGTCTCTTACATCCATCTCCAGACCCAGATCCTTCTCTCAGGCCTCCATAGAGGTTTGGTTCCTTGTAGAACCGAAAAGATTATTATTATAATTATTATTATAGATCAATGTGACTCGCCCTGAACACCTCTTCTTGTGGTAGCTGCATGCTGTTTTTTAAGTTCCCAAAATCCCCTCATTCAGGTTTGTGGATCAGGTGGCTGAGATCAGATATCTCTCTTTCCTTTCACTACCAAAGTTCCCCTAGGAGGGAAATTTGGGTTCCAAAATATCGTAGTGAGTGGTGCACTACCTAACCTCAGCTTGCCTATACGAACTGTCTCATTTTAAGCCTTTAAAGATCCCATCAGGAAGGGGTTGGAGACCGGGGGGCATCTAGCTCCAATGGATCACATGAAATAGATATCTGTGCGTAATTAATCTATGAAAAATAGGAGTCTCACTTTTAGAATCGAAGCACGGAAACAAATCAACTTTGCAATATATGTTGATTTATTAAGAAGCACCTGGATGTGTGTGTGTGTGTGTTATATATATATATATATATATATATATAGCCTCAATGTAAAATGTTTGGCCAATACAACAACATCTCTCATAACTTAAATGGGATGGCCTCTGTTTCCAAGGCAACCAGGTTTATCTCAATATTTAGACCATATAGGAAACTACGTTCAAAAAAGGGGCATAGCCCTTACTTTATTGGTTATGGGGGGACCAGACACCATACATACTGTATAAAGTCTGCCCCTTATAAACCATATGTGAAGGTTAGGGCCCTAGTTTAAATTGGCCTGCCCTGGTGGCAGCCCTGGGTATAAAACAAACAAAGCCAATCATATTTTCAGTCTGGAGTGGGACAACTACAGTTTCTCTCATCTTTTTAGCACAAATGTAAAAAGCAATCTCACAACTTCTAGCCAAACATGTTGAACATGCTTCAAAGTCCAAACAAACGTAGAGTCTGATCCAACTACGCCTTTAAACTCAACAGATCATTTTACATTACCCCAGATGCTCTCAGTCTGTGAATTAAAATTACCACTCCAATGCTGAGCGTAGTGTGTTCCCATGAAAATGTACTTTGTGTTCTTTCATCATCCCAGTGCACAGAAATGTTTAGCAGTGGGTACACGGTGCTGCCCTCTTGTTGACTAGACTCATGCAGTGTGACATTAAATTAAAGGAAAACAACTTCAACAGGCTCCGGCCACATCTCTGCAACTGCAGCAATGCACTCAGAAAAAAGTCATATTCCTAACAAAACTATATGCACATTTTATGCATCTTTAGCATTTTAGCCTTTTTACATTTTACAAAAAGTACAAAGTACAAAACATTTAAAAACATTTTTAAAAATTACTAAAGTGTGGAGAGCTTTGCTTACTTGCACTTTCATGCCAATTTTGCTGCTCTTACGAAAAAAAGCCCACAGAGCAGACCTAAACCTTCATATCCAGGTAAGTGCAGATAAACAAGCAACACGTTTTTCTACTTTTAGTAATATTAGTTGTTTTTAAGTTAACTTGTGTAATGCCACAAAACTAAACTTTTTGAAGAACATGTGCAAGTGCATTGTACAATGCTCTAGCATTTATGTCAGTGCAAAATTTGTTTTGGCCATTCTGCAGCATGGGGTTTAAAAAATGTAAAAACTCAGATGATAACTAGGCATGAGCGAACTGGTTTAAGTTCGGTTGAACTTTGAACAAAAGTTTGGTTCCGGTACTGAACTTGACCTAAACCCGAACCCGACACGAACTTGAAAAATGGTGGGCGAGGTACCCATGGAGCCCAGATGAGCAGGAGTGTGGGGGGGAGTGGCTTTTCAACTTACCTGAGCCCTGCGACCCGTCCATCAGCGACAACCTTCTGCTGTCAAAATCTCTATGACGGGGGCTTCAGAAAAATGGCCACCCTATGAGTGAGGACACTTTGCCCTGTAAGCTGCTGTAAGTGTCTTCAGTCATGGAGGCAGGCATTTTTCTGAAGCCCCTGCCAAGGACATTTTGACAGCAAAATGTGGACTGGGGGGTGGGTAAGTTGTAAAGCAGTTTCCTGCAGATGCACACTTTAGGTGGAGCTGGTTGATGGGTTGCTCAGCCCATGTTCATGTTCGTCAATCGGCGCAAATCCGGACTTCTGGCTGAAGTCCATGTTTGGGTTTGGGAACCCACAACTTTGCGGTTCGGGTTTGCCCAACACTAATGGTAACCAAACCATAGAAAGGAAAACTAGCACAAATGTGTAAATAAAGAGGCTAGGTTACATGTATTATGCAAAAAAAACAGCCTATACCTACCTTTTCCTTAGACCTGGTCCATTGCTGTTCAGGTAGATAAACCACAGCCTCTGTTTTTGCTGTCTTCAAGTGGACCAACACCAGTTTTGACAAAATGGGTGTTGGCCCAAGCTCATGTAGGCATCCTGATTGCAGTATGTATGCTCTATTGATGTCCCTGAAAGCACTGAGCTATTTGCCTTCACTGCTTTTCAACTTACCTGAGCCCCGCGATCCGTTTATGGGTGACAGCATTCAGTCAAAATGTCTATGACAGAGGCTTCAGAAAAATGGCCACCCCATGAGTGAGGATACTTTGCCCTGTAAGCTGCTGTAAGTGTATTCACTCGTGGGGGCAGCCACTTTTCTGAAGCCCCTGCCATGGACATTCTGACAGCAAAATGCAGACGGGGTAAGTTGTAAAGCAGTTTCCTGCTGATGCACATTTTAGGTGAAGCTGGTTGATGGGCTGTTCAGCCTGTGTTCGGCAATTGGCACGAACCCGGACTTCTGGCTGAAGTCCATGTTTGGGTTTGGGAACCCACAACTTTGCAGTTCGGGTTTGCCCAACATTAATGGTAACCAAACCATAGAAAGGAAAACTAGCACAAATGTGTAAATAAAGCAAGAGATATTTACACATGCGTTAAATTGCAGGCAAAAAAATACACAGCCAATACCTACCTTATCCTTAGACCTAATACATTGCTTTTCAGATAGCTAAACCAAAGCCTTTGTTTTTGCTGTCTTCAAGTGGACCAACACCAGTTTTGACAAAATAGGTGTTAGCCCAAGCTTGTCGGCGGTCACATGGCCTGGATTCCTCCTCAATGATTAAAGTGGACCAACACCCAGGGGGGATCGGCCCGGGAATCTATAAGATTCCCAGACCGATCAGATCCCTCCCCGTGGGGCAGCCGAAATCGGGATGTCCCGCGGGGAGGAACCCCCCAGGAGGCCCACAATCCTCACCTTACCGGCGATCCAACGGCGCATGCGCGAGACGCGGCCGCGTCTCTCGCTTCCCTCTAGCAGGGCGCGCTCCCGCGCCGGCCGTTTTGTGAATGGCCGGCGCAGGCGCGCTCCCTGTTAGAGGGAAGCGAGAGACGCAGCCAATGACAGCGCTCTGGTATGCGCGTCCAAGCGGCTTTGGACGCGCATACCAGAGCGGCTCTGAGCGCTGTCATTGGCCGGACGAGGTCACGTGGGAGCGGGGAGAGGTGAGTTTTGCGGAGATCGGGGGGGTTTCACACAGCGGGGCACCCCCGATCGGGGTGCCCCACCTAAGTGGACCAACACCCAGGATAGTCAAAATCCTGGGTGTTGGTCCACTTTAAGGATGCAGAAGGAAAGCCAAACTACATAGCTGCCAGGAGACAATTGTAGGAACCAATTTGGTTAGGGGAAGAAGCTGCAGTTAGACCGATCAGAGTTTGGGGTGGCATCTGCAACTGGGATGCCCCAGTGCACTTCAACCAATACATGAGGACCCCAGACTGGGACTTAAAAAGGTCTCCACACAAGTGATGCTTCTCTGAGTAAAATTGTAATACTGACTAATTAGGATATAAGTAGTGCAAAACTTCAGACTCAAGGCATGACGTAAAAGCTCAAACCAAATCACCCCACAGTAGTCCTTTAAGTATACCTAAACCTTTACATATCATTAACCAATTGATATGTGCCAATAAGTATAATAAATACAGTAAAGAAATACAAGAAATAAAGTGGCAGCGCTAATTTCTGTAAACTGAGAAAAAGCTTAGGGCTAATTCATATGCAGGTGCAAAAGTGCGGAACTGCTAATGACAACTACGCAAACATGCGGAAAAAGACCACAAGAGTGGAGAGTTCGCACCAAAAAGACTTGAGTCCAGAGATCCACCAAAGCATAAGCACTTCTGACAGACAACTGATAGCAGAAGAAGAAGACGTTCATCTGTCAGCTTAGCACTGAATCTGCTGTCTGTAAGGTGAATACAGGCTGCATATGTTACATGTGTTTTATTATATTCTGGGGATTTAGCTAGCAAAACAGTGATATCACTGTTTTATATGCACAAGCTTCTCAAGTAAACAAATTGTTTATTTTTTTTTTTTAGCAAAGTTCAGACAGGCACAGAGTCTTCAGATAAAACAGGTACAATAGCATCATACAAATAAACATTAAAAAAGAATCCTGTTTTAATAAGCACTGACTAAACAGTTGGCCTTCCCTCGATGTCTGCTTTCACCAAAAGTTCCATGGAGTAGTACCTTTGTCCCAGTCTGAGGTTTCCGCTTTTGAGACACGGTTTTTATCAGCTTTTCTCTCTATGTCTCTTTCTGGCCAGCAAGACCCAAGATTCACCATCTTATATATCCTCTTCCTTTGCATAGGCTTGTCAGGGAGATCACCTTGTGCATATGCACTGTGGACACTATTTAACAACCTTATATTTGCAGTAGAGAGCCACCATCCGCCCCATGATGGATGTGGTTGATTCTGTTCTAATCCTTAGAGAGGCTTCCCCCACCATGGTTAAATTGTTCTTATTTTAATCCACCTAGTATTAGTACACTATAGCTCAAGCTTCTTGCAAAACATTGATTACTTGAAACAGGATTATGTGGGCCCTTGGGCGGCATGGTCTCATTGGGCCCCTTTGTGGTGAAGAGTCGCGTCATATCACTGAGGGACGTCCCAAATCTGGATGCCCCCTAAGGATCATGCTATTTAGACCAAAACTCTAGTTTTGGTCTACTTTGAAGCGCACCAAACCCTTTTAAACCTGACCTTGGAGTCTAAAGGAATCTAGATTCTCCTGATTTTGGATGCCCCTATGTTTGACCCCCTCCCCCCCCTTCATTCATTACTTTCCTCGAACTGGTGAATGCACTGTGATATCGCCAGTTTGAGTTAACGGCCAAACCAGAGGGGTTTGTTCACAAACAGATGCATCTCAAATTGAGATGCCCCTGTAAAGCTGACCAAAACCCAGGGGTGGAATTGCTTGCATAGTGGGTATGCCAGCAATGGCAGGGGGTTTCACACAGTAGGGTATGAAAAATTTCGGATGCTTCAGGGATAGGAAATCAGCTGGGGTGGGAAATTTAAAAGCAGAACAAAACCCAGCACTTCCTCCCCTGGAGTCTAAATTGGGATGCCTTGTTGTGTGGAATCCCGCCATTCGTACAGAAAAATCTCATTTCCTCAGTCCAACGGCTCATGCGTGGCCTCTCGTCCAATCAGCTTCTCCGGCTGTGCATATTATTGTGTTGCTGGAGAAGCTGAATGGAATCCCAGCCCCACACACGGCAGCATGCGGCATCATTTGCATCCTTCGGCTGTGCGGCGTGGGGGGGGGGGGGAAGGAAGCCAGTGATACCATGGCTGACCGCACATGCACCATGGGCTTGTCTAACAGGTAAAGATAAAGAGCAAATAGCAGGGCATCCCGGACTGTGGGAGCGGGAATCAGCCAGCCTTGGAGTCTCATATACTCCAGGCCTGGTTTTGGTCAACTTTATTTTGAGAGTTTAGTTGATCTCCCAGACCTCTGTGTATGGCCACTTGCCATCAACGGCAAACCTTATGCCACTGCCCACCTCCTCATGGACTTGACAGGAGAAAAGAAAAAAAAATTACCATCTACAGTGCTTACCCTCCCAGCTTGCAACCAAGCTTGTTGCCGCCTGCTGCTTGATCGCCCGCATCCCGCCGGTGCGCCTGTCATGTGGTGTGTAGGCCCCTTCCTCTCTCCCTGGCGGGAACAGCACAGGCAGCAGCAGAACCTTATTGTTGCATAGTGTTGTCCCGGCCTGGCGGGGAAAAATACAATTCTGTGATTACTTACCTGTAGAATTGGTATTATACGTATACAGCACGTCCTGTTCCAGAAGATTCCTTACACTTCGGTTATACATCCACAAGATGGCGCTGGACTGCAGAAAACAGCTTGTGGCTCCCGGCCCTATATAAGCCAGGGACCTCCCACAAATTCCCCAGTATTGACAAGCAGTTAACAAGAAGCCGGGAGAACACTAATAACCAGAATTCAAAAATGAACATATGAATAATCGCCATAAGAGGTAACTAAGAATAATGATAACAAGGGTGGGATAGAACAGGACGTGCTGTATACGTATAATACCAATTCTACAGGTGAGCAATCACAGAATTGTATTCTAATATACAGCACGCCCTGTTCCAGAAGATTCCTTACACTTGGGACATCCAATAGCAGTGTCCGTGAGGTATGGTGTGATCCCCAAAAAGTAACAGCGGGCAGTTTAAACCACTGCCGCCTGCAGAACTTTGCGACCAAAAGCAGCATCAGAGAAAAAAAGTACAATATTTACATACAATGAAATATTAATACATACACCGCGCTTAAAAAATGACAAAGAATATGATCAATGATTTTAAGTCCACATTCAGGTGCTCGACGTGTGTTAGTCCTTATTCCCAAAAGAACTGAGTGCAGATCATCAAGTAAAGAACACAGAGCAACCTCCAAAATATAATGAATTAGATATGTGCAAAAAAAGTCTCTATCCCACAGAACATGCACCTCCGCACAATGAGGAAAGCCACAGAGAATCCACCACCGATAGTGCAAACTCTTACCGACTAATTGTAGTAAATGAAACCTTCAGAACGACCACATATGAATAAATGATGGATCCTATTCCCAGATGTGTTGCTCACCAGCATTAGATGTTAAGATCAGTTCAGGGGGACTCCCCTGTGTAACTTCAATGTTAACCAGTGGCAGCTCATACGTGACACCTGTTGTTTGCTCAGGCCCTTTGAGGAAGCCAATTATTAGTCAGTCGCCAGGACTATGGGATGAACGATGTGATTCCACTGCTTCATGTACTACAACACATGTTGGAAACCATGGCTGGTCAGGGCACTGGAGACATGGTGCCTACATTTCACGGCCACATGAAGCCTGTGGGGGCTGAAGTGGAGGAGGAGGGGGTGGGGCACAGGGAAGCACAGTTTAGGTTTGACAAAATGGCCATTTTATCTAGTCATCTGACAGGAGAGGAGGAGTAGGAGCAGCCAGAGGAGCTAGAGGGTTGTGAGGAAGGCGGACACACCATGGCAGTATGCTCCCTCCGAGTCACTTGCAGAAATGTCACGATGCATGCTCACGTGCTTGCGTAGTGACCGCAGAATTGTCTGCAGGATGACTTCTGGCTCTCCACCTTATTGGACCCACACCCACTGAGAGGGAGGACAAACTGACCTACTACAGAGACATTCTACGTAGTGAGTTGGCCGATGCCTATCTGCATGGCCGATGCCATGGTCCATACTGTGATGCCCAGCGGGACACCAGCCTTCTGTAAGCAGGCAACCCCCAATCTCCACCGCCGCTTCTGCCTATAGTCAAGCCCCGGTTTTCCGGGACGCTAGGTACGCCTCACCGGACACGGTTGCCCCCAGGTCTTAATAGGCACAACTGATGGCTGCTTACGGTGAAGGCCAATGAACCACGAGGGTATCCCGAAGCTGAGGTCGTTCACAGGTAGTCAATCCGGAGGGTGCGTCAGAGTACAGGGATGAGACAGGTGCGTAGTCGGGAGTAGCCAAAAGGTCAAGCCGGGAGGTCAGAGATCGCGGGGTATCCAGAGGTGCAGGCAGGTTCGTGGTCAGACAAAGCAGAGGTCGGTACAGGCAATAGACAGGAATGGTCGTTCAAGCCGGGTCAGAATCAGATAACTAACAGAATCACACCCTAATCACAAGCGACCCGCATAGTGAGGCTAATCATGAGCAGCAGAAAGACCTGGAGCAGGCCCTGAACCAGCAGGTAGTGTCATACCTTGACATGACCATGCCAATGCACCTTGAGGACCCGCTGGACTTCTGGGCAGCCAAACTTGACTTGTGGCCGCAACTGGCAGAGTTTGCCCTGGGAAAGCTGTCCTGCCCAGCGAGTAGTGTGCCATCTGAGCGGGTGTTTAGTGCAGCGGGGGCCATAGTTACGGCGAGGAGAACTCGTCTGTCAACTAAAAATGTGGAGAGACTCACCTTTGTCAAAATGAATCAGGGATGGATCAGCCAGGATTTCCACCCACCAATGACTGATGCATGCGACTAGATTCAGCATGGTGCCACATTTTACACTTTCTAAATGGTGCAAAACATATTTATGTCTTTAGACCAATTTCTGGGTTCCTGCTGCTGCTAACTCCAGGGTGTCCCTGGTCAATTTTTGGCCTACTGCTGATGCCAACTTCAGGGTGTGCCTTCCAGCCAATTTTTGACTACTGCTGATGCCAACTTCTGGGTGTGCCTTCCAGCTAATGTTTGTGCTCCTGCTGCTGCCAACTTCAGGGTGTGCCTTCCAGACAATTTTTGGCCTACTGCTGCTGCCAACTACAGGGTGTCCCTTCCAGTCAATTTTTGGCCTCCTGCTGATGCCAACTTCAGGGTGTGCCTTCCAGCCAATTTTTGGGCTCCTGCTGCTGCCAACTTCAGGGTGTGCCTTCCAGCCAATTTCTGGGTTCCTCCTGCTGCTGCTGCCAACTCCGGGGTGTGCCTTCCAGCCAATTTTTGGCCTACTGCTGATGCCAACTTCAGGGTCTGCCTTCCAGCTAATGTTTGTGCTCCTGCTGCTACCAACTTCAGGGTGTGCCTTCCAGCCAATTTATGGGTTCCTGCTGCTGCTGATGCCAACTTCAGGGTGTGCCTTCCAGACAATTTTTGGCCTACTGCTGCTGCCAACTCCAGGGTATCCCTTCCAGTCAATTCTTGGCCTCCTGCTGATGCCAACTTCAGGTTGTGGCTTCCAGCCAATTTTTGGGCTCCTGCTGATGCCAACTTCAGGGTGTGCCTTCCAGCCAATTTCTGTCTTCCTCCTGCTGCTGCTGCCAACTCCGGTGTGTGCCTTCCAGCCAATTTTTGGACTACTGCTGATGCCAACTTCTGGGTGTGCCTTCCAGCTAATGTTTGTGCTCCTGCTGCTGCCAACTTCAGGGTGTGCCTTCCAGACAATTTCTGGGTTCCTCCTGCTGCTGCTGCCAACTCCGGGGTGTGCCTTCCAGTCAATTTTTGGGCTCCTGCTGATGCCAACTTCAGGGTGTGCCTTACAGCCAATTTTTGGACTACTGCTGATGCCAACTTCTGGGTGTGCCTTCCAGCTAATGTTTGTGCTCCTGCTGCTGCCAACTTCAGGGTGTGCCTTCCAGACAATTTCTGGGTTCCTCCTGCTCCTGCTGCCAACTCCGGGGTGTGCCTTCCAGTCAATTTTTGGGCTCCTGCTGATGCCAACTTCAGGGTGTGCCTTCCAGCCAATTTTTGGGCTCCTGCTGATGCGAACTTCAGGGTGTGCCTTCCAGCTAATGTTTGTGCTCCTGCTGCTGCCAACTCAGGGTGTGCCTTCCAGCCAATTTCTGGGTTCCTCCTGCTGCTGCTGCCAACTCCGGGGTGTGCCTTCCGGTCAATTTTTGGGCTCCTGCTGCTGCCAACTTCAGGGTGTGCCTTCCAGCCAATTTCTGGGTTCCTGCTGCTGATGCCAACTTCAGGGTGTGCCTTCCAGACAATTTTGGCCTACTGCTGCTGCCAACTCCAGGGTGTCCCTTCCAGTCAATTTTTGGGCTCCTGCTGATGCCAACTTCAGGGTGTGCCTTCCAGCCAATTTTTGGGCTACTGCAGCCAACTCCAGTGTCTCTTTCACGCAATGTTTGGGCTCCTGCAGCTGCTGCTGCTGCTTGCAACTCCAGGGTGTGATTCATCCATTTTTTGGGCTCCTGCAGCCAACTCCAGTGTCTCTTTCAAGCAATGTTTGGGCTCCTGCTGCTGCTTGCAACTCCAGGGTGTGATTCATCCAATTTTTGGGCTCCTGCAGCCAACTCCAGTGTCTCTTTCAAGCAATGTTTGGGCCCCTGCTGCTGCTGCTTGCATCTCCAGGGTGTGATTCATCCAATTTTTGGGCTACTGCAAGCAACTCCAGTCTCTCTTTCACGCAATGTTTGGGCTCCTGCAGCTGCTTGCAACTCCAGGGTGTGATTCATCCAATTTTTGGGCTCCTGCAGCCAACTCCAGTGTCTCTTTAAAGCAATGTTTGGGCTCCTGCTGCTGCTTGCAACTCCATGGTGTGATTCATCCAATTTTTGGGCTCCTGCAGCCAACTCCAGTGTCTCTTTCAAGCAATGTTTGGGCTCCTGCTGCTGCTTGCAACTCCAGGGTGTGATTCATCCAATTTTTGGGCTCCTGCAGCCAACTCCAGTGTCTCTTTCACGCAATGTTTGGGCTCCTGCAGCTGCTGCTTGCAACTCCAGGGTGCGATTCATCCAATTTTTGTGCTCCTGCAGCCAACTCTAGTGTCTCTTTAAACCAATGTTTGGGCTCCTGCTGCTGCTTGCAACTCCAGGGTGTGATTCATGCAATTTTTGGGCTCCTGCAGCCAACTCCAGTGTCTCTTTCACGCAATGTTTGGGCTCCTGCTGCTGCTTGCAACTCCAGTGTGTCTTTAGGTCAATTGTTGGGCACCTGCTGCCAACTATAGTGTCTCTTTCAAGCAATGTTTGGGCTCCTACTGCTGCTTGCAACTCCAGGGTGTGATTCATCCAATTTTTGGGCTCCTGCCGCCAACTCCAGTGTCTCTTTCAAGCAATGTTTGGGATGCTGCTGCTTGCAACTCCAGGGTGTGATTCAGCTAATTTTTGGGCTCCTGCTGCTGCCAGCTCCAGGGTGTGTTTTTCAGGCACTATAGGGGCCCCTCATAGTGATGCCACTTCAACTCTCTGCAATTGTGCCTCTGATCTGCATGTCCTAATTATTTAAGGTATTTGACTAACCCAGCATGTATCCTATGCGTGTTACAGCAAGGCAGAATGGTTTACAACTCTATTGAGGCTCTAGGAGGCTCAGAAATAGCCGTTTTTTAATAGCGATTCGTCACGAATAAATTCGGGTCGAAGCGAATTTTGTCGGAAAATTCGGCGAATCGGTCGAATCGAACTTTTCAAAAGTTCGCTCGTCTCTAGTATTAGCATATTAATCCCATATATGGATACATTTAGGATGGATATAGTCTGCACATGCATGTATGTGTATTAAACCATCAAATAAATTTGTATGTGCATTTAGGTATTTAAAAATATACAAGATGTGGTGATTATGTGTTTATTGATACTTATATTATATTTTATTTCATAATTCAATATGGAACACTGTATTAATAAGAATTGCCTAGTCTAATTTTTAATTTTTGTTTTCCTGATTGGCTTACTAAATCAGCCATTTACTCTCCTTCTCTTATCTCATGTTATAGTTAGATTGGATTAATTAATTAGCCAGTATGTACATTTATGAATTTGTTTATTAAATATATTGTTATTAGGCTATGTAGAAATATTTTATGTATAGGGATTGATTTGTAGTTGATGGATTGTCATAATAAAATGTAGCTGTTTTTAGTATATTTTAAAATGTCTTGATACAATTTATACCTGTGTGTCAGCCGGTCGTTATCTCTGATGATTTTGAATACTGTGCGGCTGTGTGCTCTGCCCGCCGCCTGCCCTTCCCCCTCCTTGGCGTCCGTTGCCATGGTTACACGTCGTTTTGCGGCGGGGTACAGTGACGTGGATGGCCGGGCGGTTTGGGGGACGGGCGGCGGGGAGATGTGTACAGCTGATGTGAATGACGTCGCACCCTCCCCGCGTTGTGCGACTGCCGGCCGGGGGCCGCTGGATGCGGGGGAGCATGCACGTCGTCAATTTGGAATCACCTGCACAGCAAGCTATCTTCAGGATATTTAACGCTGGAAACACAGGTATCCTTTGTTCTTCTTTGGCACCTTGTAGAAGTGGGTTTGTCCCACGGAGCGCGTGGGTAAAGGGGCACCAGGAAGCAGCGGGAGATTCGGCCAGATTTATATGGTGATAGATTTTCCTATTATACTTGAGGGAGATAGCTTGAGAAAGTTTTCTCTTGTACTAATATAGTTTTGCACATGCACTTTTTTTTGTGTATATATTTTTGTATTTTTGGAATGCATAATGACACTTCTCTGGCTTGGTAGTCTCCTGTGGAGATAAATGTTTTTAGAAAAATGGATTGTGAACTCAGTTTTAATTGATTAATCTTTTCAAATAAATTCATGATTTGATATGTGATCTACTTGTAAATGCTTGATTTTGTGATTGTTTAGATTGGTGGTGCAGTCTGATAAAATCCCCTTTGTGGTACTGGGCCACATACCTGTTTATATTTACAAATTGCTTTTGTTCTTTTGGGGGTATTACATATTGGCACACCAGTCTTTAAGTGTGTGATCTTATTATTTAAGGTGGTGCAGGGGCAGTTTTTTCTGTTTTTTCTGTTGTTTCTTAGTGGTATGTGTCACGCTAGGGGGTAACTCCAGACCTCTTAATGAGCTCGCAACCCCCAATCTCCGCAGCCAGCTTCACCTATAGGAGCCCCCGCTTGCCGGGACGCAAGTACGCCTACCCGGGATCGGTTGCCCCCAGGACTTATTGGCTCAAAGGATGCTAGCTTATATGAAGAGATCTGGAGAACCAATAACTGGAGCGTGAGTGACGGAAGTCCAGAGACAGGCAAAAGGTCGATAACAGGAAGGCAGAGATCGTAGTGGCACCAAGGATCAGGCAAGACGTAGTCAGGGTACAGGCTGAGGTCGGCAACGAGGGTTCAGGATCAAGAGGCGTCAATACAGGCAGAGGTCGGCAACAAGGATTCAGGATCGAGAATGGTCAGTACAATCAAGTCGGCAACAGGCTAAACTTCACAGGAATAGAGTACACAGGGTTCTGAGTGCTATCACAGGCAATTCACAACTGAGAGGGAATTGCCTTTATAGGGACAGGTCTGAGGGAAGCAGTGTACTGATTGGAGCACGTAGGATTCCAAGGGTAATTGGCTGGCAACAAGGGAGGAGGTAAGGCCAAGATATCAATGGGGCTGATTGGCCTGCAGAGCAGAAGAGGGCAAAGCCCTCAATCCCCTAGGGCTCATTAACCCTTTAATTGATCCTCCGGCGGGGGCGCGCAGCACAGCGCCGCCGGAGGGCATAACAGACATGTGCTCACGGCCGCGCGCGAGCACGTCTACTGGAGGAGGAAGCGGGGAGCGTGGCTGAGCTGGGTGTCGCTCGAGCCGACGCTGCTCGAGCCGCCGCCGCCCGGCGCGGCCGCCGCACAGTGACAGCTGCAGCTGGCCGCCTGGAGACGTCGCTGGAACGGGGATCAGGTAAGCGGTTCCTGACACTACCCCCCCCCTTCACGAGGGGCCTCCGGACCCTCACCCGGTTTCCCTGGATTGTCACGATGGAACCTTCTTACAAGAGCCTTGGCATGAACATCCCTCGCTGCCACCCAGCATCTTTCCTCCGGACCATAGCCAACCCAATCCACCAAATACTGTAAAGAATTACGCACTTTACGTGAATGCAAGATCTTATTCACTTCATACTCGGGCTCATTATCAAGAAGAATTGGTGCAGGACCAGCAAGAGGAGCATTCTTCGCTGGTTTTAACAGTGAAACGTGAATGGAATTAGATATTTTCATAGTCGGCGGGAGTTGAACTTTAAACAACACATTATTCAACTTCTTGATGATCGGAAAAGGACCAATACATTTTGGACCTAATTTGCTAGATGGCTGACGGAGCGCAATATTTTTAGTGGAGACCCAAACTAGATCGCCTACTCGAAGAGTAGGTTCCTGTGATCTGCGGCGGTCGGCAAATTTCTTATACCTCAAACCAGTGGTCTTAATAATCTACTGAACGTGTGTCCAGATATTCTTCCGTTCTTGAAGCCACTCCTCCAATGCCGGCAGATTGGAAGGTGACCCTGAAAGGGAAGAAGCTCTAAGATTTTTCCCTAAGTTACAATAAAAAGGAGATACCTTGGTACTCTCACTAGGCGCGTTATTGTAAGCAAATTCGGCGAAATCAATAAATTCCGCCCATTGTTCTTGGGCATCAGAAACATAACACATTAAGTATTGTTCCAAAGTTTGATTAGTTCTTTCCGTCTGCCCATTAGTCTGGGGATGGTAGGCAGAAAAAGAGAGATATGTATTCCCAACCACGAACAGAAGTGTTTCCAAAAACGGGAAGTAAATTGGACACCCCGATCAGAGACTATATTGGACGGAATACCATGAATACGAAAAATATGCGAAGTAAACAGCCGCGAAAGCTCAGGTGCAGAAGGAAGTTTGGCCAAAGGAACGAAATGTGCCATCTTACTGAAACGATCTACGACCACCCAAATTACAGTATTACCATGTGAGAGAGGCAAATCTACAATAAAATCCATAGAAATATGGGTCCATGGCTCAGCAGGAATTTCAAGAGGAACCAAACCGCCACTAGGAGCCTTGTGAACTCCTTTACTTCGAGGACAAATAGCACAAGCGTCGATAAAGGCAGTGATATCGCGTCTCATGGTAGGCCACCATACATGACGACGGGCAAGCATAAACGGCTTACGGTTACCCAAATGACCAGCTGTTTTGGCATCGTGAAATTCGCGAATTACATCCGAACGCAGGTGCGGCGGAACAAACTGGCACCCCAAGGGTACATCACTAGGAGATTCATCTTGAAACGGCGCCAAGGTATTGGAAAGATCAGGAAGTAACGCCCCAACCACACAACCTGTGGGTAAAACTGGTTCACCAGAATCACCCCAATCCTTACATTCACCGAACATGCGAGATAGAGCATCAGCTTTAGTATTTTTTACACCCGGCTTGAAAGTAATAATAAAATTAAAGCGCGAGAGGAATAATGCCCAACGTGCCTGACGAGAGTTCAGCCTCTTGGCAGAACCTGTGTATTCGAGATTTTTATGATCGGTATACACAGTTATAGGATGTAATGAACCCTCCAACCAGTGTCGCCATTCATCAAATGCCAGTTTAATAGCTAATAGTTCTCTATTGCCAACATCATAATTTTGTTCCGCGGTACTGAATTTACGCGAAAAATAAGCGCAAGGATGGAGACGCTCAGGGTTACCAGAATATTGTGACAAAACTGCACCCACTCCCAGCTCCGAAGCATCTACTTCTATAACGAAGGCTTTATGAATATCTGGATGAATTAACACAGGAGCCGAAGTAAAGGCCCGTTTCAAGGTTAGAAAGGCCTCACAGGCAGAGGGGGACCAGTTAGCAGTAAAAGCCCCCTTGCGGGTAAGGTTGGTAAGGGGTGCAAAAACATGGGAAAACCCTTTTATGAAACGCCGATAAAAATTTGCAAAACCTAGAAAACGTTGCAATTCCTTTAAAGTTTTGGGTTGGACCCAATCCTGAACTGCTGAAACCTTCCCCGCGTCCATCTCCAAACCCTGGTTGGTAATAACATACCCTAGGAAGGGAACTGTAGTGACTTCAAACACACACTTAGACAGTTTAGCAAATAAGTTGTTCTCTCTTAATTTTTGTAGCACCAACTTAACATGGTGTCTGTGCTCCGGTAAAGAATTAGAAAAAATGAGAATATCATCCAAGTAGATGACTACAAATCTACCGAGATATTCCCTGAATATATCATTAACAAAATCTTGGAAAACGGCTGGCGCATTACAAAGACCGAAGGGCATGACCAGGTACTCGTAGTGCCCATCCTTCACATTAAATGCAGTTTTCCACTCGTCCCCCTGTCGGATGCGAATCAGATTGTAAGCCCCTCTCAAATCCAATTTGGAGAAAATTCGAGCTCCTGTGACTTGATTGAACAGATCCCCAATCAAGGGTAAGGGGTAACGGTTTTTTACAGTGATCTTATTCAAGGCTCGATAATCTATGCACGGTCTCAAGCCACCATCTTTTTTCTCTACAAAAAAGAACCCGGCCCCAGCAGGCGAGGTAGAGGGACGGATAAATCCTTTTCTAAGATTTTCGGTAATATACTCCCTCATTGCTTGCTCCTCGGGCAGGGTAAGGTTATAGATCTTTCCCCTCGGGGGAATAGTGCCAGGCAGCAAGTCAATGGGGCAGTCATAGGACCGATGTGGAGGAAGAGTATCAGCAGAGCGTTCAGAGAATACATCGATCCAATCAGCGTATGGCGGAGGTAATTCCTGTGGTAAGACTTGAACGCTTCTGAGGCCTGTATTAAAACAGTGACCTTTACAGTGGTCACTCCACTTGACCAACTCCCCAGCCCGCCAATCTAACACCGGGTTATGAAGTTGCAACCAGGGGTTTCTGGACAATCAAAAATAAAGAATTCTAAGAATTCAGAGTGGGAAGAGCCGACAATTACTCTGAGAGGTGGGGTCTTGTTATTTATAGGTTCCCTGGATAGCCTTCCCATTGATAGCTAAAACTTGTAGGGATCTTTCAAGAGGAACTACAGGGATCCCTAAGGTGGAGATCATGTTCCTGTCCAAAAAGTTTCCAGCCGCACCACTGTCTATAAAGGCGGAAACTGTCTGCTTAGAGGACCCCCAAGACAAATCGATAGGTACAAGCATCTTATTCTGGTGAGAGTAACAAACTGACTCACCCAGATCAGTACTCTCCACCTGGTCTGGGCGCGGAAGTTTTCCACCGGTTTCCCCTTGTTGGGACAGGACCCTGCAAAATGACCAGAATTCCCGCAATACAGGCATAACCCCTCAGATTGCCTACGCTGTTTCTCCTCTTGGGATAAGCGGGTTCTCCCTAATTGCATAGGTTCTTCCTAGGAAGATGATGAGGTATTTTCTCCACGGGGAACCGGGGATCTATGACTCTGGACAGGTCTGAAGGACGTGGGAACCCTGACTCTCTCCCTGGCCCTTTCTCTAAGACGTCGGTCTATTTTAATGGAGACCTGCATTAATTGATCTAGGTCCGCTGGCGGGGGAAAATTGACTAAGGCATCCTTGATGCTTTCCGACAGCCCCACCCTGAACTGACTACACAGAGCGGGGTCGTTCCACCTAGCTTCGATAGCCCAGTGGCGGAATTCAGCACTGTAATCTTCAGCTGAATTCTGCCCTTGTTTTAAGGCCCGAAGCCTATTCTCAGCAGTAGACTGTAAATCAGGATCTGCGTATAGAACGCCCATAGCGTTGAAGAATGCAGTTACTGATTGTAAGGCAATATCATGACTCGGCAAACTAAAGGCCCAGGACTGCGGGTCTCCTTGAAGCAGAGAAATGACTAGGCCTACTCGTTGGGTCTCAGTGCCAGAGGAGATAGGTCTCAGCTTGAAATACAGTTCACAGGCTTTCTTGAAATTGGAAAATTTTGCTCGCTCTCCAAAAAATTTTTCAGGCAGTGGAATCTTGGGTTCAGTGATATGAGGTGATACAGAGGTAGCCGGTACCTGACGAGACTCCTGAGTGGCCACCCTTTGAGCGAGTTGGTTGATCGCTGTGGCCATAGCTTGCACCTGCTGTACCAGGTCATCCATCTTTTTGGCCTGTGATAATGTCACGCTAGGGGGTAACTCCAGACCTCTTAATGAGCTCGCAACCCCCAATCTCCGCAGCCAGCTTCACCTATAGGAGCCCCCGCTTGCCGGGACGCAAGTACGCCTACCCGGGATCGGTTGCCCCCAGGACTTATTGGCTCAAAGGATGCTAGCTTATATGAAGAGATCTGGAGAACCAATAACTGGAGCGTGAGTGACGGAAGTCCAGAGACAGGCAATAGGTCGATAACAGGAAGGCAGAGATCGTAGCGGCACCAAGGATCAGGCAAGACGTAGTCGGGGTACAGGCTGAGGTCGGCAACAAGGGTTCAGGATCAAGAGGCGTCAATACAGGCAGAGGTCGGCAACAAGGATTCAGGATCGAGAATGGTCAGTACAATCAAGTCGGCAACAGGCTAAACTTCACAGGAATAGAGTACACAGGGTTCTGAGCGCTATCACAGGCAATTCACAACGGAGAGGGAATTGCCTTTATAGGGAAAGGTCTGAGGGAAGCAGTGTACTGATTGGAGCACGTAGGATTCCAAGGGTAATTGGCTGGCAACAAGGGAGGAGGTAAGGCCAAGATATCAATGGGGCCGATTGGCCTGCAGAGCAGAAGAGGGCGAAGCCCTCAATCCCCTAGGGCTCATTAACCCTTTAATTGATCCTCCGGCGGGGGCGCGCAGCACAGCGCCGCCGGAGGGCATAACAGACACGTGCTCGCGGCTGCGAGGAGGAAGCGGGGAGCGTGGCTGAGCTGGGCGTCGCTCGAGCCGACGCAGCTCGAGCCGACGCCGCCCGCTGCGGCCGCCGCACAGTGACAGCTGCAGCTGGCCGCCTGGAGACGTCGCTGGAACGGGGATCAGGTAAGCGGTTCCTGACAGTATGTGACCATGACATAAAGCTGAGGGCCGTGAGATCTGGCTTCCCAGGCTCATGCCATGATTCTTATGTGCTCCACTAATCAGTCCTGTGCCGGAAGCTTGAGAACAATGAAATGCCACCTGGATAGCTACTGGGTAATTAATAATCCTTGACATAATAACAAGCTCAATATGTTGTCTCCTAAATTACACAGCTAGATAACACAAACTTTAATGTATACATGTTGTTCATGGTACTTTACTAATTGCTCTCTCTCATTTTGTTTATTCTACAGGGATATGGGCAGAAAACGTGGCTTATGACTCTGGTCATAAACCCACAGACCTCTGCCCAAGTACGCTACAATGCAGCACATCGCAAAACCAGATGCATTGTGGAAAGAACCATCGGCCTGCTGAAAGCACGCTTTCTCTGTTTGGCACACCCAGGAGGAGAGATGTTGTACAGTCCACAAAAGGTCTCCAAAATCATCCTCGCCTGCTGTGTCCTACACAACATTTGCATATGCCACCAAATCAAACCCCCCGAGGAAACAGTACTGGTGCCAGAAATCCCCAACATGGCCGCAGACAGTAATCCAGACTGGGTTTGAGCGACGGCAAAGCATGATTACCTCTTTTTTTTTCGGTAAGCTAGCTCACCTTAACTATACAACAACTACAGTACTACAGGGCCATTCTAAACATTAAACCACAAATATGTGGGTGCTCTAAAATTACCAAATTACCAAATTACCAACCAAAAAAATGTAGCTAAATTATTAAAAAATATGTGGTTGGTATTTTAGATTGAAAAATACAAAGTGGTTTGCTTAAAATCTATAAACAAAAAAGGTGGTTTGTATCTAAAATATTAAAAAAAACAACAACACAAACTAACTACACTTTTGTCTCCATTACAGGCACCATGAAGATGGGAACATCTGCGTTTTCAAAAACCAAAAAATAAAACATTACTATATATGCTTCATTTAAATAAACAAAAATTTTCTTCAAAACATCTGGTTACATGTGTTATTTGGCTAATGTTATAGCAGAATTTTAACTTTTACAGATTGATTACTATACAACAGCATAGAAACGCTCAGGCGCTGTATTGAATAAGGTGTAACAACTCAACAGTGCCTCTAAAGCACATCTGAAACATCACATTTAACATTGGCAGAGTGATTACCAATAACGGCTGACTGTGGACTGAGGAGCCCTGTAATAGCGACTGATGGCTGATCGGGGTGGCCACTAGGGGTCGCTCATAGCGCCGCTATATAGACGCTCTTAACAGGGACCTTACTATCCATTCTTGAAAGTGGCCCAAACCCCAGGATTTTGGCTATCCTGGGATTTGGTCCTTCCCCCGGGGCTCCCCGATCGGGGGTGCCCCACTGTGTGAAACCCCCCAGATCGCCTGAAGAAACTCACCTCATCCTGGACCTATGGCGCTTGCGTGGCCCCTCGTCCAATCAGTGTGCTTGGAGCCGCTGATGTCACGCCATCTAGGACGGCGTCTAAAGGCAGTGGCTCTGAGGGCACTGGCGCCCGCGCATGTGCTGTTGCACTGGGAAGAAGAGTAAGTGAACGGGGCGACCTGGGAGGTTTCACACAGATGGGCATCCCAGTTTTGGATGCCCCGGGGGGAGGGAATCTATCGGGTTTTGAGCCACTTTACAGACCAGATTTATGCCCTGCACTTCAGTCAGAACTGCAATGTAAATCAGGCTTTACTGGTCCATTATTGAAAAAATATCATTAGAAGGTGTTAGCAGACAACTCTCAACAACACCTTCAACAAGAGGGTGATGCTAAATATCTTGTAATGCCAGTGTGACTTGCAGTGTGCATTGCAGTGTGGATTGCAACCTGCATCTCTGTGAGCTTTTTAGTGTTTAGACACAAAAAAGTGTGAATGTTTGTTTTACCTTTTTCCCCCAAAAAATTTGGAAACAACACAACTCTATGGGCAGAAATAAATGGTGAAATCTTTAGCATAGACCATAGGGTGCTGTTATTGCCAAACTTTAAAAATATATCTATACATCACTGGAAAAATAATGTACCTAAACTCTAAAAATGTGTCATCATATGTGCAGGTGATTTTTTTGAGGGGAAAATGTAGGACAAATACTTTTATTGCACTTTTTTGTGTCTAAACACTAAAACGCTCCCCGGCATGCAGGATGCAATGCACACCCAAAGTCACACTTGTTTCACCAAATATTTAATGACCCCCATTATTGTACTACTGACCTCTGGCTGGGGCCCTCCACACCTGACACACAGCTGTGCAAAACTGTCTACCCAGAGATGTGGAAAGGTGGATTATCTGCCAGATTTTCTAGGTGATGGTCTAGTGGTCGAGCTTCTTAAAGTAGATTCCAGGGCCGGGTAACAGCCTCTTCCTGACGGCGGCCTCAATCGCGTACCTTTCCCACTGTGTGTGGCCACGCCCACTGTAACTGAATGGCTGTGGGTGGTAGCACACAGTAAAGGACGTAAGTGATGCTGTGCGCTGAACGTGCGTGCAGCTAGGATTTCGTTTAGCTTCTCCAGCCACACATTAATGTGCATGGCTAGAGAAGCTGATTGAAAGAGAACCACGTCTGTGCTATTGGCTCATTGGATAGGTGAGAACAGTGGGTGAGTGGTGGGGTGTCATGCAGCGGGGCATCCAAAACTGGGCTGTACCAGGGGGATAGATCAAAACCCATGATAGTGAAAATCCGGTATTTTGGTCTACCTTAAAGGAAGTCTAGTGAATAAAAAGTGAATAAAAAGCTGATCACATCACATCACAAGAGCCATGCAGTAATTTATAATATGTATGCAAATAATATAGTAATAGTAAAGAAAATAATTATTCCTTAATTTTATATTTAAAAATAAAAATGGGTGACGCTGTGTGTGAGGGAAATCAACAAAAATTTTTATCCTGGAGATTGTTGGCTCTATAGCATTTTGGTCTCCTAGCAACAGCAGAAAGGTTGAAAAGGTTCCTACTTTAAATTAGTGTGTTGATAGATATATTTATATAATATATATATATATATATATATATATATATATATATATATATTACAATAAAATCCCTATTGAAATTATATATGGTGCAGGTGAGGTTTATGGGTCATAGCTGGGAAGTAGGATCAGGTGAGGACTGTGAGGGGGAGGCTGGGAAGTGGGGTCCGGTGAGGGTTGTGGGACGGAGGCTGGGACTTGTATTCAGGTGAAGGTTTCGGGTCAACTTTGGGAAGTGGGGTCAGGGGAGGGTTGTGAGTCAGTATCCAGGAACTGGGTTCAGGTGAGAGTATTGGGTCGTGGCTGAAAAGTGGGATCATTTGAGGGCTGTGGATCAAAAGGTTGGAAGTGGGGCTAGGTGAGGCAGTTTGCAGAATCCTCCAAATCACCCCATAACAGGCAGTACGTAAGAAACCCCCCAATCACCCTATAACAGGCAGTTTGCAGAATCCTCCAAATCACCCCACACCAGGCGTGCAGAATCCTCTCAATCACCCCATAACAGGCAGTATGAAGAATCCCCCAGTCACCCCATTAAAGGCAGTATGCAGTTTTTTCTCTCCTGCTGGACAGTGGAGGAGTGGCAGGTGGAGAGATGGTAGGATGATCCCTGACTTGTTTAATAATATTTGAACAAATGTATCATAAATATCCGTATTGACAGGATTTTGTGACAGCGCTCCTTTAAATTAATAACTCTATATATAGTGTGCACAAGGTGTAATATTACCATATGTAAACAAAGAACAAAGGAAGGTCCCACTCCTTCAGAAACAACCCCTATAATATATGGCACCACTACTGATTATTTTATAATAAGAAATTCATTTATTTAATAACAATGTCACATTAACTACATACACGGAAGACTAATTTAAAAAACATCCAAGACAAAACATTGTCAGTAAGGAAGGGAGAAAAACCCACATACAAGGGGCAGGGGGAAAGTGGTAAATACAATCAGTATGGTAAACATTACAGAATTGATACTAACTGGCTGGTACAAAGAATAAAAAAAATAAAAAAGTGCTCTAGTGTATATCTATGATCATTATTTAAACAAACAAACGTGCTACATCATATCCAGTATTAATGAAAGTGCAAGTGCAATACCTAATCACCCTAACATCTAACATAACTAAGGAAATATATAATGTATAATACAAGAACCAGCCGGGAGGGGTACTGAAATGATACCCCCAAAGGTAAGAGAAAATCACTTACATGAAAAACGACCACCAGCCCACTGCCCCTGCGTCTACGCGTTGCGTGACGTCACCAGCGTCACTTCCTCAGGACATACCTACCTACTACAACCTACCTCCTTTTATCCAGACCTGCCACACAACCACCTATCAGTAGCAGCCTCCCTGTCCTCACACACATGCCGCCAATGATTGCCAGTCGGGCGTGCTCCGGCCGGTGAACACGCCCGACCATGTAAGGCTACAGCGCGTCCCGGACACGCGCTGCAGTCTCAGCGCATAGATAACGTAAAAGGTGTGCGCCGGGGGGGATACACGTCAGAGACCAAAGAGGCCTCCAATGCGCGCGCACCCACCAAGATCTATGGTGCGCGCGCAGCCCACACCACAGGCATGGATGCGCGTGCGCAGTGATGGAACAAAAAATGACACTGCACATGCGCCGAAAAGACCGCACACACAGCAATGCGCACACATATACTAGAGGCGCCACTGCGACCAGGGGAGGACACTGAAGCTAAGAGTACGTGGGAGCGCAGGCAGGTGAGCATACAAGGATACATCTAAACACTACAATGGACCTATTACTCTCCCGTGGCAATGACTCCTATATACCAAAAAATTAAAAATAATAAACTATACACATTTATATAAATGTCATATTCTCTAATAATAAGCGAGGCAAGGCAGGAATAATGGAAAATAAATTTCCCTCATACATAACCTATGGTGTAACACCAACATTATAAACATGGAACTATGCATTTAGTGTAAAGCCTATGCTAGGCATGTGCATTTGTAAATATATGACCAACCCTACATCTCAATAAGGACTAATCCTGATCCAGACGACTGACAAACACAGAAGATCTTGCAGCAACCCTTATGCTGCTCAATGCACATATACTAAACCAAGAGGAGGCATAATATGGGAGAACATAATTAGGGAAATATGTCTTCCTCTACGTCCAGCACTCCAACAACACCTAATGATGCTGTCGGGGTGCTATTTATTAGGCTGGATCAACATTATTTCATTTAACTTCCTAAGACACCACTAACGTGGAAAATAGTAACTATAACTCGCAAATATCAAATAATAATCTCTCGCATATCTCCCTTGGGTGACTCAAGCAGCGTTTTCACACTCTTCCATAGGTTCCCTTTCAGAGCTTCTTGCCACGGAGTAGTCTGCGAGGAATAATGTATGGAACTTTCTGTAACCGGCGGATCTACTGATGTTCAGTCAACCCGCACCGCATAATAAGGTTATTTTTTTGAAGAAAATAATTAAAATCATTAAAAGTATAAAAACATTGTGCACCAACATAATCACACAAATATATTTGATAGTGCAACCCTACCCCCATGCCCACCCCCAACGCCACCAACCCAACCCCCCGACCGCCCCCCCCCCCTACCGCCCTACCCGCCCCACCCGCCCCCACCACAAAAAAACTCTAAATCTAAAGTAACAATAGGGAACCTATCTACTTTTTTATAGTTTTTTATACATTTTATTCTTTGTACCAGCCAGGTAGTATTAATTCTGTAATGTTTACCATATTGATTGTATTTACCACTTTCCCCCTGCCCCTTGTATGTGGGTTTTTCTCCCTTACTGACAATGTTTTGTCTTGGATGTTTTTTAAATTAGTCTTCCGTGTATGTAGTTAATGTGACATTGTTATTAAATAAATGAATTTCTTATTATAAAATAATCAGTAGTGGTGCCATATATTATAGGGGTTGTTTTGGAAGGAGTGGGACCTTCCTTTGTTTTTTGTTTACTTACTGAGTAGTTTAGAGGAACACTATTAATGGTAATATTGTATGTGCTTTATGTGCGTTCATGAGGTTATGTCATGCCACCTATTTTTTTTTGGTGCAGTGTAGAGGTCTCTCTAACATGTGTATACATATGTTTATGTATTTAAACTTTAATGTGGCTTTTAATTGTTATGTATCTATTTGAGCGATATATCTCCTTTAGGGGCACACTGTACCTTTGTTAAGCCTAAGCCCAAATCCAGAAACATGTCAGGGGAGCATTCTGTGTTCTTGCAAATTACTTTTGTATTTAACCTTTGGCTTAACTCCTGCTACTTTTTTCCAACCTTTCTTGTCTAATGTTTCTTTGCTGCTTCTGCATTGTCTTCTTTTCTGGTTTGAACTTGGACACATATTTACCTAGCTACTTGCCTTTGCTTTGACACCTTGATTGGCAAACACTAGACTCTAGGGTATAGTAAATGGCAGGGTGGCAGACCTCCACATATACCCTTAGGATCAATTTTAGTGCTTGAAGCCATTGTCCAGACATGACATAACAAAGGCTATACTCACCCTTTATCCCCAATAGGCGACTGCTCCTAGCCTAGCGCTCTGACACTCACTGGTGCTCTCACACGGATTCATTTTATTGAGCATTTAGCTAAAGGGCAGCACAGGGCATTGCTGAAATGTCATACAATCACCTTGCCTAATTTTGAGAACAAATGAAGGAGAAAAGAGCCCCCTCTTTACTTTTTTGTTTTCTGCTAAAAAGTACAGATCCCATGAGACAAATTCACCTTTATCCCCCATAGACGTTCGCTCCTAGTCAAGCACTCTGACACTAACCGGATTGCCATATCCCGCGGAGTCCGACCTGATGGCCTGTCACTTCCATAGTATTAATGATGGACCTCCCCACCCCCCACCCCCCCGTCACAGGAAGTATGACACGCCCCTCCATTCACTGCAAAGGATCAGGCATGTCAAGACCTGGAACTTAAATGAAAGGAGGCATGCTATTGTCAATACTACGGAGTCATCTGCGGGGGATAAAAGGTGAGTATAGTGTTTTTAATGTTCATGTCTGGACAAAAAACGTTAACATTCCCCTGCTGTTTTTGCCACTTGTTCATTTGTCAACACTCATAATTTCCAAAATTTACCCATTCACATCCTACTGGGAAACAAGGTAATGACAGCCTAAAGCAGGGGTGCACAACCTCTTGCAGAGCCTAAAGCAGGGGTGCACAACCTCTTGCAGAGCCTAAAGCAGGGGTGCACAACCTCTTGCAGAGCAACCTGCTGATTTTCACGGGTCACAATGAAATCAAATGGTTCAGAATGTTTTTTTTTTAAATCAGGATTAAGATTTTAAATTACAATCAGGATACCCACTGATTAATCACAAAACCAATGTTGCCCTCTCAGGTCTCCGCCACACCAATCCCAAACACATTTAGATCCTAACAT
This sequence comes from Gastrophryne carolinensis, assembly GCA_027917425.1. Lineage (NCBI taxonomy): Eukaryota > Metazoa > Chordata > Amphibia > Anura > Microhylidae > Gastrophryne > Gastrophryne carolinensis. Next base: position 562,595,003 of record CM051234.1, read on the forward strand.
GCCTATTGCACCAGAGATACTATTTTACCCTCTTATATTTTTCCACCCACAGGAGCTCCGGAGGTGTTGTACATGGAATTTCCCCCTTTATTTCTTTGCCTGGGAACACCGCTGTCAAGCAGTTTCACCACATTTCCAAAACCCGCCACTGCCTCCTATATTTGCCTGTGTACCCCTCTTATATCCTCTTTTATAACTCTCCAACCTTCCTTCCTTACTGAGCCTCTATTTAATTCCCTTCATGAGCCAGTTCTGTCTACCTCTCCTATATTCCTGCAAAGTGCTTTCATCCTTCCTTTCTGTCTACACCACTTTCCACCATCACTTAGGTTTGATGTTGGGGGTCACATAAAGTGCAATACAAAAAAATCTTTAACTGGGGATGGCTTCACAGTGATCAAGCGAAACACATGGAATGACATTGGGGACATATAAATGACATGACACATGATTGGCAGGCATGAAAATGCAAGTTAAAATATGCTAACCAGAAGTCACCGAAAAAACGGCACTGGAATGGCTAGTTGAAGTCCATGGGAGAATGACACTGAGCGCCTGATGTGATGTGGCGCTGGAGGGAACACAGCACCGACTCTAAAAAAGCACCCGGCGCTCTTGATACATGGGACACTACATGGCACTAGGAGAGGCGCTAAACATTTTTTGGCATCATAAATATATCTTGGTGGTGCTCAAGAAAAGCACCTTCTGCTACATGGCACTACATGATGTTAGCATTTCTAAAATAAACCCCAAAGTCGCTGTCTGCAGTATTAGATATAAGAAGATTACCTAAGTTACCTCACAGCTGCATGTCACACTGTCACAAGACTGTTGTTCACATTTTAAGTCTTTTACCTTATGACAGCAAATAAGAAAAAGCTTGACCCACTGCAAGTGGCAGCTAAGACTGAATTTTGTTGATAATGGCTTTTTTAGCATTTCAACTTCTGAAAGTCAATAAGCTTGACCCATTCTAACTGGCAGGTAAGACTGGATTTTAAGCACTATGATAACGTTTAATTTAAACTTATGACAATCAATTAAAATGTTTAGGACATTCTAAGTGACAGCTATGAGAGATAATGATTACTTTTTTGTTCAACATACGACAGTCATTTAGAGAATGTTAGACCCAATCCATTTGCCAATCCTGACTTTTGAGGACTAAAATGATGATTGTACAGTCATGGCCGTAAGCATTGGCACCCCTAATTTTTTCCCAGAACATAACATTTTTTTTCCTAGAAAATGTTTGCGATTTCACGTGTTTTGTTATACATATGTTTCCTTTGTGAGAAAAAAATGAGAAAAAACAATACAAAACTCCAAAAATGGGCCAGGCAAAATAGTTGTTGAGTAAACTTTGTTTCAAGCCTGTGATGCTTTTTCAAACTCCCCTGTTGGCAAGTAACAGAAGTGTGCAATTTAAAAAATCACACCTGAAACCAGATAAAAAAAAGGGAGAGGTTGAATCTTTACAGTGTGTGTGTGTGTGTGTGTGTGTGTGTGTGTGTGTGTGTGTGTGTGCCACATTAAGCATGGAGAACATAAAGGGGGAACATAATTGCCTGAGGACTTAAGAAACAAAATCGAGTAAATATATCAACAATCTCATCGTTACACATCCATCTCCATCTTGCTGTTCCTTTGTCCATGGTGCACAACATAATTAAAAAGTTTACAACCCATGGCATGGCTCCCTGGACGTGGACAGTCCAAAAAAAAATTGATGAAAGATTGAAATGCAGAAAGATTGAATTGTGGATAAGCAGCCCCAATCAAGTTCCAAAGAAATTCAAGCTGTCCTGTAGGCTCAGGGTGCATCAGTGTCAGCACTATTCATCAAAATATGAATGAAATGAATCGCTATGGAAGAGGACCCAGGAGGACCCGACTGCTGACTCAGACATATACGTTTGCCAAAATGTATGTGAGTGAGCCATAATCATTCTGGAAAAACGCCTTGTGGACAGATGAGACCAAGTTTTTGTTAAAGCACATCATTCTACTGTTTGCTGAAAATAGAAAAAGCCTACAATGCCTTAGCATACACAATGGCTTTGATAAAAAAAAAAACTGCCAACTTCACTAACAGGCTTATTTCATTCCTAAAACATATGCCGGCAGCATCCGGGGTGTTTTTTTTTTAGCAGTGAAAGTGTCATCCACAAGTTTATTTTAGTGATTGTCCCTTTTTTTTTTGGGGGGGGGGGTTGGTGAGAAAAAAATGGTTAAAAGTTGTCAGAGTTGACAAATCTCATAATGCTTATTGATGGGTCCCTTGGATTCCGGTCATGCTTCTGACGGGCGGCGCCATCTTGCATCCTTTCAGGCACTGCGCAGCCCGCTATCTTGCGCCTGCACAGTGCCCATGAATGGGATGCAATGGAGCCACCCGAAATCCCGCAAGACTTCACTGAGCGTCGCGGGACTTTGAAGACAGCGAAGCTGGTGGGGGGCAGGAGATTGGACCCTGAAGCATCCGGATGCCGTACAACCAAGTTTTTGTTAAAGCACATCATTCTACTGTTTGCTGAAAATAGAAAGAGGCCTACAAAGAAAATAAAACACAGTACCTACACTGCTACCTCTTGGACTGTGTGCCTTGACTATGTGCAAGGTATCATGACATTTGGGTGGCAATGTAGGGCCCAGTGTCAGAAAGCTGGGTTTGCGTCCTATGTCATGGGTCTTCCAGCAGGACAATGACTTATCACAAACATACTGCAAGAAGTGACCAACAATGAATCCAGATCTAAATCCCATTGAACACCTGTGGTGAGGTTGTAAAGTGGACCAAAATCTGCAAAAAGAACTCAATCTATTTAGCTCCCCCACTCCAGGTACATTACCCCTTTGATGTTTTCTGTCCTCAGTGTTGCCATCTGTATGCCATTGTATGCCGTTTGCTTTCTGACAGGATACATTGTGCTAAACTAGCTGTTAAGCCACACCCCTCCTCACAATTTCATGCTGAGAGCAATGACAGCATATAGAAAATATATAGAAAAATAGTATAGTAGTACATGTTTTTTTTTAAATTAACTTTTCAGGGGTGCCAGCACTTACAGCCATGTCTGTAACAATGGCTCCTTTCCTTGCTCCTTTGTTCTACCTGTTACATATATGGAGCAAAAAGTGTATGATCACCCACAGTAGTCTCGTTTACAGAATGAGTGCACATGTATTATATTGGCCAAAAACATAAAAAAAGCTTAAATATTAAATGTATTTAGTCCTTACTTAAATCTAAAGATCTAAAGTAAATCTGCTCATAAGGCTGTGTTTTATGGCTCTTGGCTCTTCAACCGGGGAAGTAAATGAAAGAAAACCTTCCCTTTTAACTAATTTTGTATCATTATAAATAGCCACACGTGCTTCATTTTCCTGCTTTTCAGTTGTTTGTATTAAACGCTAGACTTTTCCTTTCCTGTAAGAATCTTCAAAGGCTGCCTATCTGTTGTAGATAAAGTCAAGGAAATTGAGCTCTGTGAAGAAGAGGTGACTGAGTGGAACCCTATCACATATCTCAAGAGCCTGTACACTCGTTCCTTTGGAAAAAATAACAGATATGATTATTAGTGTGGGAAGGGTCTAAATTTAGAATATCCTAAATTCAGACACTTATTTTAACAGATATAGTAGACAGGACAGACAGACAGACGGGACTATGTATTTAAAGGGCCCTGTTATTATGTGACTTCCTTGAAACCCCGACAAAATAATGATAGCTGATTAAGAATGCAGACAGTCCTGCTATTACTGATTAATTATATAATCAGAAAGTGAGGATGTAATAGTAAGTGAAGGCTAAAGATAATGTAGTTGTAGGCTCTATTAATCTAAATCCAATCATAGTCATCATTGCTTTCTATATGACATGCAGATTACATCACCAAATGGAGACATATGTTATGGCTTTTTGTTTTGTTTGTTTTTTTTATCATTTTGATCTCTCTTGTGCATCCAAATGAATGTAAATGCATGTGTATATCAAGAGCATATGAACATTACTAGTGATGAGCTTTGGGTCATTTTTACATTTGACACAAATATTGCCTATTAGCTCAGCCAAATCCAAATGAAGACATTATTTAGATCACATTTTTTTTTTAATGTTTTTATACCTTTTACGTAAAGAAAATGTGCCCCCCTGGGCTACTAGAGTATAAAGGCTGGTATCCATGTTTGAAGGCAGAATATCCATGACTGTATACTAGTGCCAATGTCCTTTCACACAGATCCGGTGCTTCTCCGGGAGTGCATGGGTTATCTCTGGACAAAAACTGGGCCCATGCTGATGAGCACGGAGCTCTTTAGCACCCCTGGTGCCAAAAGGGGGGTACAGGTAACAAGGCAAGAGAATCTGAAAGCCACCCACCGCACGTTTTTGAACTATTATATCAGTTCAGAAATAGTGTAAGAAACCCACCCCTCTCATTAAAAAAATGTAATAAACCAATATAGACTAAATTGAATGCACTTGCCTCCAGTGACTTCCTCCCAGTCCCCGTTGACTGGTTTGAACATCCCACTGGTATCCACAACATCTACCAGAAATTCACCTTTGGGGTCTCCTGTGCTTCATCTCTGGCATCCTACCAAAGGAATGGTGCAGCAACAGAGAGAGGCTTTTATTTCTCATGGGCGTAGCTACTTGGAATATAAAGCTTGTCTACGGGGAAAGCTTTGGCTAGTCCCTGAGGACTAGAAGTGTCCCAAGGTTCCTCAGAGTTGAGGGGTATGTAATGCCTAATGCTGTCAGGGGATTCGTCCTCCAGGGAAAGGGATGGGTTTCTTTCTTATGGGAAGGGACCAGACTGGGCACCCTTAAGTAATTTTTAGTGCACAGCATTTTTCACTTTTGGGTACCACGTTTACAGTGCTTAGCATACACAATGGCTTTGATAAAAAAAAACTGCCAACTTCACTAACAGGCTTATTTCATTCCTAAAACACATGCCGGCAGCATCCGGGGTGTTTTTTATTTAGCAATGAAAGTGTCATCCACAAGTTTATTTTAGTGATTTTTGGGGGGGGTTTGGTGAGAAAAAAATGGTTAAAAGTTGTTAAAGTTGACAAATCTCATAATGCTTATTGATTGGTCCCTTGGATTCCGGTCATGCTTCTGATGGGCGGCGCCATCTTGCATCCTGTCAGGCACTGCGCAGCCCCCTATCTTGCGCATGCACAGTGCCCATGAATGGGATGTAATGGAGCCACCCGAAATCCCGCAAGACTTCACTTAGCGTCGCGGGACATTGAAGACATCGAAGATGCCGTACAACCAATAGGTAAGTAGGGGCCAATAGGGGAAAATCGGCCCCTTTTTATTTTGGGTCAGATTTTCCTCTTTAAACATAGCATTAACAAAAAATGGTTACATTCTCTAATATAGGTATTATGATGTATAAAAGACAGGCCTGCTTAGTCATTTCCACTATATCATTAGTATTATTGGCTGTTAATATTACCTTTTTTAGAACCTGGAACAGAAAAAGGTAAAGTAGTTTAAAACCACTTTTGGAAAATATAATGAAAATACTGACATTATTTAAAATGTACTGTTACATATAGTATATTATATTAACGGTGAAACATAGACTTGGCAATTAAAGCAAAGGATGTTTGATTAACTTGTGTTGATTTCAATGAGTAAGTTGGTGTTTAATTATTTTATTCATGTTTTATCAGTGTGTGATATTTTTCATATATTTATTATATTTTAAGACATATATTAATCTGGTGATAAAATATTCATTTAGATTTAAATTGTTTGTTTGAACCCATTTTTAGATTTTTTTAATGAAATGCAGGAAAAAATAAGAGGCGCTGGTGCACAGAATCCCATCAGAGGAGCCAATTTTTTAACATTCCGTCCTCGTTCCCTGGTTACTTCAAATATTCCTTTAAAGCCAATTACAGGCCTGACAGTCTGTGAACAAAGATTAGCCGTATCCAGCCAGAGTCCCTTCTCTAGGCAACTGTATAGATTCACATCGTCATATGTAAGGAGCAACCTCCTTGTGATGGAGGAAATATGGTGCTTGCTGTATAATGCTATTTGTCTTCCATGTGCCCATTCAACCAGACTTAGATTTTTATTTTATTGTTCTATTCTTCAAGGATATACATAGTACACACACAGCAAGGAATGTTTCTTGGCTGTAACAATAATGACAGCTAACAATCTGAATCTAAGTTAGAGAAAATTAGAGAAAAAACCCACAAGAGGAAGACCCCCCTATTGCCCACCACTATATCAATATTTGTAGGAGTAGGGAGGTGAGACTTGGGTTGGGGTAAATATAGCAGCAAGAGGTGGAGGCTGATTCACTACTAACGCCAGGTATCGGAAGATGAGCGTCTGTATAGCGACACTTAGAGCGTCCGCTAGTAGACGCTGTAAATATGTATCGGGCGCTGTAACATTGCTTTAGTAACCTGCCCCGCGTTGATGAATGTGATGTATGTTGGGCGCTCTAACACCAGTACAGCGCTACAAGGAGCAAAAGGTAGCACCAGCTCAGTGTGACCGTCTCTCAGCGCTCTACACCATACTTACCAAAAAAGGACACACACAAACTCTGGTCGCTATAGCATAGAGCGTCAGACGCTGTGTGATCAAAGTTTGTTTTTGTACACAAATACACCTGTAACAAAGAAAACACATTGTTTTAATACTGTGACACTAACACTTTAGTACCAGACCTGTAAATACAATTCTGCATAAGAATACAAAAAAGTCAAAAAAGTTTCTAAAAATTGTTTGTTTGCAGCCAGGAGAGGTCACACAATGATTTGAGCAAAAAAAAAAAAAATGTCAAACACGCTGTTTAAACACAAGCAAATGAACGGCCATCGAAATGTATGGGCGAAAGGTAATACCTGCCACTCCAGAAGCTAGAGCGCCGGCCCTACACATTGAGCCACCTGTAATAATACATCGGGCGCTACATGGCGCTGTTAGAGTCGCTCACTAGATTCGCTTTCATAAATGTGGTTTTGCGTACAGCGCCCGGCGTTCACCAGATGCTGCCTGCCGCTATCCCTTCCTAAATAACCCCCTTAGATGCTTATGATGGTCGGTCCTCTTTTTCCAAGTCTTTATCCTACAACCTACAAACATTAGGTGTGCATAGAGTTCTTACACCTGTTTTTTTATTAAATATATAGCCATTACTTTTTCGTTTTAGCGCTTCTTCAGCATCGTTACCACTAGTGTGGGGAAACAGAAGATCCCTCTAACAGGGATCATGCCTGCACCGGCTATTCATAAATGCCTGGCGCCTGATCGGGATGCCCCAGGGGGGAGCGACGGGGAGGCCGATTCATTAATAGCGGCAGGTAGCGACAGTTGAGCGACTGTAGCAGTATTTTCACAGCGCCCGCTAGTAGTCGCTGTGCTTGGCCATTGTTCGGTTGTTGATGGCGACTGAGTCGGTGTACAGTACTGTTGAATACGGGGTGACGAGTCGCTATTTGACAGGTTCCGCGATGTATGGTTGCGCATGATAGCAACTGGTCAGAGCGACCGGCTCCCACCACATTCATCAAAAAATCACGCTCAAAAAATTCTCACGCTGTGAAATGCATGTTTAAACCCCAGAGCGCTGGCGGCGATGTGTTAAAAGTAGTTTTTTAACCCCTAAACCACCATATTTTTGGAAACAAAAAAAAACAAGTTTTACAAATAAATTTGTAATATTAATACATTAATATCAGACCTGTAATATCAATTCTGCACAAAGTTTTGTTTTTTGTTTTCTTTTAGCTTAAAAAAAATATAACATGGCAGAAGTGGTCACAGAATTTATCACATTTAAAAAAAAAAAAAAGACATTAATATGAATTAATTATGAATATTTAAAGATTTTTCCATTGAAATACATTGGAGAGCGCCAGGTAGCGAGAGGTCATACCTGTCGCTGTTCAAGGTTGGACGCTGGCGCTGTGGCCTGAGGCTGGAATAGTGATGAATGAGTCGCTATATGGCGCTATCTCAGTCGCTAAGCAGGATTGGCTTGATAAATGTGTGATTGTGGTGGGGAGCCGGCGTTCTCGTGGCGGGGCCCGTCATTACCGGTCGTGTACCAGGCGCTACCTGTCGCTATCCCTTGTTAAATAAGGGCCTATGTCTGAAAGACTCCAGGGTAGGTTTTGGTCCTCTTTAAAAGGGATTTTGATATGTATTGAAATAACTAATTTAACATTGTTCCCAGGATAAGGCGGAAGGTTGGCATAAGCACCTGCACTTTATTCTATGTTAAATTGTACGTTCAGCCTTTATAAAACTTACTCACCACCCTGTACTGATCCTGATTCAGAAATTAAAAAATGGACTTATCTGACTGGTGTGGCTGCCCAATCCCTGAATAGGTGTGACTGACTCCTTAGTCAGCCAATCAGTGCAGACATAGAATGGCTGCTGTACAGTGATTGACTGACTAGACTGTCAATCTCACAGCGGCGGCCATGAGGAGTGGGGTAATGGCAGCTGTGACAGGCAAGTAAGGCCTGTTTTTCTGTTTATGTATCTGAATCAGTCTCAGAAGGGTGGGCAGATTGGAGGGAGGGTGCCTGTTTATTAGAGGCCGGACTTCTACTTTAAGCTGGAACTTCCCTTAAAACCAAATTTAAAAAATACATTTCCAGCAAAGGGTTTGTTCATAGTAGGAACATTTTCGAGCCACTTCAATGATCACAGAAAAATGAATTTAGCAGAAAATCAATGGAAGTCATCAATTGAAAATAAAACACATGGTGGCCAGCACATTATATAAGGCTGGGGTGCACAGCATAACATTTGTTACACCAAGCTCTTGTGTGTATGGAGGCTTTTGTTGACTACAACGACCTTATATATTTAAGCCCTGAACATTTAATTACGTTACTAGCGTGCCCTTTTTTGTGCAGTTGTTAATAGATTTGAAGGCATGTTGCCTCTAAAAATAAATGGTCATTGAGGTCAGCGGCCCCATCATCTCTGCTCCATTTATTTTAATAAATTGTCCAAGTTTATTGTTGAAAAAAGGTCTACCGTATTTGCCGGCGTAAAACATGCCTCCAAGTGGGGGGGTCGTCTTATACGCACATACATATAAATGTACTTACCTTCACCAAGCTGGGCAGCACGATCGTCCTCCTCCTCCTCCTGCAGAGCGATGCTCTTGCTCAGGCAGCACTAGTTGATCAGAGCAGGGAGAGACTGAGCAGGCCAGCAGGGTGAGCGCCGAGCAGATCAGCTTTCCTGCTCTCAGGCACTGTGTGGGCAGGCAGGGGGCTGGCTCCTGGCACACGCTCCTGACATCGCCCTCGCTGCTCTCCACTTTGAAGGGGGCTCTTCAGCATCTGATCTGAGGTGTGATTTATTTAAGATTTATTAAAAAAAAAAAGTTTCTATGGGGCATCCCCCAGTGTAAAACCCCCAACTGGCCCCTTTCCCAGACACCACACATTACACACTATGCCATTAGATGGGACACATTCTAAACAACCCAGGCATGTCCCCAGCTATAGGCGAGCAGGGATGTGGCCGCAGTGTAATGTGGTGTGGACTCTGGGAAACGGGGTCATTGGGGGAGTTTACACAGGGGGCATCCCAACTTGGGGGAGTTTACACAGGGGGCACCCCAACTTGGGATACCCTACTGGGTTTTGTTCCCTGTATCAGGGGCAGCTAAATGCAATTCCCCCTGTCTGAATCCCCGTTTGGCCTTTTCCCAGACTCCACACCACATTACACTGCGGCCACATCCCTGCTCGCCTTTAGTTGGGGCCTGTGCTGGCTATTCAGAATGCGTCCAATCTAAAGGCATAGTAGGGATGTGGCTGCAGTGTAATGTGGTTTGGGCTCAGGGAAAAGGGCCAGTTGGGGGGTTTCACACAGTAGAGGAAACCCAATTTGGCATGCCCCTGGAGTACGGATCAAAGCCACTGGGGCATTCCAATTCGGGATGCCCCACTGTAAAACCCTCCCTATTGGCCCTATTCCCAGAGCCAACACCACATTACCCTGCAGCTGCATCCCTACTAAGCCTTTAGCTGGGACGCATTCTGAATAGCCAGCACAGGCACGTCCCCAACTAAAGGCTATCAGGGATGCGGCTGCAGTGTAATCTGATGTGCGCTCTGGGAAAAAGGCCAGTCGGGGGTATTTCACACAGCGGGGCTTCCAAATTTGGGAGGCCCCACTGGGTTTTGTTCCCTACTCCAGGGGTATCCCAAATTGTGATTCTCCACTGTGTGAAACCCCCCATCTGGCCCTTTTCCCAGAGCCCAAACCACATTATACTGCAGCTGCATCCCTACTATGCCTTTAGCTGGGACGCATTCTGAATAGCCAGTGTGGGCACATCCCAAACTAAAGGCGAGCAGGGATGCGGCTGCAGTGTAATCTGATGTTCTTTTACGTTTTATTCGGTGTGCGGAAGAGGGAGTAGTCTTATATGGCGAGTATATAACAAACTCTATATTTTGAGTGGAAATGTTGGTGGGTCGTCTTATACGCCGGCAAATACGGTAGTTATACATCTGTTTGTAGGGCCCCCTTCAGGTGAAATAGTTCCTCATGTAGGATGGAGAAATATCCTAGTCCTAATGGGTATGGAGAGCTTGTTGCATGCAGCAGACTCTCCAACCAATCACCAAACTGCGGGAACATCAGAGGCATGATTGGCTGCTGGGGCATTTTTGAGCCACTTCAATGATCACTGAAAAATGAATTTGGCAGAAAAGTCATCAATTGAAATAAAAACACATGGTGGCCAGCACATTATATAAGGTTGGGATGCACAGCATAACATTTGTCACACCAAGCTCTTGTGTGTGGAGGTCCTTATATATTTAAGCCCTGAACATTTAATTACGTTACTAGTATGCCCTTTATGATCATCATTTGCCTTCTTTTGGGTTCGTTGCTGTATGATGATGCAAAGATATTTATTACAAAACCAGTCAGCCCAGGCTTAAGTGGTGCTCTAGTGCAGTGTTCCTCAACCCTCTCGTCAAGGCCCAACAATAGGTCTTTATGGCTGTGTCTGAGCACTAATTATTTCACCTTGAAATCTGCAAAACATGACCTGTTGGTGGGCCTTTAGGAGATGGTTGGGGAACATTTTAGGGAGCTCTGTAGATGTTGCTCCTGGTGCTTCGCAGATGCCGCAGCTGGTATAGCTCCTACAGGGCTGCAATTAACATTAAAATTGTACTTAACGCATCTCTATGTGTGTGTGACCTGTGTTCTTCCACCTGCTATGTAAGTGCCTAAAGAGAAAAAGGGCCTGAATCAATAACTGTGACTCTGAGGACCTAGGGATATCGGTAGAGTGTGGTCAGGTTTAGGGTTTCTGCCCCGTGATATGAATAACACTAGGGCCCTTATTTAAGAAGCGATAGCGTCAGGTAGCGCCTGGTTAATGAGAGGTAGCGACAGATAGCGACTGGTCAACGCCGGACACGGCACGCAATTACACATTTATCAAGCAGAATCTGTTTAGCGACTGGGATAGCACCATGTAGCGTCTGATTCATCATTTTCACAGCCTCAGCGAACAGCGCCAGCGTTCAGCCTTGCACAGCGCCATGTATGACCTCTCGCTACCTGACGCTTTCCCATACATTTCAATGGACGATCCTTTTCTTCTCTTTAAACGGGTTTTTTTTTTTTATTTTCAAAAAAATCACAAATAATTCTGTGACCTTTCCTGGCATTGAAATAGCAGTTTTTTCATAATTTTTTCATTTTTTATATATTTCCTCATAAATGACATTACAGGTCTGGCATTAAAGTGTTCATGTTACAATGTTGTTACAATGTAATTCCATATGTTTTCGCTTTGTTACTAGTTGATAGAAATACACTTTAAACACACCGCCTCCTGCGCTCTGGGCTTCAAACAAGTATTTTTCAGCGCCAGAGATTTGTGAGGCTTTTTTTTTGCTGAATATGGTGTTGCTATGAGCAGTCGCTAACATGCGCTCCCATACAGCGCTGTACTGGTCAAATAGCGACTCCTCACAATGTATTCAACATTACTGAACAGCGACTGAGTCGCTATAAATTAGCGACTCACGGCTGAGCACTGCGACTACTAGCGAGCGCTCTGAAAATGCCTGCTACAGACGCTCATCTGTCGCTACCTGCCGCTAATGATGAATCAGCCTGTAGGTGGTCACCAAGAAGAGGGATTGGAGAGTATGAGAGATTGATCCCTGCAGTTTTCGGGGAGGCCAATTCATTAATAGCGGCAGGTAGCGACAGTTGAGCGACTATAGCGGCATTTTCAGAGCGCCCGCTAGTAGTCGCTGTGCTTGGCCGTTGTTCGGTAGTTGATAGCGACTCAGTCGGTTTGCCGTAATGTTGAATATTGGGTGAGGAGTCACTATTTGACAGGTTCCGCGCTGTATGGGAGCGCATGATAGCGACTGGCCCTAGCGACTGGCTCCCAGCATATTCATTAAAAAATCATGCTCAAAAAATTCTCGCGCTGTGAAATGCATGTTTAAACCCCAGAGCGCTGGCGGCGATGGGTTAAAAGTAGTTTTTTAACCCCCAAACAACCATATTTTTGGAAACCAAAAAAAACAAGTTTTTAAAATAATTTTGTAATATGAATACATTAATATCAGACCTGTAATATCAATTCTGTACAATTTTTTTTCTAAAATGGCAGAAGTGGTCACAGAATTTTTCACATTAAAAACATTAACAATAACAATTAATTATTAATATTTAAAGATTGTTCCATTGAAATGCATTGGAGAGCGCCAGGTAGCGAGAGGTCATACCTGTCGCTGTTCAAGGTCGGACGCTGGCGCTGTGGGCTGAGGCTGGAATAATGATGAATGAGTCGCTATATGGCGCTATCTCAGTCGCTAAGCAGGATCGGCTTGATAAATGTGTGATTGTGGTGGGGAGCCGGCGTTCTCGTGACGGGGCCCGTCATTACCGGTCGCTCACCAGTCGCTACCTGTCGCTATTCCTTCATAAATAAGGGCCTAAGTGTGGGGAGGGGTTTGGTCGCATCTAATGCCAGGATCTTCTGAAAGCTTGACTGATCTTCTTTGGCCTCTGCTGATCTCTCCTACAGACACTGGCAGAAGAAAAGTTTAGTTTTGATGACAATTTAATATAACAGCTTTGAAACACAGAACTTTCCTTCACTATAATACAGTGTGTGCAAAGATTTTCCCAAAAGAATACATCTTGAAGGTTAGAGATGCCTAACGTGAAGCATTTGATGTAAAATGTTGACATTTGCATATACGATTTTTTCCCAAATAGTATTTTCTGAGAATAAAGCAGATAAAGATCTTTAATATTGGTTTTGGTTCACTCTTGCGCAGTGCCACTAATATAACACATATGTTTTCCTCTCGGTTTGAATATAAGTTTATAATGTAAGTAAAGGCATTAGCCAGATTTTTTAAAAAGTCTTTTGAAGCCAGGTGACCTGAGGTAGTCCAAGTAGCACTTAAACCGGACCTTCAGCGCGATTTAATGAAAAGCCCAAACTCCTCAAAAACGGTTCCCCAGCATCTAAAATTAATATATTTTAAGTTTTTAGTCACTAACTTATTCTTTCCCCCACTGGGCTGCAACTCTGTTCAGGAATTTAGGATACGGGCACCGCCATCTTGACTCAGAAGTATCACACTTACTGAGGAGAGGAGAGTGGGATAAGGTATAGGGGGGCTGTGCTTTGCTCAGACAGAGCAGAGCTGAGGTCAGGTAAAGGTCAGCAGTCCCAGAATGCAGAGCAGCACAGTCAGGAGGCACTTCCTGTTTGCAGGCTGCCTGCTAAGATGGCGGCTTCCATAAGCCGCCATCTTGGATGTTTAAAGGCTCATAACATGCAGTAGATGCAGGTAGGATGATTTTTAATGTGGGCAATCTGTATGTACAGGGTGTGGGAAACATATAAGATAGACTCTTATTCAGAGTGAAGGTCCGCTTTAATCTATCTTTATTTCATAAGAATTAACGTACTATAACGTCTTACTGAATAAAGAAGAATCTTGCAGGTATTTCAGAAAACCAGCTTTTTGAAAATGTATCGCGTTCCAGTTGTCACCAATCAGCACACTAAAGGAGTTATTAATGAAAGGATAGCGCCAGGTAGCGCTTCGTAGCGGCAGGCAGCGTCTGGTGAACGCTGGGCGCTGTACGCAAAACCACATTTAAGAAAGCGAATCTGGTGAGCTCCTCTAACAGGGCCATGTAGCGTCGCATGTATTACTAGAGGTGGCTCAGTGTATAGCGCCAGCCCTCTAGGTTCAAGAACGCCACTTATTACCTTTCGCTCAGTGTCGCTCTCCCATACATGTCAATGGGCATTCATTTGCTTGTGTTTAAATAGCGTGTTTGGCATTTTTTTTTTCAAATCATTGTGTGACCTCTCCTGGCTGCTAAAACTTTTATACATTTTTTGAATTTTTTATATTTTTATGCAGAATTCTATTTACAGGTCCGGTACTAAAGTGTCACAGTGTTAAAACATTGCCATTCCATGTGTTTTCTCTTTGTTACTGGTGGTTATGTGATTAAAAACAGACTTTAATCACACAGAGTCTGGCGCTCTATGCTACAGCACCCAGCTTTAGAGCGCTGGCACTGTGCGTGTTTAGTTTTTTGTTAAATATGGTGTTGAGCGCTGAGTGCCGGACGCACTGAGCTGGCGCTACCTCTCGCTCCCTACAGCATTATACTGTTGTTAGAGCGCCCAACACACATCACATTCATTAATGCCGGCCAGATTACTACAGCGACCGCAATCCTACTTTACAGCGCCCGATACCCACTTACAGCGTCTACTAGCGGTTGCTCTAAGCATCGCTATACAGACGCTCATCTGGCAATACCGGACGCTAGTAGTGAATCAGCCTCCACTTGTGCATTACTTACTAGAGGTGAAATCAAAAATATGAGGGCTCAAGAAGGTGGTGATATTAAAGTCACAACGGGACATACTTACCGACCACCTACTGCCTAATGCTGGGCCTGGTTTAGGTATTAAAAAAAAAACGAAAGGCTCACCCTCACATCCTCTCACTGCTCTGCAGCAGCCATGGGTTAAGCAACCAGTGCACAACAGCAGTGCTGCCAGTGGCGTAACTGTGACGGGCCCCGGTGCAAACATTGAATGGGCCCTTCAAAAGTTCATACAGTAAACTTTTTTATATCTTTTAACTCATTCGGATGCAGCTAGACAACTAAAGACCGAAACAGCTGAGACAAATGTTGCTTCCTTTCTCTAAATGATGCCAAGTGAGCACAAATATGATAGTGGAGGGTGGAGGAGCAACACTGATGGGGTTCTCCTGACCTTCTGGGCCCCCAGTGCAGTCACATCACCTGTACCACCTCAAGTTACACTGCTGTTGCACTGATTGACTGACTAGGCAGCCAGCCATGATGAGCGGGAGCAGGGATCTGAACCCCCTAGACCTGTTGAAACACATCACTTCATTTGAAGTAGTCTTGAGCGCAGCATGGTGGCTGTTTGCATTAGGGGATGCTTATTGGCAGCGAGAAACCAGGCAACCACTAGTAGCACTCAAAGCAATGCAGCAATGCGGAAGAGGGGCACAGATCCCACAAGCTGAAGGAGTGGAGCAAAATACCTATTGATTACACCTTTATCTTTACTGAGCAACCTCTGCCCTCGCACTCCCGCCTTTAAGACTTCTCCTGTGCCTCTGCACTTCTCTGGAATGCCTTCTCCTGCTCAATCTGTTACTCTCCTAGCTTTTAAAAGTGCCCTCAAAACGTACCTCTTCAGACAAGCATATCATCTAGTTAAAGCGACTCCTATAACCTTGACAGGGCACATACCTCCAAACTCAAGCTCTACCACTTGTGATCCTGCCCGCTTTTGTTTCTCCCCTCTATCTATTGGACTGTAAGCTCGCAAGGACAGGGCTCTCTTTCCTCTCCCCAAAACATTTGGTCTGAACTTTCTAGCATCTAATTTATAATGATGTTTTATCAGCTAGAGTAGCATACAATGGGGGTTATTTAAGAAGGGATAGCGCCAGGTAATGCCTCGTAGCGGCCGGCAGCGTCTGGTGAACGTTGGGCGCTGTATGCAAAACCACATTTATAAAAGTGAATCTGGTGAGCGACTCTAACAGCGCCATGTAGCGTCCGATTTATTATTACAGACGGCTCAATGTATAGCGCCGGCGCTCTAGTTTCCAGAGCGCCAGGTATTACCTTTCGCTCAGTGTCACTCTCCCATACATTTCAACGGGCTTTCATTTGCTTGTGTTTAAACAGCTGCCGGGTGTTGGTGTTTTAGATAACGCTGACATCCAATAGGAAGTGAGGGAGGGATGTTTAAAGAGGAAAATCAGAAAAGGTCTGTTGTTTCTCTTGGGAGCATTCTCTGTGCTGCTGCTGCTCCTGTGGCAGTGATAGTGCTGAATTTCTGCAAGGTAAGGGGAGGAAGGTTATAAAAAGACAGAGCATCCACTGAACCGGACCTTCAGCATCATTTATTGAAAAGCCCAAACCCTTAAAAAACTATTCCCCAACATCTAAAATTAAAATATTTTACGTTTTTAGTCACTTACTTTTTATTCTTTCCCCCACTGGACTGCAACTCTTCAGCATTCTAGGATACGGGCACCGTCATCTTGGCTCAGAAGCATCACATACTGAGGACAGGGGTCAAAAGTACAGGGGGGGCGGGCTTATAGCTGTGCTTTGCACAGACAGAGCAGAGCTGGGGTCAGGAAAAGGTTAGCAATCCCTGAATGCAGAGCGGCACAGTCAGAAGACACTTCCTGTTTGCAGGCAGCCTGAGCCTCCATGGACAGCCATCTTGGATGTTTAAAGGCTCAGAAAATGCAGTAGATGCAGGCAGGATGTGGGCAATATGTATGTACAGAGTGGGGGAAACAAATTAGATCTTTTTTAGAGTGAAGATCTGGTTTAAGGGTCTATAGATTTCTGCTATGAAAATAAGAACCCTTCATATGTGTTGAGTTTAATCGAGCTGATGACGTCACATGTGGTAACACCAGCATATAATGGAAATAGAGTGACCATTCTTAGGCCCTTATTTATGAAGGAATAGCGACAGGTAGCGACTGGTGAGCGGCCGGTAATGACGGGCCCCGCCATGAGAACGCCGGCTCCCCACCACAATCACACATTTATCAAGCCAATCCTGCTTAGCGACTGAGATAGCGCCATATAGCGACCACAGCGCCAGCGTCCGACCTTGAACAGCGACAGGTATGACCTCTCGCTACCTGGCGCTCTCCAATGCATTTCAATGGAACAATCTTTAAATATTAATAATTAATTGTTATTAATTTTTTTTTTTTTAAATGTAAAAAATTCTGTGACCACTTCTGGCATGTTAGATAATTTTTTTAAGGTAAAAAAAAAAAAAAAAAATTTGTACAGAATTGATATTACAGGTCTGATATTAATGTATTCATATTACTAAATTATTTAAAAAACTTGTTTTTTTTGGTTTCCAAAAATATGGTTGTTTGGGGGTTAAAAAAACTACTTTTAACCCATCGCCGCCAGCGCTCTGGGGTTTAAACATGCATTTTACTGCGCGACAATTTTTTGAGCGTGATTTGTTAATGAATATGGTGGGTGACGGTCGCTATGACCAGTCGCTATCATGCGCTCCCATACAGCGCGGAACCTGTCAAATAGCAACTCCTCACCCAATATTCAACATTACGGCAAACCGACTGAGTCGCTATCAACTACCGAACAACGGCCAAGCACAGCGACTACTAGCGGGCGCTCTGAAAATGCCGCTACAGTCGCTCAACTGTCGCTACCTGCCGCTATTAATGAATCGGCCTCCCCGTGAATATTTCAGCATGTAGCCCTAGTTTCATCTTTGCACCAAAACCCTTTGGCCCTTACTCGTGCTTCTGGCTGACATTAATGCAGGGACTTTTTTTTTCTTAAAAAAATATGAGCAAAGAGACAAGCCATTTAGCATTAGTAAACACTGGTCCTGTTTTTAATAACCAATACTCTAAATATTCTTTAACCACATAAGTGTATTATACATATGCTGTGGACATAGTTTCCCACACTGCTTCTAACCATCATTAATGGGGAACTCTCTAGATACTGCTTATATTCCTTTCATTTCAGCATGCATCACTATTTTCCCAGATATTTAATGTATTTGCTTTTGCTACCAAAACAATGAGTCTATTATTATGGTCTATTTTACATCTCATTCAACATTCCATTTCCCTTGGGGCCCGAAAATGTTTAAAATCCAGTGTTCCTTATTAAAAAGTGTAAAAAGCTGACATCCATTATCATATTTTAAGTTAAAGATGTAACCTCTTCCATTTTATTGTATATTATATTTAGAGGTTCTACATGCAACTGTTTGGTAAAAGTAATTCCCTCTCCAGGCAAAAAAAACGAAAATACACACACAATACTCACCCATAGTACACGGGGAGGCCGATTCATTAATAGCGGCAGGTAGCGACAGTTGAGTGACTGTAGCGGTATTTTCACAGCGCCCGCTAGTAGTCGCTGTGCTTGGCCGTTGTTCGGTTGTTGATAGCGACTCAGTCGGTGTGGCGTAATGTTGAATATTGGGTGAGGAGTCACTATTTGACAGGTTCCGCGCTGTATGGGAGCGCATGATAGCGACTGGTCAGAGCGACCGGCTCCCACCATATTCATCAAAAAAATCACGCTCCAAAAATTCTTGCGCTGTAAAATGCATGTTTAACCCTTTAAGTGCCAGCCTACCTGGAGTTTTTGTCACACTCTGTTGCCAGACCATTTTGCACTATTTTGCGCTCCCCATGTTCAAATGTGATTTTGGAAGGGATTTCCAGGGATTTCCCAGGAAAATGATATATTGTTTTTTTCAGCAGAGTCTGGGCTTTAACATGAAATGTCTTGTTTGTCATTTGTTAGGTGTATTCTTAATATTTTTGGGTGAAATATGTGCAAAAAAAAAAAAAAAAAAATTTTTACATATTGTAGTTTTTTTTTGTAATAAAAAATGTAAGTTTGTCAATGAAATCTTATTGCGTGTGAAATCCCAATTTCTCCCGGTTACAGCGGTACCACATATGTATTGGTAGACACCCTTTCCTGCCCAGGAGACTCCCCCAAACTGAAACAGCGCTTTAGGGGATTTTCAGATAAAATACAACTATGCTACGCAATATGCGCACCTTGCAGTTTTTCCAGAAAAACAACCCTTTACATTTGAAATACCCCCAACAAACTATATATTCTCTGGAAGTACACACCTCAGGCTTTCTAGGCGTACCAGGCTTGTTGATGTGGCCACAGTTTTCTGGAAGTAATCCCTCAATGGATTCTTTGGTTGCAAAGAGTTTCCCTAAAAAAAGGATAAAAAAGCAGAATCAAAGCCACATTTTCCTAAAAAAACTATATACAAACAAGAAAAAACAAGTTTAATCTGAAAACGCAACAACCTCCGAACAGAACGATACCCAACATGCATAGCTACTGTCAAGGGAAGAGTTGCCAAACACCCCAAAGTAAACCATGTGCGTAACGGTAATTTTCCTTGAAAATTTCAGCTCTGCAGACAAAGTGCGCACCTTGCGATTTTTCAACCAAAACAACCCTTGACATTTAGAATATCCCCCATAAACCATATATTCCCTGAAAGTACACATGTTAAGCTTTCTAAGGGTACCCAACTTGTTCTAGTGGGCTCATCTTTCTGGAATTATTACCTCAAAGAATTCTTTGGTTGCGCATGGTTTCCCTAAAAAATTTATAAAAAAGCTGAATAAAAAACACCTTTTCCTAAAATATAAATATGCAAACCAGAAAAAACAAGCTAAGTCTGAAAGCGCAAGGTCCCCCGAACAGAACAATACCCAACATGCATAGGTTCTATTAACCCTTTCAATTGCCAGCCTACTTGAGATTTTGTCACCCTCTGTTGACAGGCCATTTTTCCCCATTTTGCGTCATGTTTTGCGCCATTTTTGCTGGAACTTTCAGGAAAATTATATATATATTTTTTTTGCAGCAGAGTTTAGGCTTTAACATGAAATGTCTTGTTTGTAAATTTTTTTTTTTTTTTACAATATTATTAAGTAAAAAAAATAAATAAATAAATAAATAAATTTTTTAGAAAATTGACTCCTTTATTTTAAATAAAAAATGTATTTTATTAAGGAAAATCATATTGCATGTGAAAGCCCCATTTCTACCGATTAGAACGGTACCACATATTTATCGGTAGCCCCCTGTTCCTGCCCAGGAGACCCCCCTAACTGAAACAAGTATTTTATAACATTCACAAAAAAAATACAAATACCATCCACACTACAAAGGGTTAAATCGAGAAAAAAAATGACATAGGGTCCCCCCTCCCAGGGGGGGCGGATCCCATTTTTTTTTTTATTTTTAAGGGTTAAAAACCCTTAAAAATCAAAAAGAAAAATGACGTGGGGTCCCCCTTACCCAAAGTAACCAGCCCGGGACCAGCTATGGGGGCTTGTAGGCACAGTGTGGGGGGGCCAGCTTTTGTGGCCCCCCCACCCTGCAGCCTACGAGCCCACATAGCCTATGTGGGCCCGGGCTCTTCTGCCCCCCCCTGGCCTTTGGGGAGGCAGGTAATGGGGGTGCCGGGGGTTAATGGCAAGCCACCCGCTAGCGCAGGTGGCTTGCCATCCCCCCAGCCTTGTGAACTGGTATAGGGGTCATGGACCCCTTACCAGTTCACAAGGGGTTAAAAGTAAATAATCACACAGACACAAGCAGAGAAAAAAATATTTTATTAATTTTTATTTTTTTTTTACACTGTACTCACCTCCCATCCATCCTGGAGCACTCTGTCCCTCGGCGATCACTGGCTTCTGCTCACTTGCTAGAAGCCTTTTATAGCTGCTGGATGACAGAACACAAAGGGTTAATAAAAAAAAAAATGACATAGGGTCCCCCCTCCCGGGGGGGGGGCAGACCCCATTTTTTTTTGATTTTTAAGGGTTAAAAACCCTTAAAAATCAAAAAAAAAATTGACGTGGGGTCCCTCTTACCCACAGTAACCAGCCCGGGACCAGCTATGGGGGCTTGTAGGCACAGAGTGGGGGGGCCAGCTTTTGTGGCCCCCCCACCCTGCAGCCTACGAGCCCACATAGCCTATGTGGGCCCGGGCTCTTCTGCCCCCCCCTGGCCTTTGGGGAGGCAGGTAATGGGGGTGCCAGGGGTTAATGGCAAGCCACCCGCTAGCGCAGGTGACTTGCCAGACCCCTGAGCCCTGTGAACTGGTATAAGGGGTCACATGGACCCCTTACCAGTTCACAAAGGGTTAACAGTATAAATGAAATGACACACACAGGTTTTGAAATATGTTTATTTAAAAAAAAAAAAAAAACATTTTACCTTTACTCACCTCCGATCTTCAGCTGCAGTGTCCCGCGGCGATCTGATGCAGGTGACAGCTGGGCAGAGAAGGGGGGAGGCAGGCGATCGGAGGATCGCCTACCTCCCTCCTTCTCCGCCCAGCCGTCACCGGCATCTGAGAGGAGAACTGCCGGGTGCCCCGATGACACCCGGCGGTGACGGGGGGCGGGGCTAAAATCCAAGATGGCGGCCGCCATCGGAAGATGCGACGGAGGGAGGGCTGTTATGCCCCCCTCCAGAAGACAGAAGACCCGGGGGGGGTAATCGGAGCCCCCCCCCCCCATGAAGAGGAGAGGCGGCGGGAGTCGGCGGGAGCGGAGGTGAGTAACTGTCATTTTTTTTTTTTTCAACAGGCAATCCTGGCAGCTGCTGAAACGGGGGGGGCACCCTATTCCGGGCCCTCCCCTGCAGCCGGAGAAGCCCCGATCGGCGATCGGAGCCCCGCTGGCTGAAGAGGAGACCCGGCCGGACAAAACAAGGGGTCAGGTAAGTGACTTTTTTTTAAACTTTTTTTTGTGGGATTGGGGAATGCCAGGCACGTAAAATTTACGTGGCTGGCACTTAAGTGACGGAGAGGCAACCACGTAAATTTTACGTGGCTGGCATTTAAAGGGTTAAACCCCAGAGTGCTGGCGGCGATGTGTTAAAAGTACTTTTTTAACCCCCAAACCACCATATTTCAAAAAAAAAAAAAAAAATGTTTTAAGAATTTAGTAATATGAATACAATAATATCAGACGTGTTATATCAATTCTGCACAAATTTTTTTTTTTACCTTAAACATAAACATGGCAGAAGTGGTCACAGAATTTTTCACATTGAAAAAAAAAAAAAACAATTAATTATGAATATTTAAAGATTGTTCCATTGAAATGCATTGGAGAGCGCCAGGTAGCGAGAGGTCATACCTGTCTCTGTTCAAGGTCGGACGCTGGCGCTGTGGGCTGAGGCTGGAATAATGATGAATGAGTCGCTATATGGCGCTATCTCAGTCGCTAAGCAGGATTGGCTTGATAAATGTGTGATTGTGGTGGGGAGCCGGCGTTCTCGTGGCGGTGCCCGTCATTACCGGTCGCTCACCAGTCGTTACCTGTCGCTATTCCTTCATAAATAAGGGCCTAAATCTGATTCGCAAGATAACGGTAGTTTGGAACTTTGCTGCATTGGCGGTATCTTCCTCACTCTCCCCGCCCGTCACAGTCACTATTAGAAGTGCACAGTCCTGGGGAGGGGGCATTGCCTGCTGCTAAGAAGGAGGCACAGCATGGCATATGCAATAGCAGTAACACCATAGGATGTGTGAGGAGGGGGCAGAATTATTTCTTTCTGTACTGAGTGTAAATTTGCCTAGAAACTGCCCTGCTCCTGGTGCTCCCTTGCACCGGGCATGGTGACTGGCCACTCCTGCTGCTCCATTCACTACAATAGAGGGATTATCGTCTTTCTTTTTATAGATCTTGGTTTACAGACTTGGTGCACAGTTGCTAATAGTAACTTTTAAAAATGCCATCACAAGTAGACTTTCCATTTAAAGTGGACCAAAACCCATGGAGATCGGTCCAGGAATATATAAGATTCCCGGGCCAATTTTTTTTTTGGCTGTTAATTGTTTTTTTACAAAAAAAGGGATCACCAATAGCTACCAGTCCAGGCACTAAGCATAAGGGATTGTAACCCAGGGCTCAGAGGCTGCGCCCCCTGGCGGCCCCTGTTTCTGCAAGTTACATGCCCACCCCTGGAAGAACACCAAATGGGCACCAAGCTCTTCTGCACCCCACATAAGCCCCAAATGGGGGCACGGGTAATGTGTTATTTTACCTGCATCGTACCCGGCGAGCATGGCTAGTGCCATGCCGGCTGCTGAACATGGTAAACGGGTATAGGGGTCCCCTGAACAACATAAGTGATGTTGAGGGGATTCCAGAGAGGCCACGACTCTAAATATAAAAGAAACTCCCCAGCGGCTCATCATAGAGTTCCAAAGAGCAGGGATGAACAGATGGGCAACCTGTGTTCTCCTCCTTTCTAAATGACGTTGGAGCGTCCTTAGATGATCATTTCAAGGAGTCTGTGTGGGAGCCCGGAGGGGAATGTAAAAGTTCATTTAGATTAATAAAGTTTTTTTTTTAAATGTGTATGTGAGTTTTTTTTACTACACTTTCAATTTGAATCGGTAGGGGGTCCCATTGACCCCTATACCAGCTCATACTCCATTACCCGCACCACCAATGGCCAGGGTGGTCAACAGGAAGAGGACTTTACAAGCCCCTATGCTTGGTTTGCCGGGTTGGTAATACTTAGAGGGGGGGAACACACACGTTTTTAAAAACATTTTTGCCGGGAAATATTTTTTAATTTTAACTCCACCCCAACACAAATTTAAAAAAATGTGTGAGCCCCCCCCCCCCCCTACATACTTAAAACTGAAAACAACTAAAAAGTCAGGCTATTCTTCGTTAGATAAAAAATTGTATCTAACCAAAAATGACCAGAAAATTCCAAAAGTATTGAAAATAAACCCGCAGGCAGTTTCAATGTCAAATAGGATGTCTTTAAAAGCGGCCTTATTTATCAAGGGATAGCGCCAGGTAGTGTCTCACTAGCGCCAGGTATCGCCAGCTATCGGTGGCTACCGACTCCAGAACGCCAGGCGGCGGACACAATCACGCATTTATCATGATAAATGAGGCTAGCGCCGGCGAGAGCGTCGGCTAGCGCGGGATTCATCATGTAGCGGACTGCAACGAACAGCGCCGCTGCTAATCCCATCACAGCGCCAGGTATGACCTCTCGCTACCTGGCGCTCTCCAATGCATTTCAATGGAGCAATCTTTAAATATTCATAATTAATTGATATTAATGTTTTTTTTTTTTCTTTATTTTAAATGTCAAAAATTCTGTGACCACTTCGGCAATGTTAGATATTTTTTTTAAGGTAAAAAAAAAAAAAAAATGTGTGCAGAATTGATATTACAGGTCTGATATTAATGTATTCATATTACAAAATGTTTAGAAAAACTTGTTTAATTTTTTAATCAAAAAATAAGGATGTTTGGGGGTTAAAAACTACTTTTAAACCATCGCCGCCAGCGCTCTGGGGTTTAAACAAGCATTTCACAGCGCGAGAATTTTTTGAGTGTGATTTGTTAATGAATATGCTGGGAGCCGTTCGCTATGACCATTCGCTGTCAGGCGCTCCCATACAGCGCGAAACCTGTCAAACAGCGACTCCTAACCCCGTATTCAACATTACCGCACACCGACTGAGTCGCTGTCAACAACCGAACAACGGCCAAGCACAGCGAATACTAGCGTGTGCTGTGAAAATCACGCTACTGGCGCTCATCTGTCGCTACCTGGCGCTATTACTGAATCGGCCTCCCCGTAAAACACATTTAAAAAAAAGCTAGCCAGGCTATTCTTCGCAAGATAGAAAGATGCCTAAAAAATTAACAAAAATATTGAAAAAATAAACCCGCAGGCAGTTTTAATGTTAAATTGAATGTAATACTGAAAACTAGAAAAATACAAATACCCCCCAGATGTGCAGCTCTCTAGCCCTGGCTACACCTACTTTACAGCAATTTTTAGCCCCCAAGTTCGGGTACCCATCCTGAGCACAATGTTAGAGCTGCACCTAATAGTTGAACATGATTTGCATGTTGTAACAGCGTTTCCATGTACATGCTACTGACATGTTTTTACATTGGCACTTCTACATGGAGCTTCCTGAATACAAATTCTAGCAATTTCATATTTTCTTTTTTGAGTAGACTCTATTTTTCCCTAAGTTGGTTATGATGACAGGTATGACAGCATGCAGCTTGATGCGTAATTTCTTAAGTGGAATATCAGCGTTGGTGGGAATGAATGATTGGGCCTTGACATCTTTAATGATCAATACCTGCTTGATGATAATGACTTTTCCTGAACACAGACCCAAAAAATAAATCCTTGGCAAAGGGCACCTGGCTTCTTATATGACACACCAAGGTGATTATTTATAGCATTTGTCCTTGGATTTTATGGCTGATAAACAAAATGAACCAAATGTAAGTGAGAATTTTTCTTCAAATAACTTTACCGTTTAACTTTCTTGGTTTAAAAGGTTGACTCACAACATTTACTTTATATAAATGTATCTGAACTTAAAGGAGCTCTATAGCAAAAATGCACTGTATTAAAAAAAAAACATATAACCATGTTTGAAAAAAACAATAACATTCAGCAATGACAAGATTTTGAGTGTACCATTGTCACAAACAGATGACTTTAATGCGGAACAAAACCTAGCCGCAGCCGACCTGGAATCTAAACCACCCTCATTAAGCCAATTTCTCACCCATTTGCACACATTTTCCCCCAGTCCAAGGTGAGTGTTTATAGGCACCCAGGGGGGTTTCACATAGTGGGGCACCCTGATTCGGGATGCCCCCTAGGAAAGCCTCCAGGGCCGGCCACAGGCTTTTCCTGGGGGCATCCTAGGAACACTCACCTTGGACTGGGGGAAAACTTGTGCAGATGGGTGAGAAATTGGCTCAATGATCGGAAGCATAGGGTGGTTATCAATGGTACACACAAGGGTCAGTTCTGGGACCAATTCTCTTCAATATATATATATATTAATGACATTGGGTGCAGCTTAAAGTGGACCAACACCCAGGATTTTGACTATCCTGGGTCTTGGTCCACTTCGGTGGGGCACCCCCGATCGGGGTGCCCCGCTGTGTGAAACCCCCCCTAACCCCCCGAAAAACTCACCTCTCCCCGCTCCCAGCGCCGACGTACAAGGGAAGATCTGGAACGTCTAAGCGGCGGCGGCCGCCGCCGCCTCCCTCGCGTCACTTTTGACGCGCGCGCCCCCGCGCCGGCCATTCGCAGACGGCCGGCGCGGAGGCGCGCACGCCTACAGGGGCGCGAGGGAGGCGGCGGCGGCCGGCCGCCGCCGAAGATAAGGTAGGTGAGTTGGGGTGTTTGGGGGGGGTTTCACCCCGCGGGACATCCCGATCTCGGATGTCCCGCGGGGTGGGGGGTGATCGGCCCGGGAATCTTATAGATTCCCGGGCCGATCACCCGTGGGTGTTGGTCCACTTTAAACAGTAAAGTCTCAATAGTTGCAGATGATACTAAGCTGTGTAAACTAATTAAAGTGGACCAACACCCTCCCATGATCGGCCCGGGAATCTATAAGATTCCCGGACCGATTAGCTCCCTGACTGTGTGAAACCCCCCAGAAACCCCTAAATCCCTACCTGCTCCTCGATCCAGCGGCGTACGCCGCCGCCTCCCGCGCGTCCCTCTAGCAGGAAGTAAGAGTGTAAGAGTGACGCGCGGGAGGCGGCGGCGGGCGTGCTCTCTTGTCCGTCGCTGCCTCCTGCTTTTCCGCCAGCGGGGATTGGCTGCAGCGGTCACGTGGGAGCGGGGAGAGGTGAGTTTTTGGGGCTTTCTGGGGGGTTTCACATAGCGATCGGGGTGCCCCACCGAAGTGGACCAAAACCCAGGATAGTCAAAATCCTGGGTGTTGGTCCACTTTAAAACAAAAGAGGTAAACAGGCTGAACTAGATGGACTAAAGTCTTTATTCATCCTTACATACTATGTTACTATGTTACCTTTCCCCGGTCCATCAGTGGATGTACGGGCTCCTGTCCAATCAGAACCGGTTGCTCAAATGAGGTGATTTGAGAAATGGCTCTGATTGTTGACAATAGGGAGTGTGTGCTTCCCCATTCCCTGCATCCCCAGCATTGTGTTGAGTGCTCCCGCGCCAACCATTCAGATAGGCCGGGATGGGCATGTTGGCAATATGGTAGCACTCACTCCCCATTCATCCCAATCACATCCGCTTGCCGAATTACATCATCACAGGAAGCGGCTCTGATTGGCCAGGAGCCCGCGCATGTGCCGTTGGACCGAGGAGGAGCTAAGCAGATTGGGCAATTTGGGGAGTTTCACACAGCAGGGCATCCCAATTCGGGATGCCCCAGGGAAGCTAAACAAAACCCCAGAAACTAAACAAACCTGGGTTTTGTTCCACTTTAAGACAAGCTTGGGGGTCTAAAAAGGGGATTGTAGCAAGTAGGATCTTGGGTTCCCATGTAGGATGGTGGTGCTGACAGCCTATCTCACTTTAGCACTACAGATTCACACAACACAAATACAGATTACAAAACTCGCTCTCTTAGGAAGGTTGATTTCATTTATTGTAGAGCTATCGTCCCATTAGCAGCAATTGGCACTTATGATTGATGGGACACTACTTGGTGGTATCAGAGGCGCTATGGATTTTTGATTGATAACTACACATTTTGCACTGGGACCTGAAATTCACATGATCTTCATCTAGCAATATGTGGCGTTAGCATTTCTTAAAGCGGACCTTCACCCTGAATAAGAGCCTATCTTATATGTTTCCCACTCCCTGTACATACAGATTGCTCACATTAAAAATCATCTTACCTGAATCTACTGCATGTTAGGAGCCTTTAAACATCCAAGATGGCGGCTCATGGAGCATCAGGCAGCCTGCAAACAGGAAGTGTCTTCTGACTGTGCTGCTCTGCATTCTGGGATTGCTGTCCTTTTCCTGACCCCAGCTCTGCTCTGTCTGTGCAAAGCACAGCTATAACCCCACCCCCTGTACTTTAACCCGCTCTCCTCGCCTCAGTATGTGTGATGCTTCTGAGTCAAGGTGGCGGTATCCATATCCTAGGGTCGTGAACAGAGTTGCAGCCCGGTGGGGGAAAGAATAATAGGTAAGCGACTAAAAGCTTAAAATATATTCATTTTAGATGCTGATGAATAGTTTTTTAAGGGTTTGGTCTTTTCATTAAATCATACTGATGGTCCAGTTTAAATAAACCCCTTAGGGGTCCCTGGGCTGACAAGGTAAAACGTGGAGGCTGATTCATTACTAACGCCAGGTATCGGCAGATGAGAGTCTGTATAGCAGCGCTTAGAGCGACCGCTAGTAGATGCTCTATGCAGGTATTGGGCGCTATAACAGTGAGCCTCAGTCGCTGTAGTAACCTGCCCGGCACTGATGAATGAGATGTATGTTGGGCGCTCTAACACCAGTACAGCACTGCACGGAGCGAAAGGTAGCGCCAACTCAGTATGACCGACTCTCGGTGCTCCACAACATACTTATCAAAAAGGGACACACTCACAGCGTGGGCGCTCTAAGACTGGTTTGTTTGCAGTCAGGAGAGGTCACACAATGATTTCAGCAAAAAAAAACAAAATAAAAAATGTCAAAACACAAGCAAATGAACACCTGGTGCTCCGGAAGCTAGAGCGCCGGCGCTATAGGCTGAGCTGCCTGTATTAATACATGTGACGCTACATGGCACTGTTAGAGTCGCTCACCAGATTCGCTTTCATAAATGTGGTTTTGCGTACAGCGCCCAGCATTCACCAGACGCTGCCTGCCGCTATCCCTTCTTAAATAACTCCCATACTGTACCAGGACCAATACAGACTAGATGTTACAAAGTTTAAAACAAATGTTGTAAGAACAGGCAACAACAGGCAATAGAGCTTACAGTCTAAAGAATGGGAGGGAGACAAAAGTTACAGATCACAAGCGGTAGCGCTTGCGTTTGGTGGTATGTACTCAGTGAAGGTTATAAGGGTTGCTTAGAGCAGAACAAAACCCACCAGCAGCCAGCCTGGAATCTAAAAGATTCCAGTGCCGGCCGCTGGATTTTCCCCGAGGCATCCCAAATAGGAATTCCCCGCACCCTCCAGGGCATCCGTATTATGTCACCTTTTCCTGTTTTAACTGTGCATGCGCGGGCTGGAACAGCAAAAGGTGAGTTTCAGTGCACGAACTGGGAGGTTCCTATTTTATATTCTGTATCTTTACAGGCACTTGTTTTGCTATGTGAGGAAGGTTCTAGCTAAATTGAGAAACCAAGCACATGCCATGAACCATTTACCTTTGGGGCCCTGCTATGGCTTCTACACCATACTGCAGGAAATAAAGGACAGACACATGGGACAGGTATAAGGCTCCTTCTTGCCTTATTATTCTCCTTGGGTTTACAGTCCCTTTAGGTATCCTACCCATAACACATGAACTGGATGAGGGATACCCCTCAAAGACACGGGGAGGCTGATTTATTAATAGCGCCAGGTAGCGACAGTTGAGCGACTGTAGCGGTATTTTCACAGCGCCCGCTAGTAGTCGCTGTGCTTGGCCGTTGTTCGGTTGTTGATAGCGACTCAGTCGGTGTGCAGTAATGTTGAATACAAGGTGATGAGTCGCTATTTGACAGGTTCCGCGCTGTATGGGAGCGCATGATAGCGAATGGCCATAGCGACCGGCTCCCACCATATTCATTAACAAATCACGCTACAAAAATTCTTGCGCTGTGAAATGCAAGTTTAAACCCCAGAGCGCTGGCGGCGATGGGTTAAAAGTAGTTTTTTAACCCCCAAACAACCATATTTTGGGAAACCAAAAAAAACAAGTTTATAAAAACATTTTGGAATATGAATACCGTATATACTCGAGTATAAGCCGAGTTTTTCAGCCCACTTTTTGGGCTGAAAAAAGCCACCTCGGCTTATACTCGAGTCAGTGGACAATGGAGGAGAAAAAGGGGCGGGGCCGGATTACCTTATGGGCGGATGGATGGGCGGATGCGTTCCCTGTAATGTAGCGGTTCGTGACCCCAGAGGGGGTCAGGCTGAGAAGGCTGCAGGGAGGCGCAGGCGGAGGTGCGAGGCCGCGGCCGCACGCGCGCGCACACCACAGAATCTAAGGTGCGCATGCACGGCCGCGCAGATTCTGTGGTGTGCGCGCGCGCACAGCCGCGCAGCCCCATCTGCCGTCTGACAGTCTGCGGAGCCAATGAGCGCGAGGAGCTTCCGGGTCCAGACAGCAGCAGGTCAGGAGCACTCGTGAGGATTTCTGGTGTCCAGCATCCAGGAGGTACCATATTTTAAATATTAAACATGTACCGTATGCAAATGGGATAGGTGGGTGTGCATAGTATGCATAGCACCAGCAAAAAGTCAGGTGCTGGCCACAGGGTCGATTAGAACCTCCTCCATCTCCCTTTCTGCAAGGCCCAGCTACACTTCCTAACAAGACCAAATCCACATAAAAGATCCAGACAGGACTAGGAATGCTATCATGTTTCAGTCCACCATTACTGTACCTAACTGCTCTGTCTGAGCAAAGTACAGCTATAACCCGCTCGGTAGCTGTTGCATTTCCCACCCTCGGCTTATACTCGAGTCAATAACTTTTCCAGTTTTTTTGTGGTAAAATTAGGTGCCTCGGCTTATATTCGGGTCGGCCTATACTCGAGTATATACGGTACATTAATATCAGACCTGTAATATCAATTCTGCACAATTTTTTTTTTATTTTTTTCTTACCTTGTGGTAACAGAAATGTTCACATAAAAAAAAAATTATTAACAATTAATTATGAATATTTAAAGATTGTTCCATTGAAATGCATTGGAGAGCGCCAGGTAGCGAGAGGTCATACCTGTCGCTGTTCAAGGTCGCTCGCTGGCGCTGTGGGGTGAGGCTGGAATAATGATGAATGAGTCGCTATCTGGCGCTATCTCAGTTGCTAAGCAGGATCGGCTTGATAAATGTGTGATTGTGGTGGGGAGCCGGCGTTCTCGTGGCGGTGACCGTCATTACCGTTCGCTCACCAGTCGCTACCTGGCGCTATCCCTTGTTAAATAAGGGCCTTAGAAAGCAGCCGCATTTCCATTCATTATAGACAGATTTAGCTAATGGTATTTCTGCTTTGAACTTCTACAGTATTTCCCATTATGAATATAAACTCAATGCTCTAGCTGAGTGCTGTCAATGACTGTATGCCTGTCATACATCCCCAATGTACTTCCTTTGAAACTAAATTCCTCTATAGTATATTTATACTAACTAGACAAAGTGCAATTTCCGGGGAAATTGCGTGAAGTGGTCTTGCCTCCGCCAGTTCTCTACAACTGGAGCGGGAAGAGTAACTGGGTGGAGTGAGCGGAGTAACTGGGTGGAGTGGGTGGAGTAACTGGGTGGAGTGGGCAGAGTAACTGGGTGGAGTGACTTGAGTAACTGTTGTGTGGGTGGAGTGAGCGGAGTAACTGGGTGGAGTGACTTGAGTAACTGTTGTGTGGTTGGAATGGGCGGAGTAACTGGGTGGAGTGACTTGAGTAACTGTTGTGTGGTTGGAGTGGGCGGAGTAACTGGGTGGAGTGGGCAGAGTAACTGGGTGGAGTGGGTGGGCTAACTGGGTGGAGTGGGTGGGCT
Source organism: Gastrophryne carolinensis (assembly GCA_027917425.1). Taxonomy (NCBI): domain Eukaryota; kingdom Metazoa; phylum Chordata; class Amphibia; order Anura; family Microhylidae; genus Gastrophryne; species Gastrophryne carolinensis. The sequence continues at coordinate 562,626,689 of CM051234.1, forward strand.
GACTGGGTGGAGTGGGTGGGCTGACTGGGTGGAGTGGGCGGGCTGACTGGGTGGAGTGGGCGGGCTGACTGGGTGGAGTGGGCGGGCTGACTGGGTGGAGTGGGCGGGCTAATTGGGTGGAGTGGGCGAGGTGGAGTGGGCAGAGTAACTGGGTGGAGTGGGCAGAGTAACTGGGTGGAGTGGGCAGAGTAACTGGGTGGAGTGGGCAGAGTAACTGGGTGGAGTGGGCGGAGTAACTAGGTGGAGTGGGCGGAGTAACTAGGTGGAGTGGGCGGAGTAACTGGGTGGAGTGGGCGGGGTAACTGGGTGGAGTGGGCGGGGTAACTGGGTGGAGTGGGCGGAGTATCTTGGTGGAGTGACTTGAGTAACTGGGTGGAGTGACTTGAGTAACTGTTGTGTGGTTGGAGTCACTGGAGTAACTGTGGAAAGGTTTGACTGAGCAGAGTAACTATATGGAGTAGGCAGAGTAACTGTATGGATTGTTTTGAGTAAAGATAGTAGGCATTCTTCTTTTTTCTATCGCCAGATTATTTATAGACATGTTAGAAGCTATTGTGTGGCTATTTAATTATTTATCTTTTGTAATGCAAATTTCACTATACTGCTCCTTTAAGAGGAGTTTCCTGAGACTTGGTGTGTGGGCGGAGCAGCTGTAACGAGGCAGGCTGCAGTTGTGTTGCTATGGAAACTCACTCTGAGGTAAACTGAGAATGCACATTAAAACACATTTCCAATGCACTGGTGGTTGCCATATTCAAATGACTGTAGCTTAAAAAGTATACATCCTACAGCAAAGAGCTTTATACTGTAGGAATCACGAGGCCGAGACCTGTACAATGGAGCATGTCTCTGAAATATTAAAAATGAAGGCACAGTCGCAGTTTAGAAATTGCCATTCAAATTTGTGGTGTCTAGAGTGGAGTTTCAATGAATGTCAATGGGAGGTGTGAGTTGCAAACAAAAGGTCATATTGTGAAATCTGTTCGGGCTATGGCTTAGCCTTGGACATTTTTAGCGGCAGCAGGGATAGCTGAACGTTTTGATATAAGATTTGTGTAGGTGGGATTAAAAATGAGGGAGAGGTCGCAGTTTAGAAATCATGTCCTGATTTTTCATTTCACACGCATCTCCCACTCTAGCTTTGAAAATACCTCCCATTCATTCCTATGGGAAAATTGCGCCAGGAAAACGCCAATATTTCGGAAACCGTTTGGCGAAACGTTCCACAAAATATAAGCACACCATTCGGGAACGATCCGCACGTTTTGGTATATTATGGTCTATGTAGTGTCAAAACTGTGGGAGGAGTTACAGTGCAAAAATGCTTGGAATAAGAATAAAAACTAGACAAAGTGCAATTTCCGGGGAAATTGCGTGAAGTGGTCTTGCCTCCGCCAGTTCTCTACAACTGGAGCGGGCAGAGTAACTGGGTGGAGTGGGTGGAGTAACTGGGTGGAGTGGGAAGAGTAACTGGGTGGAGTGGGTGGAGTAACTGGGTGGAGTGGGCGGAGTAACTGGGTGGAGTAACTTGAGTAACTGTTGTGTGGGTGGAGCGGGCAGAGTAACTGGGTGGAGTGGGCGGAGTAACTGGGTGGAGTGAGCGGAGTAACTGGGTGGAGTGACTTGAGTAACTGTTGTGTGGGTGGAGTGGGTGGAGTAACTGGGTGGAGTGGGTGGAGTAACTGGGTGGAGTGGGCGGGGTAACTGGGTGGAGTGGGCGGGGTAACTGGGTGGAGTGGGCAGAGTGGGTGGAGTAACTGGGTGCAGTGGGCGGAGTATCTGGGTGGAGTGACTTGAGTAACTGTTGTGTGGTTGGAGTCACTGGAGTAACTGTGGAAAGGTTTGACTGAGCAGAGTAACTATATGGAGTAGGCAGAGTAACTGTATGGATTGTTTTGAGTAAAGATAATAAGCATTCTTCTTTTTTCTATCGCCAGATTATTTATAGACATGTTAGAAGCTATTGTGTGGCTATTTAATTATTTATATTTTTAATGCAAATTTCGCGATACTGCTCCTTTAAGGGGAGTTTCCTGAGACTGGGTGTGTGGGCGGAGCAGCTGTAACGAGCCAGGCTGCAGCTGTGTTGCTATGGAAACTCACTCTGAGGTAAACTGAGAATGCACATTAAAACACATTTCTAATGCACTGGTGGTTGCCATATTCAAATGACTGTAGCTTAAAAAGTATACATCCTACAGCAAAGAGCTTTATACTGTAGGAATCACGAGGCTGGGACCTGTACAATGGTGTATGTCTCTGAAATATTAAAAATGAAGGCACAGTCGCAGTTTAGAAATTGCCATTCAAATTTGTGGTGTCTAGAGTGGAGTTTCAATGAATGTCAATGGGAGGTGTGAGTTGCAAACAAAAGGTCATATTGTGAAATTTGTTCGGGCTATGGCTTAGCCTTGGACATTTTTAGCGGCAGCAGGGATAGCTGAACGTTTGGATATAAGATTTGTGTAGGTGGGATTAACAATGAGGGAGAGGTCGCAGTTTAGAAATCATGTCCTGATTTTTCATTTCACACGCATCTCCCACTCTAGCTTTGAAAATACCTCCCATTCATTCCTATGGGAAAATTGCGCCAGGAAAACGCCAATATTTCGGAAACCGTTTGGCGAAACGTTCCACAAAATATAAGCACACCATTCGGGAACGATCCGCACGTTTTGGTATATTATGGTCTATGTAGTGTCAAAACTGTGGGAGGAGTTACAGTGCAAAAATGCTTGGAATAAAAATAAGAATAAGAACTAGACAAAGTGCAATTTCCGGGGAAATTGCGTGAAGTGGTCTTGCCTCCGCCAGTTCTCTACAACTGGAGCGGGCAGAGTAACTGGGTGGAGTGGGTGGAGTAACTGGGTGGAGTAACTGGGAGGAGTGGGCGGAGTAACTGGGTGGAGTGACTTGAGTAACTGCTGTGTGGGTGGAGTGAGCGGAGTAACTGGGTGGAGTGACTTGAGTAACTGTTGTGTGGTTGGAGTGGGCGGAGTAACTGGGTGGAATGACTTGAGTAACTGTTGTGTGGGTGGAGTGGGCGGAGTAACTGGGTGGAGTGACTTGAGTAACTGTTGTGTGGGTGGAGTGGGCGGAGTAACTGGGTGGAGTGACTTGAGTAACTGTTGTGTGGGTGGAGTGAGCGGAGTAACTGGGTGGAGTGACTTGAGTAACTGTTGTGTGGGTGGAGTGGGCGGAGTAACTGGGTGGAGTGGGCGGAGTAACTGGGTGGAGTGGGCGGAGTAACTGGGTGGAGTGGGCGGAGTAACTGGGTGGAGTGGGCGGGGTAACTGTTGTGTGGGTGGAGTGAGCGGAGTAACTGGGTGGAGTGACTTGAGTAACTGTTGTGTGGGTGGAGTGGGCGGAGTAACTGGGTGGAGTGGGCGGAGTAACTGGGTGGAGTGGGCGGAGTAACTGGGTGGAGTGGGCGGGGTAACTGGGTGGAGTGGGCGGGGTAACTGGGTGGAGTGGGCGGAGTAACTGGGTGGAGTGGGCAGAGTAACTGGGTGGAGTGGGCGGAGTAACTGGGTGGAGTGGGCGGAGTAACTGGGTGGAGTGGGCGGGGTAACTGGGTGGAGTGGGCGGGGTAACTGGGTGGAGTGGGCGGAGTAACTGGGTGGAGTGGGTGGAGTAACTGGGTGGAATGGGCGGAGTAACTGGGTGGAGTGGGCAGAGTGGGCGGAGTAACTGGGTGGAGTGGGCAGAGTGGGCGGGGTAACTGGGTGGAGTGGGCGGGGTAACTGGGTGGAGTGGGCGGGGTAACTGGGTGGAGTGGGCGGAGTATCTGGGTGGAGTGACTTGAGTAACTGTTGTGTGGTTGGAGTCACTGGAGTAACTGTGGAAAGGTTTGACTGAGCAGAGTAACTATATGGAGTAGGCAGAGTAACTGTATGGATTGTTTTGAGTAAAGATAGTAAGCATTCTTCTTTTTTCTATTGCCAGATTATTTATAGACATGTTAGAAGCTATTGTGTGGCTATTTAATTATTTATCTTTTTTAATGCAAATTTCGCGATACTGCTCCTTTAAGGGGAGTTTCCTGAGATTTGGTGTGTGGGCGGAGCAGATGTAACGAGCCAGGCTGCAGCTGTGTTGCTATGGAAACTCACTCTGAGGTAAACTGAGAATGCACATTAAAACACATTTCTAATGCACTGGTGGTTGCCATATTCAAATGACTGTAGCTTAAAAAGTATATATCCTACAGCAAAGAGCTTTATACTGTAAGAATCACAAGAGCTAGGCGAACAATGTGGTGTATAACATGTCTCTGAAATATTAAAAATGAAGGCACAGTCGCAGTTTAGAAATTGCCATTCAAATTTGTGGTGTCTAGAGTGGAGTTTCAATGAATGTCAATGGGAGGTGTGAGTTGCAAACAAAAGGTCATATTGTGAAATCTGTTCGGGCTATGGCTTAGCCTTGGACATTTTTAGCGGCAGCAGGGATAGCTGAACGTTTTGATATAAGATTTGTGTAGGTGGGATTAAAAATGAGGGAGAGGTCGCAGTTTAGAAATCATGTCCTGATTTTTCATTTCACACGCATTTCCCACTCTAGTTTTAAAAATTCCTCCCATTCATTCCTATGGGAAAATTGCGCCAGGAAAACGCCAATATTTCGGAAACCGTTTGGCGAAACGTTCCACAAAATATAAGCACACCATTCGGGAACGATCCGCACGTTTTGGTATATTATGGTCTATGTAGTGTCAAAACTGTGGGAGGAGTTACAGTGCAAAAATGCTTGGAATAATAATAAAAACTAGACAAAGTGCAATTTCCGGGGAAATTGCGTGAAGTGGTCTTGCCTCCGCCAGTTCTCTACAACTGGAGCGGGCAGAGTAACTGGGTGGAGTGGGTGGAGTAACTGGGTGGAGTGGGAAGAGTAACTGGGTGGAGTGGGTGGAGTAACTGGGTGGAGTGGGCGGAGTAACTGGGTGGAGTGGGCGGAGTAACTGGGTGGAGTGGGTGGAGTAGTGGGTGGAGTAACTGGGTGGAGTGGGCAGAGTAACTGGGTGGAGTGGGCGGAGTAACTGGGTGGAGTGGGTGGGGTAACTGGGTGGAGTGGGCGGAGTAACTGTTGTGTGGGTGGAGTGAGCGGAGTAACTGGGTGGAGTGACTTGAGTAACTGTTGTGTGGTTGGAGTGGGCGGAGTAACTGGGTGGAGTGGCTGGAGTAACTGGGTGGAGTGGGCAGAGTAACTGGGTGGAGTGGGCGGAGTAGGCGGGGTAACTGGGTGGAGTGGGCGGAGTAACTGGGTGCAGTGGGCGGAGTAACTGAGGGGAGTGGGCTGAGTAACTGGGTGAAGTAGGCGGAGTAACTGGGTGGAATGGGTGGAGTAACTGGGTGCAGTGGGCGGAGTAACTGAGGGGAGTGGGCGGAGTAACTGGGTGCAGTGGGCGGAGTAACTGAGTGGAGTGGGCGGAGTAACTGGGTGGAGTGGGCGGAGTAACTGGGTGGAGTGACTTGAGTAACTGGGTGGAGTGACTTGAGTAACTGTTGTGTGGTTGGAGTCACTGGAGTAACTGTGGAAAGGTTTGACTGAGCAGAGTAACTATATGGAGTAGGCAGAGTAACTGTATGGATTGTTTTGAGTAAAGATAGTAAGCATTCTTTTTTCTATTGCCAGATTATTTATAGACATGTTAGAAGCTATTGTGTGGCTATTTAATTATTTATCTTTTTTAATGCAAATTTCGCGATACTGCTCCTTTAAGGGGAGTTTCCTGAGACTGGGTGTGTGGGCGGAGCAGCTGTAACGAGCCAGGCTGCAGCTGTGTTGCTATGGAAACTCACTCTGAAGTAAACTGGGAATGCACATTAAAACACATTTCTAATGCACTGGTGGTTGCCATATTCAAATGACTGTAGCTTAAAAAGTATACATCCTACAGCAAAGAGCTTTATACTGTAGGAATCACGAGACCGAGACCTGTACAATGGTGTATAACATGTCTCTGAAATATTAAAAATGAAGGCACAGTCGCAGTTTAAAATTGCCATTCAAATTTGTGGTGTCTAGAGTGGAGTTTCAATGAATGTCAATGGGAGGTGTGAGTTGCAAACAAAAGGTCATATTGTGAAATCTGTTCGGGCTATGGCTTAGCCTTGGACATTTTTAGCGGCAGCAGGGATAGCTGAACGTTTTGATATAAGATTTGTGTAGGTGGGATTAAAAATGAGGGAGAGGTCGCAGTTTAGAAATCATGTCCTGATTTTTGACTCCACACGCAGTTCCCACTCTAGCTTTTGAACATTCCTCCCATTCATTCCTATGGGAAAATTGCGCCAGAAAAACGCCAATATTTCGGAAACCGTTTGGCGAAACGTTCCACAAAATATAAGCACACCATTCGGGAACGATCCGCACGTTTTGGTATATTATGGTCTATGTAGTGTAAAAACTGTGGGAGGAGTTACAGTGCAAAAAATGCTTGGAATAAAAATAAGAATAAGAACTAGACAAAGTGCAATTTCCGGGGAAATTGCGTGAAGTGGTCTTGCCTCCGCCAGTTCTCTACAACTGGAGCGGGCTGGGTAACTGAGTGGAGCGTGCGGAGTAACTGGGTGGAGCGGACGGAGTAACTGGGTGGAGTAGGCGGAGTAACTGGGTGGAGCGGACGGAGTAACTGGGTGGAGTAGGCGGAGTAACTGGGTGGAGTAACTGTTGTGGTGTTGGAGTGGGTGGAGTAATTGGGTGGGGTGGGCGGAGTAACTGGGTGGAGTGTGCAGAGTAACTGGGTGGAGTGGGCGGAGTAACTGGGTGGAGTGACTTGAGTAACTGTTGTGTGGTTGGAGTGGGTGGAGTAACTGGGTGGAGAGGGCGGAGTAACTGGGTGGAGTGGGCGGAGTAACTGGGTGGAGTGGGCGGAGTAACTGTTGTGTTGTTGGAGTGGGCGGAGTAATTGGGTGGGGTGGGCAGAGTAACTGGGTGGAGTGGGCGGAGTAACTAGGTGGAGTGACTTGAGTAACTGTTGTGTGGTTGGAGTGGGCGGAGTAACTGGGTGGAGTGGGCGGGCTAACTGGGTGGAGTGGGCGGGGTGGAGTGGGTGGAGTGGGCGAGGTGGAGTGGGTGGAGTGGGTGGGGTGGAGTGGGTGGAGTGTGCGGGTGGAGTGGGTGGAGCAACTGGGTGGAGTGGGCGGAGTAACTGGGTATAGTGGGCAGAGTAACTGGGTGGAGTGGGCGGAGTAACTGGGTGGAGTGGATGGAGTAACTGGGTGGAGTGGATGGAGTAACTGGGTGGAGTGGGCAGAGTAACTAGGTGGAGTTACTTGAGTAACTGTTGTGTGGGTGGAGTGGGCGGAGTAACTGGGTGGAGAGGGCGGAGTAACTGGGTGGAGAGGGCGGAGTAACTGGGTGGAGAGGGCGGAGTAACTGGGTGGAGAGGGCGGAGTAACTGTTGTGTTGTTGGAGTGGGCGGAGTAATTGGGTGAGGTGGGCGGAGTAACTGGGTGGAGTGTGCGGAGTAACTGGGTGGAGTGGGCAGAGTAACTGGGTGGAGTGGGCAGAGTAACTGGGTGGAGTGACTTGAGTAACTGTTGTGTGGTTGGAGTGGGCGGAGTAACTGGGTGGAGTGGGCGGAGTAACTGGGTGGAGTGGGCGGAGTAACTGGGTGGAGTGGGCGGGCTAACTGGGTGGAGTGGGCGGGCTAACTGGGTGGAGTGGGCGGACTAACTGGGTGGAGTGGGCGGACTAACTGGGTGGAGTGGGCGGGCTAATTGGGTGGAGTGGGCGGGCTAATTGGGTGGAGTGGGCGGGCTAACTGGGTGGAGTGGGTGGAGTGGGCGAGGTGGAGTGGGTGGAGTGGGCGGAGCAACTGGGTGGAGTGGGCGGAGTAACTAGGTGGAGTGGGCAGAGTAACTGGGTGGAGTGGGCAGAGTAACTGGGTGGAGTGGGCAGAGTAACTGGGTGGAGTGGGCGGAGTAACTGGGTGGAGTGGGCGGAGTAACTGGATGGAGTGGGCGGAGTAACTGGGTGGAGTGGGCGGAGTAACTGGGTGGAGTGGGCGGAGTAACTGGGTGGAGTGACTTGAGTAACTGTTGTGTGGGTGGAGTGAGCGGAGTAACTGGGTGGAGTGACTTGAGTAACTGTTTTGTGGGTGGAGTGGGCGGAGTAACTGGGTGGAGTGGGCGGAGTAACTGGGTGGAGTGGGCGGGGTAACTGGGTGGAGTGGGCGGGGTAACTGGGTGGAGTGGGCGGGGTAACTGGGTGGAGTGGGCGGAGTAACTGGGTGGAGTGGGCGGAGTAACTGGGTGGAGTGGGCGGAGTAACTGGGTGGAGTGGGCGGAGTAACTGGGTGGAGTGGGCGGGGTAACTGGGTGGAGTGACTTGAGTAACTGGGTGGAGTGACTTGAGTAACTGTTGTGTGGTTGGAGTCACTGGAGTAACTGTGGAAAGGTTTGACTGAGCAGAGTAACTATATGGAGTAGGCAGAGTAACTGTATGGATTGTTTTGAGTAAAGATAGTAGGCATTCTTCTTTTTTCTATCGCCAGATTATTTATAGACATGTTAGAAGCTATTGTGTGGCTATTTAATTATTTATAGTTTTTAATGCAAATTTTGCGATACTGCTCCTTTAAGGGGAGTTTCCTGAGACTTGGTGTGTGGGCGGAGCAGCTGTAATGAGCCAGGCTGCAGCTGTGTTGCTATGGAAACTCACTCTGAGGTAAACTGAGAATGCACATTAAAACACATTTCTAATGCACTGGTGGTTGCCATATTCAAATGACTGTAGCTTAAAAAGTATACACCCTACAGCAAAGAGCTTTATACTGTAAGAATCACAAGAAGAAGACCTATAATGTGGTGTATAACATGTCTCTGAAATATTAAAAATGAAGGCACAGTCGCAGTTTAGAAATTGCCATTCAAATTTGTGGCGTCTAGAGTGGAGTTTCAATGAATGTCAATGGGAGGTGTGAGTTGCAAACAAAAGGTCATATTGTGAAATCTGTTCGGGCTATGGCTTAGCCTTGGACATTTTTAGCGGCAGCAGGGATAGCTGAACGTTTTGATATAAGATTTGTGTAGGTGGGATTAAAAATGAGGGAGAGGTCGCAGTTTAGAAATCATGTCCTGATTTTTCATTTAACACGCAGTTCCCACTCTAGCTTTGAAAATACCTCCCATTCATTCCTATGGGAAAATTGCGCCAGAAAAACGCAAATATTTCGGAAACCGTTTGGCGAAACGTTCCACAAATTATAAGCACACCATTCGGGAACGATCCGCACGTTTTGGTATATTATGGTCTATGTAGTGTCAAAACTGTGGGAGGAGTTACAGTGCAAAAATGCTTGGAATAATAATAATAACTAGACAAAGTGCAATTTCCGGGGAAATTGCGTGAAGTGGTCTTGCCTCCGCCAGTTCTCTACAACTGGAGTGGGCAGAGTAACTGGGTGGAGTGGGCGGAGTAACTGGGTGGAGTGGGCGGAGTAACTGGGTGGAGTAACTTGATTAACTGTTGTGTGGGTGGAGTGAGCGGAGTAACTGGGTGGAGTGACTTAAGTAACTGTTGTGTGGGTGGAGTGGCTGGAGTAACTGGGTGGAGTGGCTGGAGTAACTGGGTGGAGTGGCTGGAGTAACTGGGTGGAGTGGGCGGAGTAACTGGGTGGAGTGGGCGGGGTAACTGGGTGGAGTGGGCGGGGTAACTGGGTGGAGTGGGCGGAGTAACTGGGTGAAGTGGGCGGAGTAACTGGGTGAAGTGGGCGGAGTAACTGGGTGGAGTGGGCAGAGTGGGTGGAGTAACTGGGTGCAGTGGGCGGAGTAACTGGGTGGAGTGACTTGAGTAACTGTTGTGTGGTTGGAGTCACTGGAGTAACTGTGGAAAGGTTTGACTGAGCAGAGTAACTATATGGAGTAGGCAGAGTAACTATATGGATTATTTTGAGTAAAGATAGTAAGCATTCTTCTTTTTTCTATTGCCAGATTATTTATAGACATGTTAGAAGCTATTGTGTGGCTATTTAATTATTTATCTTTTTTAATGCCAATTTCGCGATACTGCTCCTTTAAGGGGAGTTTCCTGAGACTTGGTGTGTGGGCGGAGCAGCTGTAACGAGCCAGGCTGCAGCTGTGTTGCTATGGAAACTCACTCTGAGGTAAACTGAGAATGCACATTAAAACACATTTCTAATGCACTGGTGGTTGCCATATTCAAATGACTGTAGCTTAAAAAATATACATCCTACAGCAAAGAGCTTTATACTGTAAGAATCACAAGAGCCAGGCGAACAATGTGGTGTATAACATGTCTCGGAAATATTAAAAATGAAGGCACAGTCACAGTTTAGAAATTGCCATTCAAATTTGTGGTGTCTAGAGTGGAGTTTCAATGAATGTCAATGGGAGGTGTGAGTTGCAAACAAAAGGTCATATTGTGAAATCTGTTCGGGCTATGGCTTAGCCTTGGACATTTTTAGCGGCAGCAGGGATAGCTGAACGTTTTGATATAAGATTTGTGTAGGTGGGATTAAAAATGAGGGAGAGGTCGCAGTTTAGAAATCATGTCCTGATTTTTGACTCCACACCCAGTTCCCACTGTAGCTTTGAACATTCCTCCCATTCATTCCTATGGGAAAATTGCGCCAGAAAAACGCCAATATTTCGGAAACCGTTTGGCGAAACGTTCCACAAAATATAAGCACACCATTCGGGAACGATCCGCACGTTTTGGTATATTATGGTCTATGTAGTGTCAAAACTGTGGGAGGAGTTACAGTGCAAAAATGCTTGGAATAAGAATAAAAATAAGAATAAGAATAATATATCAGCAAGAACAATAAGTGATCTTGGCAAGCAAGACCACTTAACTAGACAAAGTGCAATTTCCGGGGATATTGCGTGAAGTGGTCTTGCCTCCACCAGTTCTCTACAACTGGAGCGGGCAGAGTAACTGGGTGGAGTGGGTGGAGTAACTGGGTGGAGTGGGTGGAGTGGGCAGAGTAACTGGGTGGAGTGGGCGGAGTAACTGTTGTGTGGGTGGAGTGAGCGGAGTAACTGGGTGGAGTGACTTGAGTAACTGTTGTGTGGGTGGAGTGGGCGGAGTAACTGGGTGGAGTGGCTGGAGTAACTGGGTGGAGTGGCTGGAGTAACTGGGTGGAGTGGGAGCGGAGTAACTGGGTGGAGTGGGAGCGGAGTAACTGGGTGGAGTGGGCGGAGTAACTGGGTGAAGTGGGCGGAGTAACTGGGTGAAGTGGGCGGAGTAACTGGGTGGAGTGGGCGGGGTAACTGGGTGGAGTGGGCGGAGTAACTGGGTGAAGTGGGCGGAGTAACTGGGTGGAATGGACGGAGTAACTGGGTGGAATGGGCGGAGTAACTGGGTGGAATGGGCGGAGTAACTGGGTGGAATGGGCGGAGTAACTGGGTAGAGTGGGCAGAGTGGGTGGGGTAACTGGGTGCAGTGGGCGGAGTAACTGAGTGGAGTGGGCGGAGTAACTGGGTGGAGTGGGCGGAGTATCTGGGTGGAGTGACTTGAGTAACTGTTGTGTGGTTGGAGTCACTGGAGTAACTGTGGAAAGGTTTGACTGAGCACAGTAACTATATGGAGTAGGCAGAGTAACTGTATGGATTGTTTTGAGTAAAGATCGTAGGCATTCTTTTTTTTTCTATCGCCAGATTATTTATAGACATGTTAGAAGCTATTGTGTGGCTATTTAATTATTTATCTTTTTTAATGCCAATTTCGCGATACTGCTCCTTTAAGGGGAGTTTCCTGAGACTTGGTGTGTGGGCGGAGCAGCTGTAACGAGCCAGGCTGCAGCTGTGTTGCTATGGAAACTCACTCTGAGGTAAACTGAGAATGCACATTAAAACACATTTCTAATGCACTGGTGGTTGCCATATTCAAATGACTGTAGCTTAAAAAATATACATCCTACAGCAAAGAGCTTTATACTGTAAGAATCACAAGAGCTAGGCGAACAATGTGGTGTATAACATGTCTCGGAAATATTAAAAATGAAGGCACAGTCGCAGTTTAGAAATTGCCATTCAAATTTGTGGTGTCTAGAGTGGAGTTTCAATGAATGTCAATGGGAGGTGTGAGTTGCAAACAAAAGGTCATATTGTGAAATCTGTTCGGGCTATGGCTTATCCTTGGACATTTTTAGCGGCAGCAGGGATAGCTGAACGTTTTGATATAAGATTTGTGTAGGTGGGATTAAAAATGAGGGAGAGATCGCAGTTTAGAAATCATGTCCTGATTTTTGACTCCACACCCAGTTCCCACTGTAGCTTTGAACATTCCTCCCATTCATTCCTATGGGAAAATTGCGCCAGAAAAACGCCAATATTTCGGAAACCGTTTGGCGAAACGTTCCACAAAATATAAGCACACCATTCGGGAACGATCCGCACGTTTTGGTATATTATGGTCTATGTAGTGTCAAAACTGTGGGAGGAGTTACAGTGCAAAAATGCTTGGAATAAGAATAAAAATAAGAATAAGAACTAGACAAAGTGCAATTTCCGGGGAAATTGCGTAAAGTGGTCTTGCCTCCACCAGTTCTCTACAACTGGAGCTGGCAGAGTAACTGGGTGGAGTGGGTGGAGTAACTGGGTGGAGTGGGTGGAGTTACTGGGTGTAGTGGGCGGAGTAACTGGTTGGAGTGGGCGGAGTAACTGGTTGGAGTGGGCGGAGTAACTGGTTGGAGTGGGCGGAGTAACTGGGTGGAGTGGGCGGAGTAACTGGGTGGCGGAGTAACTGGGTGGAGTGGGCGGAGTAACTGGGTGGAGTAACTGGGTGGAGTAACTGGGTGGAGTGGGCGGAGTAACTGGGTGGAGTGGGCGGAGTAACTGGTTGGAGTGGGCGGAGTAACTGGGTGGAGTGGGCGGAGTAACTGGGTGGAGTGGGTGGAGTAACTGGGTGGAGTGGGCGGGGTAACTGGGTGAAGTGGGCGGGGTAACTGGGTTAAGTGGGCGGAGTAACTGGGTGGAATGGGCGAAGTAACTGGGTGGAGTGGGCAGAGTGGGTGGAGTAACTGGGTGCAGTGGGCGGAGTAACTGGGTGGAGTGGGTGGAGTAACTGGGTGGAGTGGGCGGAGTAACTGGGTGGAGTGACTTGAGTAACTGGGTGGAGTGACTTGAGTAACTGTTGTGTGGTTGGAGTCACTGGAGTAACTGTGGAAAGGTTTGACTGAGCAGAGTAACTATATGGAGTAGGCAGAGTAACTGTATGGATTGTTTTGAGTAAAGATAGTAAGCATTCTTCTTTTTTCTATCACCAGATTATTTATAGACATGTTAGAAGCTATTGTGTGGCTATTTAATTATTTATCTTTTTTAATGCCAATTTCGCGATACTGCTCCTTTAAGGGGAGTTTCCTGAGACTTGGTGTGTGGGCGGAGCAGCTGTAACGAGCCAGGCTGCAGCTGTGTTGCTATGGAAACTCACTCTGAGGTAAACTGAGAATGCACATTAAAACACATTTCTAATGCACTGGTGGTTGCCATATTCAAATGACTGTAGCTTAAAAAGTATACATCCTACAGCAAAGAGCTTTATACTGTAAGAATCACAAGAGCTAGGCGAACAATGTGGTGTATAGCATGTCTCTGAAATATTAAAAATGAAGGCACAGTCGCAGTTTAGAAATTGCCATTCAAATTTGTGGTGTCTAGAGTGGAGTTTCAATGAATGTCAATGGGAGGTGTGAGTTGCAAACAAAAGGTCATATTGTGAAATCTGTTCGGGCTATGGCTTAGCCTTGGACATTTTTAGCGGCAGCAGGGATAGCTGAACGTTTTGATATAAGATTTGTGTAGGTGGGATTAAAAATGAGGGAGAGGTCGCAGTTTAGAAATCATGTCCTGATTTTTGACTCCACACCCAGTTCCCACTGTAGCTTTGAACATTCCTCCCATTCATTCCTATGGGAAAATTGCGCTAGAAAAACGCCAATATTTCGGAAACCGTTTGGCGAAACGTTCCACAAAATATAAGCACACCATTCGGGAACGATCCGCACGTTTTGGTATATTATGGTCTATGTAGTGTCAAAACTGTGGGAGGAGTTACAGTGCAAAAATGCTTGGAATAAGAATAAAAATAAGAATAAGAATAATATATCAGCAAGAACAATAAGTGATCTTGCCAAGCAAGACCACTTAATAATATATCAGCAAGAACAATAAGTGATCTTGCCAAGCAAGACCACTTAATAATAAAAATAATATATCAGCAAGAACAATAAGTGATCTTGCCAAGCAAGACCACTTAATAATATATCAGCAAGAACAATAAGTGATCTTGCCAAGCAAGACCACTTAATAATATATCAGCAAGAACAATAAGTGATCTTGCCAAGCAAGACCACTTAATAATATATCAGCAAGAACAATAAGTGATCTTGCCAAGCAAGACCACTTAATAATATATCAGCAAGAACAATAAGTGATCTTGCCAAGCAAGACCACTTAATTATGAGCAGACATTAGGGATGATTCAGAGAGACATAAAAAGAATTTCGTTTTTGTGTCGATTCTGTAAAGTGTTCGTCCGTTCGCACGCCAACGAGAATTTTTTCAGCTTTCGTTTTTCATTTAGGTTACTTAGGAAACAACGTAGGCTTCCGTTTTTTGCCTTTTTCCAACGTCGCCTCGAACGAATGATTTACGTTTCCCATTACATTCTGAATTGCATTTTCTATGAATAAACGTCCAGACGGAAATCTTTCCGACCTTACGCATGCGCACAACAAATTAACTCATTAATGTGCTTGTCTCCATATTTTGATCACTCACTTCTGCTACAATGCTTACCTCAATCACATTGCGGTTTCATTCTTCTTTTTGCGCCCTTAATGCTTACCTCAATCACATTGCGGTTTCATTCTTCTTTTTGCGCCCTTAATACTTACCTCAATCACATCGCGGTCTGGATATTCTTCATTTTTTAATTTTGGGTTGTTCCTACGTTTTGCTGTAACCAACCCTTAATGAATGTATTTTTAACAGAAAATGACACAGAAACAAGTTTTAGTTTTTTTTTTTTAATAGCAACTGGCAATTTTTGTTGCCTTTTTTTTTAACGTTTGAAAAGGTTTGGCAGTACAAATTTTTTTGGATTAAAAATTTTAAAACGTAATAAATATGTACACATTTGTAAAACATTTTAAAACCATAAAACTATATACAAAGCAATGGCAGGCCCCAGATAATTATTCTTCATCTGTGGTCCCCAACGAATCGCGCAGCTCCTGCATCTCGCCCACCAACCGAAACACTGTTGCACTGATTTGTGCCAATCTCGCATGTGCGGTGTCTGTAAAAAAAATAAAATAAAATTATTGTTCTGCAAATACATGTTTAACAGCTGTGGATGGAATGCTTATTAGGTTCAAATCTAACTCATAGGCCATATGTCATTATGCTAAGGAACGTCTTAAAGGAAGAGGCCATGCTGATACATGCAATGCCTTGGAGCTGAAGACGCTCATACTCCTTCACATAGCCGCAAAACATGTTCAGCAATAGCAATCTGAGGCAAAAATGGTCCCGTAAGTGGAGCGGAAACCGCTTTATAGGGCGGTGGACCATCGGCAATCAGGTCTCAGAATCAGACGCAAGCCGATCCCTATAACTTATCTGAACTAACGCAAATTATCCGATTTAGATCCGTAACTTATCCGAACTAGCGCAAATTATCAGATTTAGTTCCGTCCATCGAAAGCGCATATACGCGTTAGCGGGAACGAACATACGCATGGAAAAAGTAACGTAAAAAACAAAAAACAAGCCAAACTGTCCAAAAAATACACAGACACATGCGTATCCGTCTGTGAATCAACCCTATAGTGTTAACCACTGGCTGTACATTAATGCAGTGGTTCCCAACCCTGTCCTCAAGGCACACCAACATGTCATGTTTTTTGGATCTCCAAATAGCCAGCTCTATTGCTCTGCAGCTGCACTAATTACTCCACCTGTGCATCTTTGTGGAGATCTGCAAAACCTGGCCTGTTGGTGTGCCTTGAGGACAGGGTTGGGAACCACTGCATTAATGAATATAGTCTGCTTGGTGGATCAACTCTTCCCATCATGGAATGTTTGGTGGTAGAGGGCTCTGATGAATGACCTACATTGAGGCACTAGAAGGCTTGATGGCCTTTACATAACATGAACTCCTTCTGACATTTGTTGCAAGCCTTGTTCCTCCATCACTGGGTTTTCTGAAGAAGTACATCAAGGAAGTGTTTTTTTTATTGTGCACTCTGAGATGCACGATTTTCAAATGATTTCCCAAGGAAAAAAATAAGATGTCAAAAGCACGGGTCATTTCAGCTGTTCCTATAAACCAAGTTAACATTTCATCATAATTTAAGCCATGTGTTTACTAGACCATAGAAAGTTCAGATATCAGGGCCCATAATATTTATAGATCATGTCACTGCAGATACTCCTCCAACAAGTAGCTGTAGAAAGAATTAGTGCACACAGTTGATGTAATTTGGTGTTCCTGAAGAGCTCCAAATGCCTTTTTTCCATTGGCTTCATTTTATTTCATAGGTCTCCGGTTGGCCACAAAAAGCCAGAACTGATGGTAATTTTATAGGTTATTAGATCTCTTGCTAAATGTATATGACCATTCCCAACTTTAGACAATGCATGTATGTATAAGGCTATTTATTTATTTTTTAAATAAAGATATAATATACTTTTTAAAGATTTGGCTTCTTATCTAGGTAGGTGGTCTTAATGATAAGATATTATTAGAGCCCACCATGACTTAAAACCTATGGCGACGATGACCATTAATTTAATAAATTGGTGTATGGGCTGTTAGTTGATTATAACTAGGATAAGGAAAGCAGACAAATGCAAGCTAAAAGAGAAATTCTGCATTTGCAATTGCACAGCTGGCCTCCAGCACTTCTATGGCCCAGGAAAATCAACCTCTCTTTATCAACACTGACTCTTTCCAGAGATCTCTGCATTCTTATCTATGCTATCTAAAAGGAGTCAGCATTTCAGGTCCCTGTTCCTACCCTTACTTCTATGAAATCCTGCATGCATCATTGTAGACCAGCTCTTTCTTATCAGTTGTCTTTAATGGTCCCCCCGTGCAAACCTCAACCTACCCTCCCCACCCATGTACCTCGATTTAGAAAAAAAAGTTTTCTCCTCTGCCGAGGCCAAAACTACCTGGCAATTTTGCCAGATAGTTGGTTGGGGATGCAGCCGGTGGAAAAGAAAGTACCATAGGAGATGGCTGCCACTGGCAACCCCTCATCCTGTTATTCTTGCTTGGTCTTTTATGCTGATCAAATCTATTATAACTTTATCTTCCTTGGTGTTTTATTTCTACTCTCATCTACCCAGAAAGCATTTACCACCCCACCAGGGAGTAAGTGCAGCCATGCAAATTTCTTTTTTTCTGTGTTTTTGCGTTTTCTATATTCCCCTGTGAGGAGGCCCTCTTCCTTTCCAATCTTTCTTATTCTTTTTTCCTTGTTGGATAAAGTAAATGGGATCATAGGCATCTCTCTACCCCTTGATTTCCCAAGAGCTAAAGAGATGCCCAACTGCAAGAAGCTTTTACATGATCATGAAGCGGTGCATGCGTAAGCCCGAGGATGGCAGCATAATCTCTGAGCTCATCTCCGTGATACTCAACTTTGCCAGACGTTGCAAATAAAACCCATCGGCAGCGGGAATTTACCTCAGTTGGCAATGCTACGCACCCGATGTCTAAAAGCCTCCATTTTGGCGGTTCTGGTGGCTGCGGAACAATGGCGAAGACCTGGCAGGACCAGGTAGGCTGCATCCTCAGTCTACAACATCACCTACCTCCCACAATCCGGGATCTTCAGATTCTGAGGCTTCAATGTCTGCTATAGCTCAGGCATCTTCCACACACTGGATGATGGCTTATATCTCCCTGAGCCAGACTGAGCTGGTTATGCAGTCCACTTCAGAAACCACTGATATTGGGGGACAGGAGAATTCCCTTATCGCACACCTTTCTCACATGCTGGACCAGAAACTTAAAGTTGTCCATGACAGGCTGATTGCTAACATAAAAAGTGACTTTGAGAATCTAGGTCACAGATTAGAGGCTATTAAAAAAGAAACAGATGATGCTATCCTTGTGAATCAGCATTCCCATTTAATTGAGTCTTTGCAGCAACAGATGGATCAGGCTAATTGAAAGTTGGAGGACCAGGAAAATAGGTCCAGACATTATAACTACAGAGTAAGAGGGCTTCCTGAATCCTTTACTGACTTAGATCCGGAGAACTGATTAAATCCCTTTTGCCTGATGTCGGGGAGGGCCAGCTCCATCTAGATAGGGTGCACATGGTGTTGACCGCATCACGCCAAGATGGGGCTCCAAAAGATATAATCGTGAAGCCACATTGATATGCTATCAAAGAGCAGCTGATGGCGGCAAGGGATTATGCTTTTGCCCCACTATCGGAAGGAAAGGATATCAACTTTATATGATAAACCTTACAGGCTTTCATGGTTAAGTGGGAATCTGGTCTAGGTGTAACGTTCAATTGAGATAGTTGGCTAAAATTAGGAGCTCTAAGGAGGTCTCTAAATATGGCCTTGTTGGAGGCTAATAATAAGGTACTGTGCCGGTGGTATATGGTACCTAGTAGATTAGCCTCTATTTATCCAATGCTTCTGCTCTATGCTTTAGGGGCTGCAGACAGGTAGAAGATGCCTATCATATTTGGTGGTCTTGTCCTGTTACTGTGAGATTTTGTAGTCCAGTCTTTGGACTAGGTTTATTATATTATATAGTTACCATATATTCCAAAATCACAGCTGTTTGCCCTTTTAAATCAACCCCCTTTGGGATTTCTAAAAGCTTGGAACAATTTATGGGGGCATGTGTGCTTGTGTTTGTATAAGGTTTGGGAGGTACGTGGGAATTGAGGTATATCCTTTTAGTTTAAGGCTAAGTGTCATAGGCTATGAGGATTGATATGTCTTGATGTTGAATGAATTGGTTTCTTACCCCTGAAATTGTTTTCCAAAGTTTTCCTTCTGATTTCACTCACGTGTAATACCGTATTTGGTATAGGTGTTATCGGGTGTTGCTGCTGGCATTTAGGGCCCGTTGAGCAACTATATCTGTTCGTTATCCCACTCAGCTCAGTTGAAAAGTGAGTGACATGACATAATGCGAAAGTGTTGGTGTATTGGTGTATTTGGAAAATTAATCCCCATTTTCTTTAGACATCCGCTGGGAGCAACTGGATATGCCACAGGATCTGGGTGTAGACTTCAGCAAAACTGGGGGGGGCTGTACTAGACAAACTTAGAGAGACTTTATAGTCAGTTGGTCCTGTGGTCACCGAATACAGCTCAATTCTCCAGTGCTCGCAGTAGTGGCCTGACCCACTATGTGGGCAAGCCCTCCATGCGATTAACTTAGATGATGGTTGGAAGCTTTCACAGAACAGGGAATGCAAATCAGTGCAGTCTTGTAGCCACTGCAAGAAGGTCCAGTGAAATGCACTGAAGATGGAACCTACCCCCCTGCTGCTTTAAAACTGGGTGGGGGGGCAGGGGGGGCACTAAATCCTTTATAGGCTAAGTCCAGCAAGACTCTTGAGTCTAGTTATGTTTAGAGGGGGGCAAAGTTAAAACTATGTGATGTTGTCCCTGATCATACTCACCTGTAGAATTAATTTTGTTCTTGCATGGCACAGCCTGCTTTAGTATTCATAACAGTTGGGTTATTCCGCCACAAGGTGGCGCAGTGTACTGCAGAAGAGCTGTGGCATCTCCTGGCCCCCTATAAAAATGGGATTAACCATAGAGTTCCCAGTGTAGACAAGCAATGAGACAAGAAGCCGGGAGAGAATAAAGGTAAAAAAGGTAAAAAAGGTAAAAAACCCCAATTAACTTGGAACAATCACCATAAAGAGGCAACCAAGAATAACGATAACAAGGGTGGAGTGAAGCAGGCCGTGCCATGCAAGAACAAAAACAATTCTACAGGTGAGTACTCACAGAATTGTCTTTTTCTTATTGCATGGCATGGCCTGCTTCAGTATTCATAACAGTTGGGACATCCAAAAGCAGTGTCCAAAAGTAGGGTGGGATCCCCAATGAGTAACGGCCGGCAGTTCAAGTCACTACTGCCTGAAGTACCTTGCAGCCAAAAGCAGCATCCGCTGAGGCCGTAACATCAACCTTTTAAAACTTGGAAAAAGTATGAACAGAAGACCAAGTTTCAGCCTTGCAAACTTGTTCAACAGAAGCTTGGTGCTGAAAAGCCCAAGAGGCACCAATAGCACGAGTGGAATGAGCAGTAACCCTAAAGGGAGGTTCCTTCCCATTAGCAGAATAAGCTTGTACCACCGCCTGATGGATCCACATGCTGATAGTGGATTTAGCCGGAGGCAAACCCTTCCTAGGTCCAGAAGTGAGAACAAAAAGAGCATCAGATTTCCTGAAAGGCTCAGTAGCGACCAAATAAAACTTCAGAGCCCTGACCACATCCAAAGAATGCAGCGTCTGCTCCTTGGAATTAGCAGGATTAGGACACAATGAAGGCAAAACAATGTCCTGATTGAGATGAAAGGCAGACACGACCTTAGGCAAGAAATCCGGCTTAAGCCAAAACACCACCTTATCCTGATGCCGCTCAAAATAAGGAGGTTTGATGGAAAGCGCTGCCAGTTCAGAAACTCGCCTGACAGAAGTGATAGCCACCAAAAAGGCTACCTTAAGAGTCAGAAAAGGCAAGGCAGTCCCACGAATAGGCTCAAAGGGAGGAACCTGCAGAGCAGACAACACCAGATTCAAGTCCCAGACTGGTAGCATAGGCTTACGAGGTGGACGCACATGAGAAACACCCTGGAAAAAGGTTTTAACCAACCAGTGATTGGCAAAGGATCTTTGGAAAAAAATTGCCAGAGCTGAAACATGGCCATGGTACATGGGTACTCAGTTGAAGGCCGGAATCCAAACCATGTTGCAAAAATTCCAGAATCCTGGGGATGGAAAAAACCTGACAGGGAAGAGACTTGGACTCACACCAGGCAATGTAAGCATGCCAGACCCTGTAATAGATAAAGGACGAGGACTTCTTCCTAGCCCGAATCATGGTATCCACAAGAGAGGCCGGCAACCCCTTTTCCATCAAAATGAAGGTTTCAGCAGCCAAGCCGTTAAAGCCAGCGTTTGTAAATTGGGATGGAGTAGCTACCCCTGAGTGAGAAGATCTGGATCCTTGGGCAAGACGTACTGATCTACTGCCACCTGCATGACCTCTGCGAACCACACCCTTCTTGGCCAACAGGGGGCCACCAGGATGGCTGGCACCCCCTCCTGGGCTATCTTGCGCATGACCCTGCCCAGTAGAGGGAACGGAGGGAACACATAGAGAAGCCGAAACTCTGTCCAAGGTATTGCCAGTGCATCCGTGGCGAAGGCCAGAGGATCCTGTGACAGGGAGACAAACTTGGGAAGTTTGTGATTGTGACGTGACGCAAACAGGTCCACATCCGGCTGACCCCAGCGGTGACACAGGGAGAGAAACACCTGGTTGTTGAGGGACCATTCCCCCAGACGAGACGTCCCCCTGCTTAGGGAGTCCGCCACCTGGTTCTCCACCCACTCCACACTGAGATGCAGGGAACATTCTGTTCCGCCCAAGACAGTATCAGGGACACTTCCTTGAAGGCTCGCTTGCTCCGAGACCCTCCCTGATGGTTGATGTAGGCAACCGCCGTCTGGTTGTCTGAGCGAATCTGAACAGCCTGACTCCAAAGGTGTGTGGTCAGCTGAGAAAGAACCAACTTGATCGCCCTCAGTTCCAGTACATTGATGGGAGCATGGGAGCATGAACTATAGAGACTTCCAAAAGCCCCCCAGCCTGTCAAACTGGCATCTGTGGTGACCGTCTTCCAGCACGGGGGCAGGAAAGTCCTGCCCGCCAGAAGGTTCCTTGAGTCCAGCCACAATGAAAGGGACTGTCTGGCCAGAGGAGACAGAGCAAATTCCTGGGGACCGCCTCAAAGCAGGACACCATCAGGCCCACCAACTGCATCCCCAGACGGATGGAGGGATGAGGACACAAGACCAGAGCCCGTGCCTGCTTCTGAAGGCCCTCCACCTTCTGCTGAGGAAGGAACACCGTGACCTGAGAGGTATCCAGAGTCATGCCCAGAAAGGACCTCACCAAGGACGGGGACAGGGAAGACTTGGGAAAGTTGATCACCCAGCCGAAGGATTCCAGAGTGGAGGTCACCACCTGGGTGTCCTGCTCGGCCTGATGAAAGACTGGGCCACAATAAGGATGTCGTCCAGGTAAGGAAGGACGCGAATGCCCTGGTTCCGTAGCAGAGCCATCACCCCCGCCAGCACCTTGGTGAACACCCGAGGCGCCGAGGTGATACTAAAGGGTAAAGCTACAAACTGGTAATGCTGATCCTCCAGCGTGAACCTCAGAAACCTCTGATGACCTGGGAAGATAGGCACATGAAGATAAGCATCCTTGATGTCCACGGTGGTCATGAAGTCGCCCGGGCGAAGGGTACTGACAGCCGAGCGTAGCGTCTCCATGTGAAAATGCTTGAATCTGACAAACTTGTTGAGGCCCTTCAAGTCCAGGATGGGCCTCAGAGAGCCGTTCCGTTTTGTGACCGTGAAAAGATTGGAATAGTACCCCTGACCCTGTTCTTGTGGGGGCACCGGACAAATGACCACTGACTCCAGCAGGCATTGTACCGCCAAAAGCAACCCTTGAGCTGACAGGGGGTTTAAAGATATCCGGGATCTGATGAATCCCAGATCTATCTTGTAACCGGAGGATACCACCTCTTGAATCCACCGGTCTGAGACATGGAGCCTCCAGACGTAAGCAAAGAGCCAAAGCCGTCCCCCACCCGGATGGGTGAGGGTGCCCCCTCATGCCTGAGGGGCCTTGGGAGGGGGTTTGGGCTTGGAACCCCAGGAGAGACCGGGACGACCATGGGATCTGCCACGGCCCCAAGAATCTCTGCGGCTACCCGAGAAGAGGGAGCCGCGACCTCCTCTCGGAGTACAAAGGGAGGGGATGGAGGCGGAGGGCCCCCGAAAGGGCCGGGACTGCCTCGTACGCTGAGGCAGTCTGCCATCCTTGGCTAAAACATCAAGACGCTCACCGAAGAGCCGCAGCCCTGCAAAGGGGAGCACCGTGAGAGCCTTCTTAGCAGCAGCGTCAGCTGCCCACTGACGTAACCAAACAGAGCGGTGCATAGCCACCAAAAGTGCAGAGGCCCTACCGCCCAGCCTCACAGCATCATCCATGGCAGTAAGGATAAATGCAACAAAATCAGAGCAAAGCAAGAGGGCCCTATAATCCTCCCTCCTCCTACCAGCTATAGCGCCATCACATAGATGCTTGAGCAGTTTCTTAAGGACAATAGCCGTAATGGCAGCAGCACAGGCTGGGCGCAGTCCAGCCCCCACACAAGTAAAAGCATGGCAGGCCAGCTGATCCATGCGCCGGTCCTCGCTGTCCCTCAGAGTGGTAGTGTCAGGGGAAGGCATGACCGAGGTATTGGACAGACCTAGCACGGGAGCGTCCACCTCAGGGGGACATAACCACCGCTTTACTAGATCAGCAGGAAAGGGATACCTCTTATCCAAGCCCTTTGGCACAGCTGGCAGCCTGTTAGGACGTTCCCACTCCTTAAAGCGGACCTTCACCCTGAATAAGCATATCTTATATGTTTCCCACACCCTGTACATACAGATTGCTCACATTAAAAATCATCCTACCTGCATCTACTGCATGTTATGAGCCTTTAAACATCCAAGATGGCAGCTCATGGAACATCAGGCAGCCTGCAAACAGGCGGTGCCTTCTGACTGTGTCGCTCTGCATTCTGGGACTGCTGACCTTTTCCTGGCCCAAGCTCTGCTCTGTCTGAGCAAAGCACAGCTATAACCTGCCCCCCTGTACTTTATCCCACTCTCTTCTCCTCAGTATGTGTGATGCTTCCGAGTCAAGATGGCGGCGCCTGTATCCTAAAGTCCTGAACAGAGCTGCAGCCCAGTGGGGGAAAGAATAATAAGTGACTAGAAACTTAAAATATATTAATTTTAGATGCTGGGGAATCATTTTCTAAGGGTTTGAGCTTTTCAATAATTCATGGTGAAGGTCCGGTTTAAGCACCATAGGAGTGAAATGTCCCTGCTCAGGGAACTCAAGATGCTGTTTATCAGGGCGAAAGAGCTCACCCTGTTTTTTCTTAGCCACCTCAGGGGGAGCAATGTGCAAAATTTCAAAAATGTGAGACAGCAGATTATTAGTGTTCTCAGGGTACCATGATTCCTCCCCGGACGCAGACCCTGGGTCACTATCGCAACCCTGCTCCTGGTCCCCAGAGGAGTCAGAGTCCTGGAATAGTTCCCCTTCCTCTAGGGAATAACGTCCACCAGTGGCATCAAACTTCTCATACTCCTCTGTGGAGCGTGAGGGAGTGGAAGTCAGGTGCCGTTTCTTGACAGAGGCCTTCCTAGGAACCGGCCGGCAAGCTGCCTCTCAATATTGGCCACAAGAAGTGCCAGATCAGACTGTGACCCCCTGCTATTATCCCCCTAACTGGGGGCCAATTGCAGGAGTGAGGGGTAGGAGACTCCAAAGGGGGCGCAGAGCTGGGAAGCGATGCAGGCAAACCAGCTTGGAGCGCAAGGACACTGTCACTCACAGGGGATACCCCACACATGGCACACAGCCGGGATTGCCCCGAAGGACCCCCAAGCACGCTATTCCTAGAAGCCTCCGTATGGTGATTAACCCAGGCGCAATAGGCCAGCACTGGGCAAAGGCTAATACAAAAGCCACCCGGGATGCCCTCCCACGGGGGGCCTCCAGAAGTCAGTAAAGGGGAGGAGGAGGGGGAGGAAGGAGTAGAGCCGGGAGAAACCACAACCCACTGGTATTCCACCTGAAAGACAAGTACAAGGACACATGAGCACGGACCAAGGAAATCGCAGGATCACACAGGAGGATACAGCACCGCAGCCAGAAAGGGAGAAAACCAGACGCGCAGCTTATCCAAAATGGCAACAAGAGAACTAAAGTAATGCACAGCTATTCAAATACATATATGGGTGCAGGCCTCAAAGGCACCCAGGTACACAGTACCACCCTATTGATACACCAAAGCAGTGAGCCAGCCAGCACAGGCTCAAACGAGTGCCTTACAAATGAGGCCGCACAAACCAGAAATATAAAAAATATAAAGTTTTTATATATTTAATATCCAGCAAGTACCATTACAATACAAACAAACTATACATACACACATAAACAGACCATAAAAATTTTTTTTGTTCACTTAATATTTTAGAGATTTATAATATTCTCCAGATACCCTCTGCATAGGAGTTTCTCATTATGCATTCTCCTCTTCATGAAGTAAAAGCTCAGCATGAGGAGTACTCTGGAGTTAATGTATATCATTTGGTGGATGCTGTTAACCATGGGGTCCCTGAGGATCTTTGACTAGGAGAGAAGAAGTCTTGAACTCCCTCTGTCCCAATCAACATCTGGAGTAACTAAGGCTACATACATGAATGGGTGATTCAAGTAACCGGAAGGATACCGGCAACACTCCCTATAAGGTCATTCTGCAAGGTTGTCTTGGGCTTATTAAGAATGCCATCCTGGAATTCGGAGTGACTCCCTTCTTTTGTTCTTGTTGTGAAAAATTGGAACATAATAAAAGAATTTAGCTCCTTATCTTGATCGTTCAAGTAACTTAAAGGTTATTGCAATCAAAGAAAGAAAGAGGAAAGAAAGAAGAAGAAAGGAAGGAATAAAGTAAAGAAAAGATCTGAGACCGAGCATTATGTAATAGTAGAGGACATGCTATAGCCATATTTATGGCTCATCATTAGTAGATATGTAAGATTGGCTGTCTTGCTTGTTAAATGAGGATAGACCGTCTGGTTCCCCCGGGTATTAATTATAGTGCCCTGTATATTTTGTATGATTTGTATATATATTATATGTCTCTTTTCTATATTTAGATGTAAATACATATGCAGAATATAGGTTTATAAGAATTTTTTCTATTTGTATATATATTCTAGAGTACTGTCAGAGATGTAAAAAAGCAGAGTTGAATAGATCTAGCTTATGGCTGGATTTGTCCATCCTGGCTTGTGTCATGCCACAAATAATAGAATTCATCTATTGCCCCATTGTATATTGTTGAAGGGATGAGGCCTGGCGTCGGTCTTCGGCGCATGCGCACTGCGCCCTGCGCTCGCGCCCGGACGCCGCCTACTGCAGGGGTGGGCGCCCAGGGGGCGAGTGGCGGGAGCGCGCGCGGGTGCGTCGACCTGACGTCAGGTCGCATCGCTCATCGCGGCCTAGGACGGCTGTAATTGGCGCGGCCGGTACTGACCGCCCACCCGCGCTTCCGGCGGGGAGGGCGAGCGGCGATAACAGTGCGCTGTATATCCAATCATGTGGGACTGTGCATACATAAGGCAGGAAGGTTTACATCTAAGGAATACTTGCATCCTGAGGAAGTGGGCAGAGCTACGCCCACGCAACGCGTCGATGCTGATACTACCCCTCCATGGCACCTGAGACCCCATTATGGTGATATGAGATATACTTACTTATGCCTGGTTTTTTATCTTATTATCCCTAACGAGATTAGGAATTGTATATATTAGTAGGAAACTTATATAGGATCTTGCACAGATAGGCTTTTTCACACAAATTGTTTACAGCACGTTGCACTTTGTGTCATTGTCAGTTCAATGACACAGGAAATGCACAGCACATAGCACTTTCTTTGTTAAATGCCGGGTTACTAGTGTACCTGGTGCATTTACATTCACATTAGATGTTTCGGATGTGTTAGATTATCAAATTTCCTTTTTGTTTGTATATATTTTTCACTTGTATTATTTTTCTATGTATTGAAGTTTTCTCTTCTTATGATATGCATTTTTCATTAGACAGGCAGTGCATTTAAATTTAAATTGTTCAGAGTCATAATAAGGTCCGCCACTAGAGGGGGTTGTCTTTTATGTTTTTTAATGGTCTGTTTATCCAAAATGGCGCCGGCAGAATTACCTCGAGGGGCGGGCCGCGGGGGGACGCCGTGATACCCGTCATCCCCGGCCCCGCCCCCTCCGAAGAGCGCAAAAACGGAGCCCACGTGACTCCACCGGCGCCATGACTAAGCAAAAACGCCACAGGTTATAGCGCCACCTGCCGTGGAGCACAGTACAAAGCGGCGCGGCGGCTAAAAAAACACCAAAAAAACTGTACACAGCAAAATACACCACAACTAACACCACTCGCCGCTACCACCCGCCCCCCGAACATAAGTCAGAGAGGGGGGGGGGCGAGAGAGGAAAGACAGCGCTAGTATCCAGGCAAGGGGGGAGGGGGGCCCTGAAGCAAAAGAAAAAGACACAGTCCCCCAAAACTCACCCCCTCAGAAGCCAGGACAGGAACTCCGCATCCCTAGTAAGCTCACCATAAAGCCTATGGCTGGCTACCCTTTGTGGAACAGGGTCTGCGGCTTGGAGCAGCGCTCCTGGAGCACTTGACCCTAGTGCTCTTCTACCCTCACCTGATCTGTCAGCCAAGGCTGGGAGGCAGAGAGGGTCCAGAAACGGGTGGAAATAGATATGCAGGGTCGCAGGCCTGGTTGCCCCGCTCACCTGCGCATAGAGAGAGAGCCATCTTCTATCTTCGCAGTTTCACTGCAGAGGAAACACTGGGAACTCTATGGTTGATCCTGTTTTTATAGGGGGCCGGGAGATGCCACAGCTCTTCTGCAGTACACTGCGCCACCTTGTGGCGGAATAACCCAACTGTTATGAATACTGAAGCAGGCCGTGCCATGCAATAAGAAAATTTAGTCTTTCAGTGAGTGCTAAATGAACAGGAAGTCTATTTAACAAAAAATCATAGGTGGCACAGGAACCAGAGTGATGTCAATGACAAAGGCTTTCATTTATAGTAATCACTCAACCTTCCTGTCTGAGGTGACCAAACAAGAGGTGACAGTGGCGGCAGAAAGATCACCAACTTTAGTTATGTTTTTAAATAACACAGGGATAAAATAGGGATTTTACTACTCTGCTTTGGAAACTCAGGTAAAGAAGGGGGTCACTGCTTGCACTCTCCATATTTGAGGTTTGCCTTTAATGTGTTTTTTTATACTCCAGCAAAGGAAGTGGCTCCTTGGATCACACACACACACATGCGCTGGAGATGCTCCCCTTATTCAACTGCACCATTAATTAAAATATATTTCTATATGAATTGTCATCAGCGTTGAATATGCTAATAAAAAACACAGTCTACGCTCAAAACTTGTCCTGACATGACTCCTCACAGCTTCCAGGATATACATATGATATTGATACACCCAGGTCTTAAATAAATGCTTTGTTTAAAGAAACCCAATATCTTCCTGGTGCAAAAGGTTTTTACTTTGAAGAGATCTTGGCACCATTCTCGGGCTTCTTCTTAATGAGAGCTATTCGTTTTGCATTATTGTTTTAGTTTCACCTATAAGCCAGAGTCTGTTCCAAACCCACCCAGTCATATATGTTTCTAGAGTGGAACTTTCAATTGCTTTTGTGGCTTAGCATAAGATACTATATTGTTCCCACGTCTTCACTCCTTGGCAGGCTACATAAATGTCAGTTGTATTTATGAATTTTCTCCATTATATCTTTCTGGGTGTCTCGGGTGGTGCTAACACATCAAGAGCACACAGGTGATGGTGACATAATACTGAAACCTACGATTTTAGTGGTTTTTTATGGTGGGAACACTGAAATCTCATGGTAGGATGAGTTCCTTTTAAACCCAACACTAGCCAAAACATATTTCAGCTTAGTAAAACACGAAGTTTACCTAGCTATCCAAACTTGTAGCTGGTATTACTGTTAAGGACAGAAAGGTAAGTCTGCAAAGCCTGAAGGAGTTCTTCAATGTAGCAAAAGTCTGTGTACATGGGCACCAGTCCCAAAGCCTACTAAATAAACACAAGAGAAGGACCTAGGTAGTCTCACAATACCTTTCTAAACAAGATTCTTTCATGGTAATGTTTGTACCTGTCCCTCTCTGAGGAATGGTGTGTGTGAAGCTAAAAATCTGCATACTTATGTGCTTAAACATCAGACACATCCAAGAGTTACATCTTTCCCCGCTGGCTCACTGGTATCTTTTGACCCTCAGTAGCTTGGGCTGTGATTCTTCCATTTTTTATTAAGCATCAAATGCAACATTAGCTTCCTAGCATAGAAATTAGAGCAGGGGTTCTCATCCCTCGCCTAAAGGACCAACAGCTTTACACCTGTCTGAGCACTAATTACTTCACTTGTGTGAAGTTCTTAAAAACATGGCCTGGTGACACATAAAGCGGAAAACCTAGGTAGCCGGGATGCCCCATTGTGTGTATCCTGACAGTTTATCTGAATTAAAACAAAAGACAATGTTTCCGACCTGCCAAAAAGGTTACATTTACTTCCACCTGCCACAGATTACACTTACCCAGATGCCCAGAGAGATCCACATCTTCACAGATTCGGTGTGAATTAAAGAGTAAGGGGACTGAAGTAGGTACCACTTGTTACTCTTGATTTGTTTATCTTTGTGGAGCTTTTCTCTAATATCTCAATTCCTGGCATTGAGTCCCACAGCATTCACACACAACCACCACTCACAAACAGTGCTGCCCCCCACATCAGTCACTGACTTTAGCATGCCGCCATTCATTGCAGTGAAAGGAGTGAGTGTGCCCTACGAATTGAGGAGCAGTCACGTCTGCCAGTGTGTGGCCATGAAAAATACAATTCTGTGAGTACTCACCTGTAGAATTGTTTTTGTAGTATACAGCACGTCCTGTTTCACTTATTCCTTACGTCTGGGTTATCCGCCACAAGGTGGCGCTGTAGACTGCAGAAAGACTTGTGGCGTCTCCCGGCCCTATAAAAAGCCAGGAACCTCCCACAAATTCCCAGTGTTACAAAGCAGTTAGACAAGGAGCCGGGGGAACAATAATGAAGGAAATCCCAAAAAGAGCATTTGAACAAATCACCATACAGAGGTAACCAAGAACAATAATAAGGGAGGGATGAAACAGGACGTGCTGTATACTACAAAAACAATTCTACAGGTGAGTACTTAAAGAATTGTATTTTTGCAAGTATACAGCATGTCCTGTTTCACTTATTCCTTACGTCTCGGACATCCAAAAGCAGGGTGGTATCCCCAAAAAGCAACGGCGGCCAGTTCACACCACTGCCGCCTGAAGACCAAGTTGCGGCCTTACAAACTTGTTCAACAGAAACTTGGTGCTGAAAAGCCCAAGACGCACCAATAGCACGAGTGGAATTAGCAGTAAGACGGAAGGGAGGCTCCTTCCCCTTAGCAGAATAGGCTTGCACCACCGCCTGACGGATCCACTTGCTGATAGTGGATTTAGCCGGAGACAAGCCCTTCCTAGGTCCAGAAGGGAGAACAAAAAGAGCATCAGTCTTCCTGAAGGATTCAGTAGCAACCAAATAAAACTTCAAAGCCCTGACCACATCCAAGGAATGCAAGGTCCGCTCCTTCGGATTATTAGGATTAGGGCACAAAGAAGGCAAAAACAATGTCCTGGTTGAGATGAAAGGCAGACACAACCTTAGGCAAGAAATCTGGCTTAAACCGAAACACCACCTTATCCTGGTGTCGCTCAAAATAAGGAGGTTTGATAGAAAGTGCCGCCAACTCAGAAACACGCCTAACAGAAGTGATAGCCACCAAAAAGGCTACCTTAAAAGTCAGAATGGACAAGGCGGCCCCCGTAGAGGCTCAAAGGGAGGACCCTGCAGAGCAGATAATACCAGATTCAGATCCCAAACTGGTAACATAGGCTTACGTGGCGGACGCACGTGAGTAACCCCCTGGAAAAAGGTCTTAACCAACCGGTGATTGGCAAAGGATCTCTGGAAAAAAATTGCCAGAGCTGAAACATGACCTTTGAGGGTACTAAGTTGAAGGCCCAAATCCAAACCATGTTGCAAGAATTCCAGAATCCTGGTAATAGAAAACACCCTACAGGGAAGAGACTTGGACTCACACCAGGCAATGTAAGCATGCCAGATCCTGCAGTAGATAAAGGACGAGGACTTCTTCCTAGCCTGAATCATAGTAGCCACCACAGAAGCCGGCAGCCCCTTATCCATCAAGATGGAGGTTTCAGCAGCCAAGCCGTCAAAGCCAGCGTTTGTAAATTGGGATGGCACAGCAGGTCTGGATCCTTGGGCAGGACGTATTGATCTACTGCCAACTGCACAATGTCTGCGAACCGCACCCTTTTTGGCCAACAGGGGGCCACCAGAATGGTTGGCACCCCTTCCTGAGCTATCTTGAGCAGACAGTGAAGACTTGGGACGGTTGATCACCCAGCCGAAGGACTCGAGTTTGGAAACCACCACCTGGGTATCTAGCTCGGCATGATAGAAGCACTGAGACACAATCAGAATGTCGTCCAGGTAAGGGAGGATGCGTATGCCCTGAGACCTCAACAGAGCCATCACACCCCTTTCCTGGGAAGGCACCGGCAGATGACTCCTGATTCCAGAAAACATTGAACCGCAAGGCGCAAACCCTGAACTGACAGAGGGTTCTGAGACATCCGGGAACTGATGAATCTTGGGGGGGCCAGGCTGCAAACTCTATCTTGTACCCGGAGGACACCACCTCCTGAATCCACCGGTCTGAGACACGCAGCCTCCAGACGTGAGCAGAAGCCGTCCCCCCACCCGGATGGGTGAGGGCGCCTCCTCATGCCTGAGGGGGCTTAGGGGAAGGTTTGGACTTGGGACCCATGAAAGACCGGGACGTCCACTGCCTCTACCCCGGCCCCAAGTGTCTCTACGTGTCCCCGCAAACGGTGTACCCCGGCCAGCCCTGGGAGCACGGAAGGAGGAGAGAGAAGGACCGGCCCCCCGAAAGGGCCGCTGCTGCCCCCTTCATTGAGGCAGCCTACCATCCCTGGCAAACAGATCCAGACGCTCACCAAAGAGCCGCAGCCCCATAAAAGCGAAGCCAGTGAGAGCCTTCTTAGCGGCTCAGCCGCCCACTGACGCAGCCAAGCGGAGCGGCGTAAAGCCTCCTGCAGGCTGGTAGGCCCCGCTCGCCTGCGCATATAGAGAGCCATCTTCTATCTTCGCAGTCCGACTGCAGAAGGAAAATTGGGAATTTGTGGGAGGTTCCTGGCTTTTTATAGGGCCGGGAGACGCCACAAGTCTTTCTGCAGTCCACAGCGCCACCTTGTGGCAGATAACCCAGACGTAAGGAATAAGTGAAACAGGACGTGCTGTATACTTGGAAAAAAAGCAAAAGGAGGTGAATGTGAACTTTGTGGTTGGGCGCATATATCACTTCCGAAGCAAGGAAGAGGTCTGATCTCTGTAGCCTACTTAGCATGTCAATACATACAATGCAAAGAGTGAATAGCTAAGCCAGATCTCATTTTGACTGTAAACTATTTTATGTATTGAAATGATCAAATATAATATATCCATCACTCTATAAATCTGGCATTACCCTTGTGATAATAGCAATAAATCATCTGTGGTCTCAAAAACCATAGTTCTCATTTCTAAGAGGGACAGAGTGGATGTTAGACCATTTTTTTGCCTGGTCCTAGAGGAAGGACCTGCCATTCTATTTTTGCCATTGGGCTTACAGTTCCTTTAAAATAAACATCCAGGCCTAAATACCTCCAATAAAAATGATTGGATGCCTGCTCACATCCCAAATGTTACAGTTGCAAGTAAAAAACAAACCTAAAATCTGGCAAAAGACTTACAGTGCCCAATCCAGATGCCACACTTTCCCCCTGCTTTCATGCCCCCCTACACACACCAACTTGCTGCTTTAGTTTAACTCATGGGGCATCCCACCACTATGGGGATGTGAGTGGACCTAATTTTTGACTGAATGTCAACCCTAAGGACCTATAAAGCCACAGAGTATTTTCCTGATCATACCACAACACTAAGTTATAAGGGATACATCTCTTTCACCTTGAGCCAGTTAGCAGTTTGTTTCTTCCTGGAGTTCCTGATCACTGTAAGGAGATATCTACCATGTAGAACTGATTCCATATAACATCCTCATTTTACATCAGAACAGCATGTTTTACAGAAAGCAGCTGCTCATGTGACAGGACCTGGCAGCTGAATGCAATAAATGATCTGCTCTATTATCAATGCCATATGAAATATCAGGATGAGAAATCTCCCTAGCTGTTCTCTGTATTTTCAGGGCACGGGGGTCATTGAGTCCAATATTGAGGTAAAAGTATCAGTAAAGGTGAAACTCTGTGACAGTAGTTAATCATTCACTATTTCAGACAGGAGTTGTACATGGGGGACATTTTCGCAGTTGATGCGCGGAACAATGAACAGAAATCAAGAATTTACAATGTGGTGACACTATCCGATGAAATAGCTGAAAAAATATGATTAGTAATAGCAGCTCTGTTTCCAATCTATTGTCACACCCAATGTTTCTCTCTAGTAAAAAAATAACGTACAAATAATTTGCAGCTGATCGTACAGAGGACTAAAATCAAAACAGTAGGGATAGGTCTAAAGTAACTGGACATCATTAGGATGGCTAGTTTAGCCGTCAGTCCTGTCAAAAAAAGATACCCACCCAGCACCTCCCCGATCCTTTACAGGGAGCAGCATATTACAGGTCCATTTCAGTAACTGACTGCACAGTGCTGTTGTACAGTGACCTCGCTGTTAAGGACAGTAGCCTCAATGACATTTTTCGTATTTTAAAAGGGTTCAGCACTGGGGGAGAGATGAGAGGTGGCTGCAGGTTTTTTATTTATTGGAGGTTGGAGTTTAACTATGAAGCAGCCCAAATCATTGGTAATCTCCCCACCCTTCCCCCACCCCTGCCGAGGCAGGACAGGGGAGGGTTACAAACGAAACTCCTTGCCTTGCCTGGAATCCAGCACTGTTTCCCATGGCATCCCTGGGTGCAGCCATCTTGGAAAGACTGCACAGAGCAGCATCCTCCATTCTGTGGGCAAGTCGGCCCATTTATTCACTTGAATTTGGTTGCACGCACAGAGCAGGGGAACTGGCTCTGTGCTTCCTCTGTGAGAACATTGCCCAAGTGCCAATAACATTGCTGGATTCCAGGCAAGGAAAGGAGCTTTCTTTCAACCTCTCGTCGAGCCTCATTGCCAGGGGGGGCGAGTAGAGGGTTACCTACACTCTGGACATCCACTTTAACATCCAATCATAACACAAGCCCCCTCCCTCACTCTGCAGGATGGGTGGGTTACAAAATATACTCCTTACATTGCTCGGAATCCAGCGATGTTCCCCCTGGCGTTTTCAGGCCCCGGGCGCAGCCATCTTGAAGAGCCGCATCCCCAATTCTGTGTGTAGGACAGCCCACCTATTCACTTGAGACAGGACAGGGGGTTACAACAAGAAAAAATGACTTACCTCACCCGCTATCTGGCAGCATTCCAGCTATTGATGTCGAGCTCCAGAAACCTCCACCACATATCTTGACACAGCGGCTGCTCGTATCTGCATCCAGGAGACAGGCAGTATTTAGCTGATGAGAGATGTTTGTCTTAGAAGCCTAATTCTGGGTGTCAGGAGCCTAATACAGCCTCTGCCCTGAACACCCATTTTATTGAATGCTACTGAATGGAGAAGAGAACTCCTCACTCCCTCAGAAAAGGGGACCTGCCATTGCTGCTCATCCCAATGACGCAGACTCAGGTAATAAAAGCTGTCAGGAGTCTCCTATGGATGGGGACCTATTGATTAAAGAAATCCCACTGAAGCACCAATGAAAAATTCATAGGAAATTATACTCGTCCTTCAAGCAAAGATGGCAAATAAAGCTTATCTTATGTGCCCCCCCCCCCCCCCCACAAAGCCAATGAGTGTATCTCTAGACTCTTCACTATGCAAAGCTACAAGCTTTTAAAGCCCAAGAGCTATAGTCACAGCATTAATTTTACTGATAGTTTATGGTAATAAAACAATTTTTAATTCAGGCTTCTGGCTTGATAAACAGAATATGACCTCAACAGTAGCCTAGAACAAGAATGAATTTGAGGAGCATAAAAAGTCATTATCAGTTTAGGGGAAGAATAAAAAGAATGAATAGATCCTTAGTTTAAGTGTTGGGAATGACGCATATAATAAGCACAATAGCTGCAGCTAGTTCCCATGGGGTGTATTTATGATAATCGCTTGCCTTGCATAAATGGAGTAATAAACTATTACAATGTGTGCTAAATTGTTATAGTGTTAGATTTTATTGTAATGTATCAGTTGTATTGTTTTTCAAGATGGTCTCCACTAAATGCTTTCGCCTCATGGCCAGTACTATTTTACAGTTTTATATTTCAAGAGGTTTTCACATTGTCAGGTACCGTAGTCCTTGTAAGTAGAGATGAGCGAACCGGAACCACAAAGTTTGGATTCGTAACGAACTTTGCAAGTTCGGGTTCCCAAACAGCCAGACACCAGACATGGAACAGCCCATCAACCTGCTTCACCTATGGTTGCAGTAGAAGAAAGCTGAGGTGACTTACCTCTGCCTAATCCCCTTCTGTCAGTGGCAGTGGCAGCAGTAGCATCAAATCTACAGAGCTACAAAAAGATGACTGCCAGCTCCCATGAGTAAAGACATTCCTAGTGCCACCAGTGGGAGTCGGCCGCTATCTTTCTGTAGCCCTGACTGGGGCAGGATTCAAATACTGCTGCCACTGCGGCTGCTGATGCACCGCCGCTGACAGATGAGGATCGGGCAGAGGTAAGTCACAGCGGCACGCTGCACACTCTGCCCTGAGGCTGGTCTTTTAGGTTAAGGATATTTAGTGTCAGTAGAAATGTCAAGAGTAGCTTGGTGAAGATTAAAGTTAGTTTTAGGAGTCTCTAAGATGATTTCTGGTGGTTACTATGGCAGGATAAGGGGTTAATGTGACAAACTCCCTGTGACAAGAAGTCTGGTGAAGCCTGAAAGTGACTTTAGGTGGGTTCACTTTTAGTTCTAGTGAGGAATCAACTGAGGCTGAGCTACAAGGGTGTTGGTCAGATCCTTACTTCCCTTGGTTTTGCTCCTCATTCTAGGGGACATACCACAATTTCACAGTGCATATTCAGACTCTCCTCCAATCAGCGTTGTGCATAGTAATTAATGTGATAGAATGCTGAATGGATGAGGAGCAGTAAGTATCCTTGTGGCTGCTTCATTCTGGCTGTACATACCAATGCCAGGCATACAGATAGGCTTGAGGGAGTAGTACACAGCAGCTGGAGGGATGCTAAGGATAATGCCATGGTCCACACATGTTCAATGGGATCACCAGAATGGTAAGTTTTAGTGTGATCCCGGGGGTTTTACATTTGGGGTCTTATAGGCTCTAGGCTAGTGGTCACTCCTGTTTAAAACCCCCATATTCAGGGGCAGACTGGGACTAAAAAACGGCCCGGGACTTTTTGGGGGTACCGCAGCCCTGCTTTACTGTCCCTGGCCCAGTATAGTATATTAATGTCACATAATTTTATATATATATATATATATATATATATATATATATATATATATATATGGATATAATATATATATATATATATATATATATAGATATAATATATATATATATATATATATATATAGATATATATATATATATATATATGGATATAATATATATATATATACCTTATTTTGTTCCATGGTTTACCAGGGGTTTAGAGGACAAAAATAAGAAAGAAAATATTATGAACAAAATGGTGTGCTAAAATCCCCCCTCTGAATCACCAGACAGTGAGCAGAATCACCCCATTACAGCCAGTGAGCAGCATCCCACATTGGAGGCAGTGTGCAACATCTCACATTACAGGCAGAGAGGGGCATCCCACTTTACAGGCTGAGAGGGGCATCCCACTTTACAGGCTGAGAGGGGCATCCCACTTTACAGGCTGAGAGGGGCATCCCACTTTACAGGCTGAGAGGGGCATCCCACTTTACAGGCTGAGAGGGGCATCCCACTTTACAGGCTGAGAGGGGCATCCCACTTTACAGACTGAGAGGGGCATCCCACTTTACAGACTGAGAGGGGCATCCCACTTTGGACACAGATTGGTCGGGGGGGGCAGATCAGATTTGGACACAGATTGGTCGGGGGCAGATCAGATTTGGACACAGATGTGAGGTGGCTTTGTAGAAGTTTTCTCATTGGTCACACTGGCCAATCAGCCTCTCTCCTCTTACAGGGCTGTGAGAAGCTCCATTTAGCAGTCATACAGTATATGAAGGACAGGGAACATGGAGCTCTGCACAGCCCAGTCTATTAACAGCAGCACATGGGACACTGTTTTGTAGAGGGGGGTTGCACATCTAAACTTTCCCTAATAAGCTGCCAGTAGGGAGGACACACAAAGATGAGGCTTTACCTTGTGGCAGAAGCAGCAGCAGCACTTCCCTGCAGCCGAGTTACAAATGTCAGAACCTGGTGAAGCATCCACTGCCCTCCAGCTCCTGGGACAGGCTGTCACTAGGGGGCAGCAGCGTGCACACATATCCTGCTCTGTCACATGACACAGAGCTATGACGGCTCCTCTGCTTCCCCGTCCTGTATGTGTAATTGCTGATGCCGAGCCTGCATGGAGCCAATGTTCTAACAACGGCCGATGCGCAGAGCAGTGTAATGGGTGGAGGCCGCTCTGCCCGCCGCTGCTCTCACACACACATTAATGTTTGCAGATAATCTGGGTGTAAAGATTACTGTGTGTGAGAGCAGCCTCCACCTATTACACTGCTCTGCTCATCGGCCTTCCCATGTGCCGGCCTACCGGGATTCTGCCCGGTATGCCCTATGACCAGCCCGCCCCTGCCCATATGTACTGCTAAAGGGACCAAAGGACTATCATTTCCTGCCTACTCTCCACCATCACACAGAGACATGAGCTCTCAGAGCCATCTGATGTGGCCCCTGACCTGCTGAGGGGGAGGTGGGAGGTATAAAAAGTGGTGATGTGTGAAGGTAGTTATATAGGGGCACAGTATGTATGAGAGGTGGCACTGAGAGTAATATAGGAGTGAAGCATTGATAAACAGAGGTGACAGCAGTGGCTTGGAGGAACGCAGGGACATTAATTGTAGAACACCCCTGGATGAAATCATTGGCAGAATATTTTGGTAAAAGTTTTTCTAGAATAATTGTATGCTCAGCATGTATTATATCGGTTGCGTATTGGGAGCTTGGTTATGTGAACCACACTCATCAAAAGGTTTAGCATCCCTACTGTAGGTCAAACCGTCCTAAAAAAAATTATGAACATTTGTGTGCGCTTTAATGTCTGTTTAATGCAAGTTGTACATTTTGTGCTCTGTACTAATAACTGTCTTCCAGCACATATTAATATTTTCAAATGCATTCATATGGTTTCATGGCCCCCTAGTGCTCTTATAAAAGGACAAGCACAATTTAAGACGCACTGTAATAAAATGCACCAAAGTGTCCCTGCTCGACTTATTATGATTTCCTCCATTTTATTATACACATTTTAATAGAAGCACCCACTACATTTTAATCCTATTATTACAGTACACTCTGGTAGTGTCATGATAGCCGCCATGGCCGTGTGGGTACTGGGGGTAAAGCAATGATGGATTCCTGCAAGGGCTCATTTCCCCAGGATGCTATGGGGGGAGGTACAGTGAATGGTGCACAAGGGTAGATGAGCCTGTGGGTTAAGCATATATATCTAGTTGCGTTTCTGGCTTAATAAGTGATTGCTGGGAACAGTTGTGCCTCAGAGGGGGTGGAGGTTTCATTCTGTAGCTGGGCTCCTTCTGCTGCTTTCCTCTTGGAAAGCCTCCTCTGTGTGTGGGGGGGGGGGGAGGGCTGTAGCTGCCCCTGCCATTCAGACTGAAATAGCAGTATGGCCACATATATTATACAACTGCCCAGACAATTCCCATTCCCGGGGCCTCCCAATGTGGGACCCCTGACTTTGTGATGCCCCCAGTATGCCCAGTATACTCCCTGAGCCAGCAATCCCATGGCACATGCACAGATCATATATCCCCCACATCCCTCTTAAAACCAGCTGGCTGGTGCACGACACTAGAGGGGAGATGCTTCAACCCGGCACTCCATTCATTCAGAATAGAATTCTGGGTTATATAATCTAATCTGAATTAATGGATTGGAGAGCCCATAGGATCACTGGTCAGGTAAGCATAATGGGGAAACTCAAGGTTTTGCACATCAGGGTATCCCAAATTAAGATGCTCCCTATAATCCAGACCAAAACCCTGGTTAGTGAAAAATGTGGGTTTTGGTCTACTTGAAATAAATGCATTGCAAAGGGTTTTTGGGGCAAAAAGCAATAGCCATACCTTAACAAGGCAGCGGGGATGTTACTTATAACTTCATGACCCCACATGATCACTGGCAGCAGTGAGGTTCAAAGGGCAGATTGGCATGTTGCTGCGTATTTGACCCCCTGCCCAGTGAACCCCACACATTGCAAGCAGTTACATGGGGTCACGACCTGGCAGTTTGGAAGCTTTTATTCTTATTTGGCTGGAGGGTCACTTTGAACGAGATCAGCAGGCACAAATGTTGGTCCTACCACAGGCAAACCTACAGCAGGGGATGCCCTGCAACACATACCGGCCTAGTTATACCACATACACCTAGTTTCTCATTTCCACGGCTTTTGGTGGATAAGCTGAATGCTTTCTAAGGGGAATAAGCTGATAAAAGTGGGCCAGAACCAGCCCTGGAATCTATGAGACTCCATGGCTGGCTAATTCACTCTCCCCTGGTCTCAAACAGGGAAGCTACACTGTGTCAAAACAAAAGCCATGTGGTCTGGCCCTGGAATCTAAGAGATTCTATGGCTGCTGGCCCTCCCCCTGGGCATCCCGATGGGGATGCCTCACTGTCTGAAACCCCCAGAATGCTGGTATTCACTAACATCCTCTTAATTCCAGGCTTCACAGGATCTCGTCCAAGGAGAGACACCTGCCGAATGACATAGTCACAGCAGACAGTTCTCATTGGACGGCAGCCCGCGCATGTACCATTGGAACAGAGGTGAGTAAACACTGGCATTCAGGGGGTTCACACAGAGGGGCATCCTGATCTGGAATGCTTCAGGGAAAAACGAGTGGCCCTGGAATCTTTTAGATCCGGTGTCCAGATGTTTATACTGGATGTAGAAGCACATCAGGAACCAGGCATGGGGTCCACTCTGTATGCCGGATTTGTCTACAAACAGAGAATTAAAGTGGGGGTCCAATTACAGTTTTTCTGTCACATGTGATAGGACAAAAGGGGCCCACTGAGACCCTGTCACCCAAGGGTCCACAAAACCCTGGAGCCGGCCCTGATTGTTATTTCTGACCAGATTGCCATGTTAAATTGATTATTATACACCAGTAGCGGGCGACCCATTTTTTAAATTTTAATTGTCGGCTTTTGTGTATTGGATTCCTCTAAAAAAACATTTCAGCGTATGATTTAACAGTCTGTTCCCCTCCAAAATCCAAATACAAAATTTTGCAGCTTTTTACATTGCTGTATGTTTACGACTTTCTTCAGCTTCTATAGAACTTTCAAGCTACATGGAGGTCAAGCATAGACTGTGGTTACGAGTTTTCTTCTTCTGAGATTTGTTCAGTTCCAGTTCCTCTAAATCGTCTTCTCTCTGAATTAATTTGAGAGGAAAATGGTGCGGGAACCTCCTCCCAGCATTACCAGTCCAGTGCACTAAGCATATGGACTAAAATTCCCACAGCTTAGGGGCTGTGGCATCATCACTGTCTGCATGAGGGTGCTCTATATGGGGTTTCCCAAAAGATGCAAGGGGGGAAACCCCACCATGGGTGGGACCAAATACGTGCTTCACAGTATATCCCAGTTAGATTTCTCAGTCCCTGGATTGAAGCCAGGTTAAAGGGAGATGGGGGCTTCACTCTTGTTTTCCTTAAATGCTACTGAACACAAGAGCAACCTGAGTGGAACAACTGTCATCATCAAAGGTAAATTTTATTACACAAAAAATGTGAATGCGCTAATCCTATACACACAAATAAGGCCAATTAAAAGTTAAGAACACCCCACAAATGAAGGACAGGTGGGACGGCAAGCAACAATGTAATGAGGTCCACATCAGGAATATTTACATAATACTCATGATACAGGCACACATATACATAAAATAATGTCACATGTGTGTGCATATGTAGGTAACTGTGGAGAGAAAACTCAATTTTTTTAAAGAGAGAAAATTGCCATTCACTTTCATTGTCTTCCATGGGGCTGATTTAGAGCCAGGTGAAAATTTACACCCGGTAGACGATGTAAGTGAATGGCTAAAAAAGAAATGAGTTTTCTTACCAGGCTCTAAATCGACCACCATGTGTGATGGAGGTGACAGGTCTTCAAACAGTGTACATGGCATGTTAGTAACAAAGCACAAAAACCCTGCCTGATTCACCCATGGAAATCACAATGTTACCAGTCTCGTATAACCAGTGGTGTAGCACGAACAATGTGATGATAAAGCAAGGGACACTGAAAGGGGGGCCTGGAGTGTCACCACTAACTTCTGGGCTCACTCCCTATTGCATGCCTCAACTCTCTGCTGGGTAGTTCTCACTGTATCCGTTTTTAGTCTTTCCCCTGGTGAAGCCATGTTCAGCTAGTCAACCGACCCAGGGACAAATCATGCAGCTCAGGAGGTTCAGAATTTATAGCACTATATTTTCTCTTTCAATATTTTTATTAAAGCTGACCAACACTCGTGCTGGTGCGGGTGTTGGTACCGTCGCAATAAGATTGGGGAGGGGTGGCATCCAGAATGCTGGAGCCACCCCACATATAACCCCCAGAATGCCAGTAAACCTTACCTTTGCCTCGGTCCGCTGCCACTCACATGAGCAGGGCATTATGGCAGCCAGAACAGTGGCGGCAATCAGTACCCATGTGAGTGCTTGGCGGCCAATCACGGCACTCGATCCCCCGGTGGAGGATCGAGGTGAAGGTAAGGTTTATGGGCATTCTGGGAGGTTATGTGCAGGGGGCTAAAGACCCTCTTATAGTGTTGGTACCAACACTTGAGTCTGTAGCTAGAAAAAAGACCCAACCAAGGAGACCTTATAAAGCCAGGGCACTCAACTAGGTTACATGTATAGCAATAAGTTTATTATGTAAATTGAGCCATCATATAAAAAACAAGCAACAAAATGACAAGACAAATTAAAAACATGACTATAACATACCCGGGAGGTATATGATACAATAAATATATAAATCTGATGCAGATCTAGTCAATCACAATGCTATTAATATAATAAATATAATGCTAATAGTTCTTATAATCCAAAATATATATATATATATATATATATATATATATATATATATTACATGCGGCTATTCAAAAAATATACTCCAATGATGTAAAATCCCTGAATA
Organism: Gastrophryne carolinensis; assembly: GCA_027917425.1. Classification (NCBI taxonomy): domain Eukaryota; kingdom Metazoa; phylum Chordata; class Amphibia; order Anura; family Microhylidae; genus Gastrophryne; species Gastrophryne carolinensis. The sequence continues at coordinate 562,669,179 of CM051234.1, forward strand.
TTAAATTCTTAAACCATATAATAATAGTAGACTAAATTAATTTACCAATATCTCCTAAAAACTAGTGTATAAAGTGACCATGCTCTAATATTGCTAATAACTACAATGTGCTAAATAATTAATATATAACAAGACTACAATTCATGACAAAAAACCTCTATGTGTAGTGGTATACATATAATTTAAAGTGCTGGTGAAATAAATACACTATGAAAAACTAAAGTAAAAGAAAGTGGGCTAAGATCTCTAAGCTCTAATGGTTAACATGGGATGTGATAGTAACCATATGAAGGCCAGCACCAGCTAGTCGTTTATATCACAGAAGCCCCTAGAAAAGCTGTGGGTGCACAGCAGAGCACACGGGGGCAACTTCATATACCCGGGATGGATTAGTATTTTACTTGCTGTATCTTTGACTTTACTTCAATTCCCTGTTATGTGTGTGATCTGTTTGCTTCTGTGATATAAACGACCAGCTGGTGCTGGCCTTCATATGGTGTTGATATGGGACATATATGTAAGAAGTCCCCCCCTATCATGTACCCTCTAAATCAGGAGCCGGGCTGCTAGGATAGATAGACCAAATACCATCTACTGTTGTTGGCCAAATATCAGACCAATCTTTGAAGTATTTTGTTGCCCTCAGGTCTGACTCCTAATGTGTAAGATTTTTGTGACATAAATGGTTTGGCCTTTCATTAAGAGATGTGTGGTGAGTTTGGGTTCACATATAGCTTCAAAGCCAGACCTTCTTAGACACATCTCCTATGTCCGGTGCCCATGTGAGTAGGTGTAGGTCGGGGGATCAGTATTTATAGTGCAATAATTTAATAGATGTGTTGTTATAATTCTGTCTGTGATTTATAAATCAAGAAAGATGGAATAGTTTCTAGTCTTTCCTGTTTGATATTTATTTCATGCTTTAAAGGAAAACTCCCTTTCTGTAAATTTTTGGGTGTGCTGCCTTATTGTTTTTCAGATTGTAAAATAATAATTGGTGTTAGGATTGTGCCCCATACATGTGATTTACTTAGCAGCATGTTGTTTCCATGTTTCTCATATTGCTGTATGTCTGTCTTGGTAAAGTGTGACTGGCTTTCCTGGCGTTAACCTCTTCGTATACTTTCTTACTTACTTGCAAACACATAAGAGTGAATAAAATATAAGCTCAGCAACTTTGAGCACATCATATTGGCACACTAGATTGGAAACTTTAAAAAATGCCATTGAAAGTGGAATTACCCTTTAACGGGTTTTTTATTGCCCCCTCTAAAAGTTTGGGAGGGCATTATGAGCTAAGGTTTAGTAGTGTGTCCTATTCAGGAATATATATTTGCATTATAGGCCTCTCATTTTCTAAGCAAAACAGTGGGTGTCCCAAATCACAGTTGTTTTATCAGTTTTGGATAGCAAAGTGTGTTACCCGAAACAACAGAATTACCTATTTTGGGATTCTTATTAAATAAGCTAACTGTCTTGCGGGACCAGGTAGGAAGTGAGCCTAGATCTTTCAAATGGGGTCACAGACAGTAAAAAAAATAATTCAAGAATTCCAAACTTTTCCTGTTTTATCAAAACTAACAAAAAAAGAAAAAAAGTATAAGCTGAGAGTAAATCACGAAGAAAGTTGATAGAAATAGACCCAGGGTGTCATAACTGGCTGTCACATCAGTAAAATGACATCCCAGTGTGGTAGGCAACAAACTTCAATGCTATTGCTTATTTCACTATATTTCTTTAATATGTTCTACATATAAAAGTGGTGTCTGCAACCTTCAGCAGTTCTAGAAGTCTCCTTAAAGATGATTCAACTTTATCTCCATTTCACTTCTCTTTCACTTTGTACACGTCCCCAGTTGGTTACCAGTAATAGTACTTGAATCCATTTCTTGGTAATAAAAGAGTTTTAGCTCTCTCTATAAAATGTGTGTGATTTATAAAGCAATGGTGGTGTATTTTAGACTTAAAAGCTTTACACTTATATGCTACTGCCATCTAGTGGCATCATTCTGAAGGACATGAGAGCTTAGTATATTTTATGGATATAGATAGATAGATAGATAGATAGATAGATAGATAGATAGATAGATAGATAGATAGATAGTTTAGCAGTTATGCTAGTGCAATGCATTACAAGCAGAACAACACCTTGAAACCTAACTAGATATATGCTGATTTATATTCTTGACTTAGGAATTGCTGAAACCTTTCTGCAAAATAGGTTTCGAAGCATCATCTTACTGTATATGAATGAAAATATCAGGGGGGAAATTCCAGCGGCAGTTTTATGTATAAGCAAAACTAATGAAAACAACGTTTAGATGCCCACAGTGATTTGTTTCAGGGATCATCCACACTTTGACCATTAAACCGAACCTTCAGCATCATTTAATGAAAAGCCCAAACCCTTAAAAAAACTACTCCCCAGCATCTAAAATTTGTATTACATTTTTAGTCACTTCATTTTTTTTCTTTCCCTCACGGGGCAACTCTGTATAGGACTCTAGGATATGGGCCTCAGAAGCATCACATACTGAGGAGAGGGGTCAAAAGTGCAGGGGGCGGGGTTATAGCTGTGCTTTGTGCAGACAGAGCAGAGCTGGGATCAGGAAAAGGACAGCAATCCCAGAATGCAGTGCGGCACAAACAGAAGACACTTTCTGTTTGCAGGCAGTTTAAAGGCACCTAAAATGCAGTAGATGATTTTTAATGTTGGCAATCTGTATGTACAGAGTGGGGGAAACATATAAGATTCAGGGTGAAGGTCCAGTTTAACACTTACATTTTGGGGCTGCAGACTGATAAATCAGGTCATGTGTGTAATGAACACTAGGAATCAGGGTCGGCGTCAGCACCCGGCAAAGCAGGGTAGCTGCCGGGGGCCTCCACCCTTTGAGGGGGCCCACTGACAGGGGGTGTGTGACGGCGCTTGACCAGCGGCGGACTGGGAGGGCACCCCCACAGCTGGTGCTCACATCTCCTCGAATGGCGGGATTTCGCACAAAGGGGCGTCTCGATTTAGATTCCAGGGGAGGAAATGCCAGGTTTTGTTCTGCTTTTAAGTTGCCAACCCCAGCTGATTTCCTATCCCTGGAGCATGCGATTCTGTGATACCCTACTCTGTGAAACCCCCCGGGATCGCTGGCATACCCACTATGCAAGCAATTCCACCCAGTGGTTTTGGTCCACTTTACAGGGGCATGTCAATTTGGGGTGCCCCTGTTTGTGAAAGACCCCCCTGGTTTGGCCTTTAACTCAAACTGGTCGACCCCACAATGCATTTGCCAGTTCCAGGAAAGTAATGAAAAAAGGGTGGGAAGGGGGGGGTCAAACATAGGGGCATCCAAAATCAGGAGAATCTAGATTCGTTTAGACTCCGTAGTCAGGTTTAAAGGGCTTTGGTGCGCTTCAAAGTAGACCAAAACTAAAGTTTTGGTCCGAATAGCATAGTCCTTAGGGGGCATCCAGATTTGGGATGTCCCTCGGTGATGTGATGCAACTCTTCACCACAAAGGGGCCCACTGAGACCATGCCGCCCAGGGGCCCATATAAACCTGGAGCCGGTCCTGATAGGAATAGGGGAATAGTTGCCCTACAAATGAATTGGGCCACTTGTTACCTTGCAGTACAGATATAACAGGCTGCAGGTCAGGTCTTATATAGATGAATCAATGAGACAGGTATGCTCGTGGGGCCAGGCTTGGACTGGGCCACCAGCCTGATGCCAGGCAGAGGTACCCACTCACAGAAGCATTCCGTAGCCAGCCATTGGTGGGTGGAGAATTGGCAGATGGTGGGGATGCAATGCAGAAGTGGGGGAGTTCCTCCGATATCAGATAGGGGTGATGCTAGGGGTGCGTGGACCAGCAGTCATTTTACTTTAAAGTGGACCAAGACCTGTATTTGCTGGTCCTGAGGTCTAAAAGACACTGGAGCCGGCTGATTCTCTACCTCTGGGCAATCCCAATGTGAGATATCCCACTGTGTGAAACAACTTGGGATTGCTGGTATAATTACCTCACCAGTAATCCCATGGAGCATGGACAGGCCATCCCTGTCTTTTCCAGCTGATGAACTGCCGCAATATAGGAAACCAGGGATCCAAGCTTCTCTTCTTTCTCTATGCCAGGCTCTGTGGACAAAAAGAGTTCTATGCCCTGCAATAATATATACACAGAGTTCTGATTGGATGAAAGCCAGCGTATGTGCCATGAGATTGCTTGGTAATCCCAGGGAGATTAACACAGTGGGGTATATGACATTTAGATGCCCCGGGGCTAGGGAATCAAACAGTTTGGTCCACTTTAAAGGTCAGAACAGAGGTGAGCATGGCATCCCTTCCTTCTGACCCAACCAACCGCGCAGCTCCAATTGACATCAAGCTGGCATGCAGGGGGTTAGGGCATCGAGCTCTCGAGCTCAGCTGACCATAGCGCACTGTGCAATGACCGGCCCAGTCCATCAGGGTACCAAGAAATTCCCGAGTTGGCCACTAAATTTAGGGACTCCTTTGGGTGTACTGTTGGTTGTTGAACTTGTGAGGGTTAATTGTGTTAAATTGCTCTGTCGCTGTTATGGATTATATTACTTTGACATCCCCCCTGTTCTATGTACAGTTTTCTTGTGGTATATCAAGTGTGCACACACCACAGTTTGGTATAATGTCTTTATATATGAGTCCTAACTAATACAATTCTTTCAGTACTCACCTGTAGAATTGTTTTTGTAGTATACAGCACGTCCTGTTTCACTTATTCCTTACGTCTGGGTTATCCGCCACAAGGTGGCGCAGTGGACTGCAGAAAGACTTGTGGCATCTCCCAGCCCTATAAAAAGCCAGGTACCTCCCACAAATTCCCAGTGTTACAAAGCAGTTAGACAAGAAGCCAGGAGAACAATAAAGAAAGAAATCCCAAAATGAACATTTGAACAAATCACCATACAGAGGTGACCAAGAATAATAATAATAAGGTAGGGATGAAACTGGATGTGCTGTATACTACAAAAACAATTCTACAGGTGAGTACTCACAGAATTGTATTTTTCCAAGTATACAGCACGTTCTATTTCACTTATTCCTTACGTCTGGGACATCCAAAAGCAGTGTCCGTAAGGTAGGTGGGATCCCCAAAAAGCAACGATGGGCAGTTCAAACCACTGCCACCTGAAGTACCTTGAGGCGAAAAGCAGCATTAGCTGAGGCCCGAACATCAACCTTGTAAAAACTTGGAAAAAGTATAAACAGAAGACCAAGTTGCGGCCTTACAAACAACAGAAGCTTGGTGCTGAAAGGCCCAAGACGCACCAATAGCACAAGTGGAATGAGCAGTAAGATGGAAGGGAGGCTCCTTCCCCTTAGCAGAATAGGCTTGCACCACCGTCTGATGGATCCACTTGCTGATAGTGGATTTAGCCGGAGGCAAACCCTTCCTAGACCCAGAAGTGAGAACAAACAGAGCATCAGACTTCCTAAAAGTCTCAGTAGCAATCAAAGAGAACTTTAGAGCCCTGACAACATCCTGACAACATCCAGAGAATACAGAGTCCGCTCCTTGGAATTAGCAGGATTAGGACACAATGAAGGCAAGACAATGTCATGATTGAGATGAAAGGTAGACGCAACCTTAGGCAAGAAATCCGGCTTAAGCCGAAACACCACCTTATGCTGATGCCGCTCAAAATAACGAGGTTTGAAGGAAAGTGTCGCTAGCTCAGAAACTCACCTTACAGAAGTGATAGCCACCAAAAAGGCTACCTTAAGAGTCAAAATGGGCAAGGCGGCCTTACGGATAGCCTCAAAGGGAGGCCCTTGCATAGCAGACCACACCAGATTCAGATCCCAGACTGGTAGCAAAGGCTTACGGGGTGGACGCACATGAGAAACACCCTGGAAAAAAGTTTTAACCAGCCGGTGATTGGCAAAAAATCTTTGGAAAAAAATTGCCAGAGCTGAAACATGGCCTTTGAGGGTACTAAGTTGAAGGCCCAAATCCAAACCATGTTACAAGAATTCCAGAATTCTGGGAAAAGAAAACACCCTACAAGGAAGAGACTTGGACTCACACCAGGCAATGTAAGCATGCCAGACCCTGTAATAGATAAAAGACGAGGACTTCTTCTTAGTCCTAATAATGGTATCAACAACAGAAGCAAGTAACCCCTTTTCCATCAAGATGGAGGTTTCAGCAGCGTTTGTAAATTGGGATGGCGTAGCTGCCCCTGAGTGAGGAAATCTGGATCCTTGGGCAAGATGTACCGGTCTACTGCCAACTGCACGACGTCTGCGAAACAGACCATTCTTGGCCAACAATGGGCCACCAGGATGGCAGGTACCTGCTCCTGGACTATCTTGCGCATGACTCTGCCCAGGAGAGGAAACAGAGGTAACACAAAGAGAAGCCGAAACTTCTTCCAAGGAATAGCCAATGCATCCGTGGCGAAGGCCAGAGGAACCTGAGACAGAGAGACAAATCTGGGAAGTTTGTGACTGTGACGAAACGCAAACAGGTCCACGGCTGCTGCCAGCGATGACACAGGGAGAGAACACCCGGTTGTTGAGGGACCATTCCCCCATACAAGATGTCCCCCTGCTCAGGGAGTCCGCCTCCTGGTTCTCCACCCCTGGTAAGTAGCCCGCTGAGATGCCGGGAACATGCTGTTCCGCCCAAGACAGGATCAGGGACACTTCCTTGAAGGCTCGCTTGCTCCGAGTTCCTCACTGATGAATGATGTAGGCAACCACCGTCTGGTTGACTGAGTGGATCTGAAAAGCCGGACCCCGAAGGTGAGTGGTCAGGCGAGAAAGAACCAATCTGATCGTTCTCAGTTCCAGGACTCGGGCTCTGCATCTGAAGATCCTCCACCTTCTGCTGAGGAAGGAACACCCCGACCTCAGAGGTATCCAGAGTCATGCCCAGAAAGGACCTCACCAAGGACGGGGACAGAGAAGACTTGGGAATGTTGAACACCCAGCCGAAGGACTCCAGAGCGGAGGTCACCATCTGAGTGTCCTGCTCGGCCCGAGGAAAGGACTGGGCCACAATCAGGATGTCGTCCAGGTAAGGAATGATGCGGATGCCCTGGATCTGTAGAATCACTCCCGCCAGTATCTTGGCGAACACTCGAGGTGCCGAGGTGATACCGAAGGGCAGAGCCGCAGACTGGTAGTGCTGATCCTCCAGTGCAAACCTCAGAAATCTCTGATGACCTGGAAAGATAGGCACATGAAGATAAGCATCCTTGATGTCCACAGTGGTCATAAAGTCGCCCGGGCGAAGGGTACTGACAGAGCGTAGCGTCTCCATACGAAAATGCTTGAATCTGACAATTTGTTAAGTCCCTTCAGATCTTGTAACCGGAGGACAATACCTCCTGTATCCCCCGGTCTGAGACTTAAAGCCTCCAGACGTGAGCAAAGAGCCGAAACCGTCCCCCCACCCGGATGGGTGAGGGCGCCCCTTCATGCCTGAGGGGGCTTGTGATAGGGTTTGGGCTTGGTATACAGGAGAGACCGGGACGACCACGGGATCTGCCATGGCCCCAAGAATCTCTGCGGCCACTAGAGAAGAGGGAGCCACGACCTCCTCTGGGAGCCGAAAGGAAGGGAGGAGGATGGAGGACCCCCGAAATGGCCTCTAAATCAGAACAACGTAAGAAAGTACTATAGTCCCCCCCCCACCGCTACCAGCTGTAGCACCATCAAGGAGACGCTTGAGCAGCCTCTTGAGGGCAATAGCAGTAATGGCAGCGGCACAGGTCGGACGCAATCCAGCCCCCACACACAGGGACACTTCCTTGAAGGCTCGCTTGCTCCGAGTTCCTCACTGATGAATGATGTAGGCAATCACCGTCTGGTTGACTGAGTGGATCTGAAAAGCCGGACCCCGAAGGTGAGTGGTCAGGCGAGAAAGAACCAATCTGATCGTTCTCAGTTCCAGGACTCGGGCTCTGCATCTGAAGATCCTCCACCTTCTGCTGAGGAAGGAACACCCCGACCTGAGAGGTATCCAGAGTCATGCCCAGAAAGGACCTCACCAAGGACGGGGACAGAGAAGACTTGGGAATGTTGAACACCCAGCCGAAGGACTCCAGAGCGGAGGTCACCATCTGAGTGTCCTGCTCGGCCCGAGGAAAGGACTGGGCCACAATCAGGATGTCCAGGTAAGGAATGATGCGGATGTTCCCGAGCAGCACGCACCCGCACAAGGGACTTGAGCTGACGTTCCAGGAGGTGGGCAGGTGCCAACCAACCACCAATCAGTTACTTGGCTGGACTATTATTTCAAATGAAATAAGAAAAAACTGCATCTGGGGCCTCCACCGGATTTTGTGCCCAGGGGCCTCCACCATACTTAATATGGCCCTACTACAACCCCTACATTCAATGCAATCCCCTTACATCCCCTCAATTCCAACGGACTGAGAAGGCGTGTGGGTGTGTAATCAAGATCACCATGCAATGCCGCCGCATTGGAAGATGGAATCAGTGGCTCCCCCCACCGGGGAGAAAGAAGGGGCCTTCACTGCACGGAGAAGCTGCACGGGAACACCGAATCTTCACGGTCTACTATCTATACAGAGCCGGATTACGTTAATTAATATGCACAACATACGGTGCTGATTGGACAAGAGCCCGCACATGAGCCGTTGGATCAGTGGTCAAGTAGGATTTCCTGGGGATCCGGGGGGTTTCCCACAGCGGGGCATCCCAAACTGGGATGCTCTCAAGGCAAGAATGAAAACCTGGCACAGTAAATCCCTGGTTTAGTTCTGCTTTAAGATACAACAGCCTATTTATGAAGATTATAAGATACCTTCAAGGTGATGATAGATAATGTGACCTTCATAGACTCGGAAATACTCACCCTTTCCTCAATCCTATATGACAAAAATACAGCATTTTGACAGCATCAGCATTTTGTCAGGTTTTTGGTGTTCTGTCTTATTGTTTTTCTCCTGTGGGATGAAAAATAAACATGTGCAGCCATACCTGTGATTTACTGTCATTTCATATTTCTTATATCCATGTGGCTCTGTTTGAAAAGTGGGAGTGTCTTTCATGTGCATGAAAATCCATTTAGTATACCTTCTTACTAGAAATCTCAGAATCCTTCCACTGTAATAGGGAAGCTAATCGGCAGCTTTGGCTAAACAAAGCAGCAGTATTTACCTCCCCAGTTGAGAGCACTGCCAGTAAACCTTTAGCTACTGGAACACAAGACTGTGACTCCTCATCTGAAGGAGGTTGAAGTCTCATAGACTCCAGGGTGACTTTTGTTCCACTTTATTGTCCCTATAATAAAATCATGTTGTGTGTTTAGCTGTTAAACCAGACCAACAAGCCTTGCACCGTTGAAAAAGAAAACTCCCCAAAGCTTACTTGCATCCACTCAAAGCTGAAACGCTGCCGTCATCGATTTTCTCTTGGTCACGGCTATCTTGGAGCACTCGGAAGGTTTGCTCTTCGTGCATGTGCTGCTGCCTTGATTTAATTGACGTAGGCCACTGATCAACCGCCCCAGGAAACCCAGCAGCACTTCCTCTTTGCAGGCCACTGGCCAGTGGCAGACTGGGGCCAATCAGCCCTGCATTTTTACCAACCACTGGCTGGCCCAGGACATCCTTGCTGTGGCCCCACAGTCATGATGCCGGGGGCTATAGCATTAGGGGCTGGGGTTCACCTGTTTGTGGGTACAGTGGGGCTGGGTACAGGGGGCATAAAGGGAGGCCCCAAAGCAGTGCGGCTCATCGGACATTGTCCCGGGTCTCCCTATGGCCAGTCAGCCTCTGCCACTGGTAGATCCATAGGATGTCAATGAGGGGGTACAGTCGACCACGGCAGTTAGAAAAAGGTCATTTTTATGTGCAGCGCCCTGGGCAGCGATGCAGATGGGCAACTGATTCTTATAAGGGTGTTGGTCTGGTCGAAGCCACCCTGTCTAATCCAGTGGAAGAGAGACCCCTGATAGGAGTCTGGATTTTAAATGACCCCTCCTCTTGTTATATTGCTGTGAATTCTAGAGCTAATTTGGGGATTTGTACATATAACTGCATTAGGTCTAATAAACAATTAGATAGCACTAAAAGTTTGGGTAGTTCTTACACTCACCTATCCCCCACAGCATGCAGCCTCAGCCCCTGTTCCCCAAAACATACTCACCTACCCCCCCACAGCCTCAGCCCCTGTTACCCCAAACATACACTCACCTACCCCCCCCCACAGCCTCAGCCCCTGTTACCCCACAACATACACTCACCTACCCCCCACAGCCTCAGCCCCTGTTACCCCAAACATACATTCACCTACCCCCCCACAGCCTCAGCCCCTGTTACCCCAAACATACATTCACCTACTCTCCCCCCTCCCCCCCACAGCATGCAGCCTCCGCCTCTGTTCCCCCAAACATACATTTACCTACCCCCCCCCCACAGCCCCTGTTCCCCATACTCACCCCACACACCACACACAGCATGCAGCCTCAGCCCTGTTCCCCCATACACCACTCACCCCCCCCCCACACACAGCATACAGCCTCAGTCCCTGTTTTCCCAAACATACACTCACCTACCCCCCCTCCCCACATTATGCAGCCTCAGCCCCTGTTCCCCCATACACTCACCCCCCCCCCCCCCACTCACAGCATACAGCCTCAGTCCCTGTTCCCCAAACATACACTCACCTACCCCCCCACATTATGCAGCCTTAGCCCCTGTTCCCCTATACACTCACCCCCCCCCCCACACACACACAGCATGCAGCCCAGCCCCTGTTCCCCCATACAACTCACCCCCCCCCCACACACAGCATACAGCCTCAGTCTCTGTTCCCCCAAACATACACTCACCTACCCCCCCCCCCCACATTATGCAGCCTCAGCCCCTGTTCCCCCATACACTCACCCCCCCCCCCCACACACACACAGCATACAGCCTCAGTCCCTGTTCCCCCAAACATACACTCACCTACCCCCCCCCCCCCATTATGCAGCCTCAGCCCCTGTTCCCCCATACACTCCCCCCCCACTCACAGCATACAGCCTCAGTCCCTGTTTCCCCAAACATACACTCACCTACCCCCCCCCACATTATGCAGCCTTAGCCCCTGTTCCCTATACACTCACCCCCCCCCCCACACACACACACAGCATACAGCCTCAGCCCCCCTGTTCCCCCAAAAATACTCACCTACCCCCCCACAGCCCTCAGCCCCTGTTACCCCAAACATACACTCACCTACCCCACCCCCCCACAGCCCTCAGCTCCTGTTACCCCAAACATACATTCACCTACCCCCCCACAGCCTCAGCCCCTGTTACCCCAAACATACACTCACCTACCCCCCCCACAGCCTCAGCCCCTGTTACCCCAAAACATACATTCACCTACCCCCCCACAGCCTCAGCCCCTGTTACCCCAAACATACATTCACCTACTCTCCCCCCCCCACAGCATACAGCCTCCGCCTCTGTTCCCCCCAAACATACATTTACCTACCCCCCCACAGCCCCCGTTCCCCCATACTCACACCCCCCACACACACACACAGCATACAGCCTCAGTCCTGTTTCCCCAAACATACTCACCTACCCCCCCCTCAGCATGTAGCCTCAGCCCCCTGTTCCCCCATACACTCCCCCCCCCCCCCACCACACACACAGCAATACAGCCTCAGTCCCTGTTACCCCAAACATACATTTACCTACCCCCCCCACCGCATGCAGCCTCCGCCTCTGTTCCCCCAAACATACATTTACCTACCCCCCCACAGCCTCAGCCCCTGTTCCCACCATACACTCCCCCCCCCACACACACAGCATACAGCCTCAGCCCCTGTTCCCCCATACACTCCCCCCCCCCACACACACACAGCCATACAGCCCTCAGCCCCTGTTCCCCCATACACTCCCCCCCCCCACACACACACAGCAATACAGCCTCAGCCCCTGTTCCCCCATACACTCCCCCCCCCCACACACACACAGCATACAGCCTCAGCCCCTGTTCCCCCATACACTCCCCCCCCCACACACACACACACAGCATACAGCCTCAGCCCCTGTTCCCCCATACACTCCCCCCCCCCCCACACACACACAGCATACAGCCTCAGCCCCTGTTCCCCCATACACTCCCCCCCCACACACACACACAGCATACAGCCTCAGCCCCTGTTCCCCCATACACTCCCCCCCCCACACACACACAGCATACAGCCTCAGCCCCTGTTCCCCCATACACTCCCACCCCCCCACACACACAGCATACAGCCTCAGCCCCTGTTCCCCCATACACTCCCCCCCCCCACACACACACAGCATACAGCCTCAGTCCCTGTTACCCCATACACTCCCCCCCCCACACACACAGCATACAGCCTCAGTCCCTGTTACCCCAAACATACATTTACCTACCCCCCCACCGCATGCAGCCTCCGCCTCTGTTCCCCCAAACATACATTTACCTACCCCCCCACAGTCTCAGCCCGTTACCCCAAACATACATTCACCTACTCCCCCCACAGCTATGCAGCCTCAGCCCCTGCTTCCCAAACATAGACTTACCTACCCCCCTACAGCATGCAGCCTCAGCCCCTGCTTCCCCAAAACATAGACTTTACCTACCCCCCTACAGCATGCAGCCTCGGGGGGAGGGGCCCCCTGCTTCCCCAAACATAGACTTACCTACCCCCCTACAGCATGCAGCCTCAGCCCCTGCTCCCCCAAACATACACTCACCTACCCCCCACAGCATGCAGCCCTCAGGCCCCTGCTCCCCCAAACATACACTCACCTACCCCCCACAGCATGTGCAGCCTTAGTTGCTGTTCCCCCAAAATACACTCATCTACCCCCACCTACCCCCCCCCACATACAGCATGCTGCCTTAGCACCTGTCCCCCCCAAACATATACTTACCTACCCCCCACA